>OY757917.1:111359452-111719452 GCA_963585895.1 Sepioteuthis lessoniana | reverse complement strand
GCTCGAGAATTACAGCGGAAATCTTTACCGAATAACTCTAAAACGATAGTTCGATGAATCTATTGAGTAAATTAACTTTCTAACTCATTTATTTGCAAAACAAATGAGAAAATCTGATACTGGAAGAAAGTATTTAAAAGGAAGTTAAGAAACAAAATCGGGTTGCAACAGACTTGTAAATAGGAAAAGTCTATCCACCTTCTCAAATTAACAATCACAATCCATTTATTTACGTGGTGTTTTATGCTACACATTCACACAAGAAGACATGCAAACGTGCATGTGTGTGTGTTTGTGCATGAATGTGTAAGTGGTGGAGAGCAATATAGCAGAAATGATATCACGTCGTGCAACCTTTTTTTTTTTTTTTTTTTTTTTTTGCTTGAAAGCATATAACCAAACGTGATTTTTTAATCGCAAAGTCGCCCTTAAACAAGAAGCGTAATTGTAGTATTTACCCCATAACATGCTTTTATAAAGCGGTTCATATCTTTCCGAAAGTATTTGTCCGAAAGTGATCTTAATAACACAAGTGGAGTTAAAACTCGTTGACGACGATCTCACAGTCTAACACATTAGAAAGTAGACCATGAGAACTCTCTTGCAAATAATTCCACGCATCTTTTGAGCAACAGAGTTAACATCTTTTGAGCAACAGAGTTAACATCTTTTGAGCAACAGAGTTAACATCTTTTGAGCAACAGAGTTATCTTCGAAAAAAATCAATGCTGTTTTCATATACTAAAGAAAAGGTTATTATTCCTTAAGTTTCTTTTTTATTGATATTTTACTTAAGCCCTAAAATGTATAGTATAAAGTTATTTTTATCTTTCATTGTTTCGTTTTTTTCATCCTCTTTTCATATAAGCTGGAATTTTCATTGGAAAAATTATTGGTTTTAAGTTAGATGACTGGAATTTAATTATTAAAGTAAGCTCGTTTTACCCTGTCAATTAATAATATTCCCTGTCGGCGTTGCCAAGAATATGTTTAAATATATCACCTACATTGGAGTTAGATTCCTCCAAATGGGTGTCTTCGGGATGACATTAAACTGCGTTGGATGGTGATGTTCCAGCTCTGAAGATCTGGAAAGAGTGGAATACTGCTTTCTTACCATTTCTCACCTGATCTACTCAATCACCTTGTGGAAGTATCTGCTAAGGTCACAATTGAATAGATATATTTCAAAAAATATGTAAATATTATGTACAATGATCATTATTCCAAAAACAATACACATAGAATTGCTCTTTATAATTGAAATGCCGTTAATATCAATCAGTCAGTTTATAATGGAGCTAAAAATAGTGAAAAAGAAACTCATTTACGTTCTAGATTTTGGCAAAAATTCTACTTTTATTAAATTCTGTTAGTTTGAAAATCGGTGCATCGCATTGATATATTGTAATATATCATTGTGTGTATTTCTTATTTTTCATATGGTTATTGTGTTTTTTTATTTGTTTATTAAGTTCTACGTAGATGAACAAAAGAAAATATTCGGGAGATTTTTCTTATGGTTGCTTTTTAGTGTATGGAAATAATTTATTTGTGTGCAGACACCTTCCTTCGGAGGGTTAAACTACTTTTTGAAATTTAGACTTGACGCTGACAAGGTAGATCACACTCACACACACATACACACACACGCACACGCACACACACACACACACATACACACACACGCACGCACACACACACACACATACACACACACGCACGCACACACACATACACATGAAAACACACACACACACACACACACACACACACGAAAACACACACACACTCATAAAAAACACGCACACACGCAAGTGCACACACACACACAAATGCTGAGATGTACTCCCCCCCCACACACACACATGAAAACACACACAGACACAAACACATGAAAACACACACACACACACGAAAACATACACACACACACATAAAAAAACACACACACAAGCGCACGCACACACAAATGCTGAGATGTACACACACACACACACACACACATATATATATATATATATATAGTATTATTCAGTTCAGTTAAACCGGAGTTGGGAGTAAATCCACCAGGACAAAAAAAAACATTTAAACAGTGAACATTTCTATAATCCTTACGTGACCGGTTTTGTTTTTTTCTTAAATATATATATATATATATATATATATATATATATATATATATATATATATACTACCAGTTAAAAGTATTTGGCCACCCTTCAAAATTTTCACTTCTCATCCTTTTAAAGTGTTATTTTAATAAAACAAGTTTAGCACACTAATGGTTTTATCTATTATATTAAAAGCAAGTCTTCTGGAACCACATTAAATACAAATTAAACCAAAGTAACACAAAAATATTTTAATTCATCAATATGAACCACTTTGGCCACTATCACTGTTTCACATATTCTTGGCATCCTTTCTACCCAAGACTGAAGATAGTTGTTCCCAGCTTTCATGCACGAGTCACCAGAGGCGTGCTGTACTTGTATGTTATGTAGCTCTGACTTTTCGGTCACCTTTATCCCACACCAATTCAATGGAATTTGAGTCAGTTGAAAGACGTGCTGTTCCTCTTTGCTTTTAATGTACCCCTCGCAGAGTTTACTAGTATTCTTTGGGTTATTATCATGTATGAGAACAAATCCTTAACCCACAAGTTGCGTTCCAGATGGGATCGCGTGATGCAGAAGTATGGAGTGATAACATGTCTGTCACGCAAGCTGGTTACTCTGATAAAATTGTCTTCTGCATAGGTAAAACTGGTAGTATGTAGCAAGCAGCAATTCAACACTATATAGTCTAATGTGAGTTCAATGGTCGTATAATGTAACTTTTGGAAATCGTTTTCTTCATGCTCAGTTCTCAAGAAGAAAAACGCCTTCAAATCAATTTTTCAAAAGATATCTGGTTATAATAAGTTCAAAGTCACTGGGGAAGACTTGTATCGACTATAATAAATAAAAAATATTGTGTAACTTTTCTTGTTTCATTAAAAAATACACTTAGGATGAAAAATAAAAATTCTGAGGGTGGCCAAATAATTTTGACTGTTATTGTATATATAACTAAACAAAACTGTTATCTCACCTTTTCACCGTCATTAGAAAAACTTTCCATGTTTCAAAAAATACAATCATCAGATTATTCACATATTTTTTTTTTTAATACCTGAAACTTATAATAATGAAGTATTCATGTGGGGGTGAAATATTTTTTAGGTGTTATCCTGTTCAACTCGCCAATATTTGAACTCATTTTAGAGATTAAAAAAAAAATTGAACACACACACACACACACACACACACACACACACACACACACACACACACACACACACACACACACACATATGCACACATACACACAGAGATAAAAACTGATGATTTCAAGCGCACATTCAACTGCAAAAATAAATAAAATAAATGTGCACTAATAAAGACAGGCGCTCATACTCTCATGAGAAATGTCTCCAAGTTTATATTATAAATAATTTATAAATGAGACGACTTCTTATGATGACAAGCTGATAATTTTGTGATTTTTTCTAATAATAAATCTGATATTTTTAGCAAAAGAAAGACACAACAGTCTTCTCTTTTATTTCCTATTAAAGGCCTCATTCCACAAGGGAAACAAAAAATAAATATTAATTTTGGATTATTTTAATTGAATGTTGAGATTGAGACCGACAATTTTTTTCTAAGAAATCCTTCACATAATTATCAGCATTTCTGTTCCGAAGGTAAAAATATGTTGGTTTTGAGAAGCATAAATATATTAAAAGGGTATTTTATTTATTTAGAGGTTCGAAATATTATCTTTTGATTTAAAAATCGTATATATTATCTTTAGATTTTAAAATAGTATATATTGTCAGCTTTTCACATGTGCATCGCTTGGTACTATGATCGTTAATCAACAGTCCCTTCTACTATTATTGAAACTGATCATCTCTTATCATAGTTTGTTAATCACACGCTGATGCCATCGGTCACACGTCTTTGTCTGAGACTTCTCATTGCTTTCATTATATTGCCTTTTTGTAACTGTTTCCCGAGTATTTTAGATAAGGAACGAATTTTCTAGGAGACATTGCGGTCTGTTTGTATGAGATATAAGGGTATAAGAATACAGCGAATTTAAAAACAAATGTAGGAAAACACTCTTATTCAGTTAATGAGCTCATTTTTCTCTGACAGTTAAAACTGAATAATTCCGAACAACTGGGATTTTCTGGGGGTACAGGACATAAAATTGTTGATGATGACCTCACCATTTCTGAAGTCAGTTGTCGTTGTGTCCCCAAAATGTTGGCGTAAGTATAAGCTTCTGTCGAGTTGATTAGGCCGGCTGCCAAATTCCTCTTAAAGTCAAGATCTGGTTTCCTCTGATTTCTATTTTTTTTTTTTTTTTTGGCTACCTTGAAGAATTTTTGTGTGGAACAATATTTTCAAGTGATGATGAAGTGAAGATCCAAGAGAGCAAATATCTAAAAATTCATTTTATCATTGAGAGTTTCCGGACTATTGTCTTAACTTTATTCTTTTTTCCACAACGTTTCGGCCGATATGTCATCCTGCCTTTTTCAGGTGTTTGTCGAACTCGGGAACCTTCATGGAACTACGAACTACATCCTTGTAATGTTCTTACAAGTAAGAATATTAACTTTATAAGTCCCAAAAATTCACTCTATATTGTCCAGCTGGACACATGGCGTAACGGTTATAGGCGTTGTTTCTTAAGCTTCTATGGAGACAATTATCTGGATGTTGAATCCTGACTACAGGCGAGTAACTATACAGGAATGCTTGACACTTGTACCCGGTTATGACTAACGGAATCAGAACAAGCAACCCCCGTAGGTTCAATAAAGGACGTAGTTTGAAGTTCCGTGAAGGTTCCCGAGTTCGACAAACACCTGAAGAAGGCCGGAGGACATATCGGCCGAAACTTTGTGGAAATAACCATAAAGATATAGACAATAGTCCGAAAACCCTTAATGATAAAAATCAACGAGCTTCATCTCAGAAATTTAGACAACTAATATCTAAAAATTCAGTTCAATGATTTCAGACCTGAGGGAGTACAAAGCATATTTTTTTCAAAAAGTATAATATGATTTAAAGAGTTGAAATTATATTGAATAATAAAACAATTTTCCTTAATGAAATGTGAGTAGTTATATCACAAAATTCAAAATACTTATAGAATGACCATCGGACATCTTAATTAGGATAATTTAAACAGAAACAAAAATTCTAGCTGATGTGATAATTAGAACAATAGGTTAACACTGAGTAAAAATTTAAAATAAAAGATAAACAAATACAAGAACGTGGCTGGAAATGTTTGAAATGGAAAATGGTGGAAGAGGAAATTAGAATGAACCAACAATTAGACTCAACTGGAATTCTTAAATTGTCTTTGAGATCTGAGGAGACTTCCTTTAACTCAGACTTCAGAGAAAAGCCATCCGTTAAAACTGGTTTTCAAAACTTATAAAGAGAGCAAATATTCGTATAAAAACTAGAATATATTAGGTTCTGGGGAATATCAAGTTTAGATCGTGGAAAAAAAAGATTAAACAATGCATCACTAATAAGTGAATGCAGCAAACAGACACATCAAGACTACAAGAACTACCATGACAGGGCCGGGAAGTTGATCCAAAAGGAATTGGGCAAACCATTTACATTTGACAATACAGACAAAAAGTATATGGACAGCCCCGAATATGTCCAGTGAACAGACCATACAGTTATCTGCAACTTGGAGATATAAGCGTGTCACTCAGTCGCAGTTAAAAGACCATAAACCGTTATCAGGAAGAACTTCACAGTTCCAGGATATCACTAACCTAAAGGAAAACGAAAATCTTTGAATATACCAGGATTTTGCCAGGTAGTGAAAAATAAATGCGGGATTATGAAAGTGACATTGATACTAATCATACAAGGAATACTTGGAATTATCTGAAAAATCTGGAAAAGAAACCGAAGCAATTGGAAATTCGAGGGAAAACTGTGACATTCTAGACCACAGTGATGTTAAAATCTGCCGCTAAACCCAGCAGAGTCCGGAGGAAAGTCTTTTGAATACAACCAATAACCTCTGGTGAGTATATCTGATAATTAGGGGCGCTGGTTAATTTTAGATTAATCATATCTTTGAGGCTCTGATTTTAGATGAAGCCATTTGAACCAAACTTAATTTTAAAGGGATACTATTCAACAGCAAAAAAAAACTGAATTTGCTCTTTTGAATTTTTAGCTGGGTTTATTCTTCATCTTTTATCGATTATAGCTTTGTTGAACGGCAAAATCAGCTTGATTATATATTTTTTTCTTGTTAAAATTACTTCAGGTCATCTGGCCGGGATTAGATGATCTGTTTCTGTCTCAATGTGTCGATTATTTCCAATGTCTAATTTTCTTGGACATATTCTGGCTTGTGTATTTACAGTTTGTCAGCATGGTCAAGCTATAGTTGCACCTTTTCCGAAGGATTGCCTTTCGAACACAATTGTACTTCGTCTATTACTCCTCTTGCACCAATTTGCGATATCCTTATATAATATGATTAATAACTGCCAATACATAATATAAACTTTATATTCTTCTTTGTTTAATTAACTTTGGCTTTAACATAATTAATTCTTATGACATTAACTTATATTGCTATTGAAAGAGATTTAGTTTTTCACTTCAGGTTTCTCCTTTTAAGCCACGTTCAGGTCATCTCGTGTGCAATTTTTTTAGCTATTCGCTTGAAGTATACATACAATTGTTTTTAGCTCCTATTTCTACTTGACAGAGTGATTTTTTTATTAATTTGAATGGTATATCACCTCGTCTAGGGTTACTTTATGTCTTGGTAAATTTATATTTACATGTTTTGTGAAAGTGTTTATTAATAGTTTTTAACACAGCTATATATCTAATTCTAGTAATTATATAGTATCAAATATTTTTTTTTTAATTTTTATTTTATAAGAATCTTTTGCTTTAAGGGAATTATATGGCTTCAAGTGACTAAAAATAATCCACAGAAAAAAAAGTGTTGCTTCAAATTGCTATTCTTTATACACATACTTTACACTTATATGTCATCAAGTAATCCTATCAAATACGAATCATTGTTAAACATTTGATCCATAGATAGGACTCTAACAGGTCATATCACTTCGGCTAAGAGTGGATCTGGGAGTAATTGTATCGAAGAGCCATTCCACACATCTAAATATGTAGTACAGGGTGCTCCCCATTAGATGAAGTTTCGCGTCAAACACAGGGAACCCGATTTTGTAGGTTCTCACCTTACGGTAGGCGAGACAGTTGATATATTCTACGCTCCACCGACCGGTTCTCTTCCCATTTTTGTTTGCAGTAATCATAAATTTATCCAATACTTAAAATCAAATCATTAAATTTAGTTTTATTTCTTCATAGTTTGCATATTTCTTCATTTCGAAATCATCAAATATCAGGGTGTATCAGAGAAAATAATAAACTTTAAACTCTTGTTAATTCCACTTTTGAAGAAAGATGAATTAACATAACTATTCTAAGCGTGTATAGTTAAATGATCAAGGTTGAAAAATATACACGTTTTATCTGTGAATGCTTATGGCTGTATTTCCAACTTTAAACGGATACAAATATTCTATACAATAAACTTATCATCTCTGCTTCAACATCCACAAAAATTTGGTCATTGTGAACTTGTCCAAAAGAAATTCCTTCTCGTACATCAGCATTTACAATATGTGACATTTTCAATCAGATTTTAGTTTATGTTTCTCAAACTTGACATCACGTTCTTCCTTAACATGGTAGATTATTTTAAGCATTTGCTAAAAATATTGGAGGTGTCCAATAAAGTGTGTGTATGTGGAGGGACGAGTTTGATTTTGTAGGTGGGGTTTGGAGAAGATCGGGAAGGATAATAAGTAGCATCGATCCTCGTCTCTCAAGCGGCTTAAAGCACCCTGGCTTGCTTATTTCCAAGACGTGTACAGAATTCAATAAGCTTGTATTATTACAGAGAAAATCGAATTGATGTTGTCATAGGAACAAAGTGATTTTAATTTGGAAAACAGATTTATTGGTATTGATCGGTCTTGACGAAGGGGAGTAAAAAACCAGTTTGCAGACTGCAATACGGAAATGTATTTGAAATATTAAACAACTACGATACTACTACTACTACTACTACTATTACTACTACAAATAATAATAATAATAATAATAATAATAATAATAAAGAGATAAATGACTTGACCTTGCTAGAGATCTGAATAAACTATGGAACGTGAAAGCGACGGTGATGCCAATTATAATTGTCACACTTGGTGCGGTCGCCATTCGATTGCTATAGAGACTGGAAATAAGAGGACGAGTGGGGACCATTTAAACTACTGCATTGTTGAGATTGGCCAGAATTCTAGGAAGAGTAATGGAGACTTGAGGAGACTTGTTGTCATTCAAACTCCAGTCGAAAACCATCAGCTAACGCTGGTGTTAAAAATTCTTAAATGAGTAAAACAATTCGAATTTTAAGTGTAATAATTATAATAGAAATAGGATTTTAACTGAAATATGATTTATATAACATTGCCAATCTAAGTATAATCTATTGTATGATTAATAGTGTTCATAAAGATTCCTCGTTGCCACTTTTGTAATGATCCATGAAGTTGGTAATTTTGGCTGATATTCAAAAACTCTTCCATCTCGTACAATGCTAAATACTGAGTATGGAATGTTAAAAAAATACTAACTTGCAATGTTACATTTCACCTCTATTTGCATACGTACTCGGTATTTGTCATACATCCCAACAAGCGGACGACTGTGGCACAAGGCCTTTTAGGAGGGTCCAGGTGCGGGGCCGTAATCCAGACACTCCTGACGAGCACAAAAATGCATCGGGCCCTGTCGGCATTCTCCTTAAAAAAGGGGCATCAGCCGCCAGGCGATAAACCTAGCCCCTCCAAGGAGGGTTACAGCTCGGGGGCAGGACCTCCTGATGCTCCAGAAGAGTTTAGTCGCGCGTAACATTAATGCAGGCTTCCCGAAATCCATGTCAAACGGCCTCGACCGACTACTCCCGGAACCAGGACACACCCGGACTGATCCGTGTACCGAGACATAAGACCGACCGAAGTTTGTCCCTTCCCAGTGAAACCCAGAGACTCAGCATTCCCACTACTCTCCCGTCAGACCTCTGACTAAGTCACGTGAACACCAACAGGACAATCCATTTCAACACTTGTGCTCGTTGGCTACATATCCGTGTTTAACCCACGAGTAAGTATCGGTATATTCTTCTTTCATAACAACTCTCTTTTTGAGCTGACTCCATCTGGAGCATGTATCTTTTCAGTGTTGGTTCCACATTTAAAGAACTCTCTGTAGTTCTTTTCCTTTTGACGTGCCGCCACGGTTCTGTAATTTCTTGTGGTGTAGGTATGCCGAAAGTATCATAACGTGCTTCAATGGATATTTCTTGACTGGGAAAAATCAGTGTGTCTACGTCTTAGGTGACGTTTATTGGCTCAATTTGATCCCTAATTTTCAATATGAAATCATCTTTCCGCGACTTTATTCTTATTTGTTCCGGGGTGTCCTCCTCGTGGTATAATGGTTAAAGCGATTGACTACGGAATCTTAGTAAGCGAGTTCGCATTCCAATCACGCTATTACGTTCACTTTCGGGCAAATACCCTTGGGAAAGTTATGAACCTCCTTATCCTCCCAGCTATGGGTTAAATAGTACCACTACTGTTCTTCTAGGAGAATGGCTTTGGCATTAAACAACCAACAAAGGCTGATATGCCATTAAACAAAGAAACCAAACCCAAACCTTACTTGTTCCAATTATCAGGAACTCTCTTACCGTATTATGCGAGGCATTTTTAATTTTATTTTCAGTCTTTATTGCAGAAATTATTTTATCTTCAAGTTGTTCACTGAATTTCAGTATTAAACGAGACAATCCATTAGAATGACATAATTTCTTCGTGGGTAAAATTCCATCGTATAATTATAATCCAATAGTATAATTCTCCAGTGTTGCAGTCTATTTGCTGCATGTGAAGAACACCCTTCTTAGAACCATATGTAGACAATAGCGGACACTGGTCCGTTCGCAAGAAAAAATCTCGTCCATGTAGAAATTTATGAAACTTTTTCATGACGAAAATCATAGCCAAGGCTTCCTTCTCGATCTGGTTGTAATTTTTCTCAGTTGCTATTAAAGATCTCGACGCATGCGCGATTGGCTTAGTTGTTCCATCGTCGTAGTTATGTAATATTACTGCTCCAATTCCCGAATCACCTGCATCCGATGCGACGATAATATTTAATTTCCGATCAAAATGCGTTTCAGATGTTAAGGCTTCTTACAGCTCTTCAACCGCTCTTTGGCATTTCTCTGTCCACATCCGTTTAATGTTCTTCTTTAACAAGGCATTTAAAGGTGCTGTTAACTCATGCATATCTAATATATACACAGGTTAGTAGTCTAAAACCCTAAAAATTCTTGCAATTTTGTTAAAATTGGTCGGAGCAGGCCTGTCTTTTATTGCACTTGATCAGGTAGTATATGGACGTCGACCCTTTTCGTCAATAACTAGTACCAGATACTTTATTCTTGGCATAAATACCTCACAATTTGTTTAAGTAATCCTGAACCAATATTCTTTGATCCTTTCGAATATAATTTTTATGTCTTCTATATGTTTCTCTTTGGTTTCATTATTAATCAGCATATCATCCAGATACGCTCGTGCACAATCCAACCCAGCGAGCATTGTATCTATAATATGTGGAAAAATGCTCGGAGCTACTTTTATCCCAAAAGAGAGACGCTCAAATTTAAATAAATATTCATGAGTGTTAAACGTTAGTAGTTTCGAACACTCTTTTCCTACCCGCATTTGGAAGTAGGTATCAGACAAGTTTAACTTCAAAAGATTTTTTTACCATTTAGCTTGGTGAAAATTTCTTCCGGGCTTGGTAATGGGTAATTAGAATTTGGCAAGCTATCATTTAGCTCCGTTGAAAAATCAGCGAATACACGGATTTGGTTATAATTTTTTTCTCGTAAAAAGTCGTTGATGCCAATTCAGAGTAGTCAACTTTGGAAATGGCCACTAAATTCTCTAGCCTTTCCAATTCCTTATTGATCGGATACAAGGTCGCAAAAATTCATTTTCGCTCTGAATACTGGTTTTGAATATCCTTTAACTAAAAATGCCGCTTTTGCTTTTGTACACCTCCCAACAGCTTCTGAAAAAACTTCTGGAAACTTCCTTTTTTCTCTTTTTAATTCAATTTTGAATTTTTTATATGCCATAATATTACTTTTGGGGATTATATTTACTTGGCTACAGAATGAATTGATAGGCAGGTCCCAAAGATCGAATAGGTCAATACCACCCGTGCCTTATGAATTCGTTTTGTTTTAGCACAAGTACAACAAATTTTTTGGTTATTCCCCACAAAAGAAATGCAACGGCAAAATTCGCGTAAAAATTCAATTTTCTTCCCGACAGACCATGAACAGCTTTCCTTGAAGTGAATAAACTAGGTTTTTCCGGATTTTTCCAAGCCTTTTCATTAATTATACAAATATTGGACCCTGTATCTAATTGTACTTTTATTTTATATTGTTGATCATGAGAAAAACAACTTTTCTCTTTGGAAGTATTTCGTTTTACAACTTGCTTATTTTTCTTTTCGCTTGTCGACTTTAACAAATGTATTTACTTTGACATACTTTTTATTTCTCCTCTATTTTATGTATTTGCAACACGTAATCTTATATCCTATTCTTCCACATTGGCATCATTATTTTTGTTTCTGAAGAAACAGCCACTCTTAAAATGCTTACTACCACAACTGTAACAAGTATTAGGTATTTAGGGAGAGTCATTGTAACATTTTACTTTATCGCGGAGATTTGAAAAACGTTTATATTTTTCCAAACATTGTCGGACACATTTGTGAAATCTCTCAACTCAATCCTAGCGGTGTCTAGTTGTAAATTGACCATACACTGATATTCTTCAGTTATTTTTGGATTGATTGGTTTCTTTTTATGGCATATCAACTCTTTTTAGGTTATTTAATGCCAAAGCCATTATCCCAGAAGAACAGTAGAGGTACTATTTAGCCCATAGCTGGGAGGATAAGGGGGTTCATACCTTTCCCAAGGGTATTTGCCCGAAAGTGAACGTAATAGCGCGACATGAGTACGAACTCGCGTACTACGATTCCGCAGTCCATCGCTTTAACCAATACACCATGAGGACACCCCCCGCTATTTTTTGAGTATTAATTTTGAATCTATTTCTAGTTCAGTTAAAATTATGTATCCAAAGCGAACAATCCTTTTGGAAGATACTTTCATATCTTCTATAGTACGACTGAAAAGTTATCCCCACGTCAGGGTTATTAATAAATTCACTTATGGAATTCGCGATAGCGTCTGGCGTGAATGAATCAGACGTTTTTTCCTCAGTAATTTTCTTAACCAACAATTTGAAAATCATTTGTAGCTGTTTTTGTAGATGGGATAGTCGCTCAAACTGGTCCCGATGTTATTCTAATTGTAATTAATGTTGTTGTTTTTGTTAGTATTGGACTTTTTGAAGCTAAAACGGTAATTCCTTCTGTTATTTTTGCATTGCCAACTTTTGGGTCATAATTTATTTCTGTTCGTCCATTTTCCTTTTACACCACTGAATATTTCAATTATTACAAGTAATATACGTACTTTATTTTCCTGTAGTACACGTATGAGTTCACAAATGAACATATTTTTTTCTCTATAGTCCACGTATAAGTTTAAAAACGATTCCTCGTCGCCACTTTTATAATGTTCAGAACTATTCCTAATCGCCACTTTTGTAATGTTCCCTGACTGAGGGAATTTTGGCGTATACTTAAAATTCCTTCATTCTCGTAAAATGCCGAATACTGTGTAAAGAATGGTAAACAATGCTTACACGGAACGTTAAATTTCACATATATTTATTTACACACTATTTCGTTAGACCTCTGTTTAACCCATTTTTATCCACCACTTCTAGTCACGTGAACTCCAGAAGCACACTCCATTTCAGCACGGTGTTTGTTGGCTACAAATCAGTGTTCAACCCACGGGTCAGTATCGGTACATTCTAGTCGTAGCAGACGTTGTGCAGACCTTGTGTTGCATCTTGACCTGGGTATATATATATATATATATATATATATATATATATATATATATATATATAAACTTATTTTATTCCTGTCATTTCATAACAGATTTATTCTAAATAGTTTCAATTTGATTAACCATTGGCTGTTTTCGTTATTCTTCGATGATTTTGTAGTTGCAATATAAACTTGCTTTCATCATGTCTTAATGACCTGTTATGAATGATCCCTCAATAAACCTTCGTTTGTAAAATGAAAAAATTATTGATGAAGCTGATTATATTAATGTTAAGGGAATGAAATTAAAAACATCGGCTCATTAACATTTATCTTCCTGTAGAATTTAATCAAACTATTTTGAACGGTTGCAATATACTAAAATTTTGCTTAGATGTGACACAAGAAGCATTTTGAAGATATAATAAAGAACAATCTTAATTCTAAATATTAGAGAAAGGTGACTTAATTCTAAACTATATTAATATCAACTTTTATTTTCAGAAACACAATTAGAATTTACTTATACTTTTTCACGAAGTAATATAAAACCTTTAAAGATACTGTAGTTTTATGGTTAAATCCTCAAAATATCTTATTGACTAATCTAATTGAATATCTGACTTTTCCCGCTCTCAGTGATGAAATCAATTGTTCCCAAGTTAGAGGTCAATAAAAAGACAGACATGGCCCAATTAATCTTGGTTGATAACCAGGATCCGAAACAGAAAATATTTATCCTGAATCAAAGGTTTGGTTTGGTTTGGTTTGGTTTGACTTTTTAGCATATCAAGCATTGTAGGTTATTTAATTCCAAACCGTTTTTATTCATAGATATTAACACATTTTGTAGATAATTTTTTAACTCTGCCTGAGCTCATTTTTTTTTGCTCACAGTTATATAGTTTCATTTATTTCTGTTTGATACGTGTATTCTGTTAATTATTAATCATTTGTTTTCAAACACATAAATGTTTCAAGTATTGCCATTTAACACTGACAATTCAACTAATCATCATTCATTTGTTTAGACATAGTTGAATGATAAACAGTTATATTTCAAGCAAGAAGTACTGAGGTATAACACTAATATCCATAGCAGCCAAAAATAACTATGCCCTATTACGAAACCACATAGAACCCAAAATTGATAACATTCTCCGGAAGAAATAGATCCACGACCTCACAAATATTGACTGTCCGCAGAATCCTTTAAGGTGTATGGGCAAAAAACCTACATACGTCAATACTATTTGTCGATTTTACCAAGGCCTTTGATTCCATTCACATATAGAATATGGAACAAATTCTACTAGCATAGGGCATACCAAAAGAGACCGTCGCAGCGATAATGATTCTCTGTAGAAACACCAAAGTGAAAGTACGTTCTCTGGATGGAAACACAGACTACTTCGACATTTTAGCAGGAGTTCTGCAAGGGGACACACTAGCCCCATACCTCTTTATCATATGTCTAGACTACGTACTTAGAATATGGATTGATAAAATCGAAGAAAACGGCTTCGAGCTGACAAAGAAAAGAAGCAGAAGGTACCATCGCAAAAACAATTACCGACACCGACTACGCCGATGTCATAGCGATTCTGGCAAATACACCCGCCCAAGCCGAAACGCTATTGCATAGTCTGGAACGAGCCGCAGGCATTGGCCTCCAGTTTAATGCACACAAAACGGAATGCATGTGCTTTAATCAAACAGGCGACATTTTTACCCTAGCCAGTAGCACTCTTAAACTAGTTGACAAGTTCACATACAAGGAAGAAGTGTCTCATCAACCGAGAAAGACATCGACACGTGACTAACAAAGGCATAGACAGCTACCAATAGGCTAGCGTTCATATGGAAGTCAGACCTGACCGATAAAAGGAAACGCAGTTTCTTCTAAGCCGCGGTCGTGTCTATACTGCTATATGGAGGCTCTACATAGACCCTTACTAAATGGATGGAGAAAAAGCTTGATGGCAACTACATAAGAATGCTGCGAGTAATTTGAACAAGTCCTGGAGGCAACATCCTACAAAGCACCAGCGGTACGGCCATTTACCTCACATCACGAAAACTATCAAAGTTAGACGAACCTGACATGCAGGACACTGCCGGAGAAGCATGGACAAGCTCATAAGTGATGTTCTCCAATGGACCCCCTCACATGACTGAGCAAAACAGGGTGTCCAGCTCGAACCTACATACAGCAGCTCTGTGAGGATACGGGATGTAGACCTGAGACCTGCCAAAAGCTATGAACGATTGGGATGATTGGAGAGAGAGTGTCAGGGATATCCGTGCTGGCAGAACGACAGGATGATGATGATGATGATGATGATGATTTAAAGCAATTCACTGTTGCATGAGTCATTTGTTTGCACTTGCTTTAAATGTCAATGTACACAGCTTATTTGTCACAAAGTTGTATTGGACCCAATAGAGGACCCTATCATGTGTTACCACTTCGTGTCAGAGTGGCACTGGGAGTAATGCCAATGAAATTTTATTTTGCTCCTCCCAAAGTTGCAGCATCAGATAGTTTTGTATCATATCCAAAACCAGAGAAAGAAACCCCCATAATTCAAGAAGATGCTGATTAGTCTTTCTTTCAGCATTTCCTACAGGCAAAGTGATAACAAACGTATCTTGAACGATTTCCCATTAATTACAAGAAGGAAGTTGGCTGATTGGGTTAGTCAAGATTTCTTTTCGTTTTATTCAAGGTTATTTTTCGAAAATAACATTCCAATATTGCTCCCTTGCCAATCGAGAGACACAGACTTTTTTTTCTTAAATCTCAACATGAAACACGAGTAAAATGAAAAGCCTGAATAAAAACATGGTTTGAATTTAAACATGTGCCTATAAGAAATGAATTCTTAATATATTAGATTATTGAAATTTACACACTGACAAAAGAAGGAGATTTATTAATAAGCAATGAGCAAAATTTGAATGATCACAGCCAGAATATACGAATTATGATAAGTGATTTGTTTTTTCAATCCTGATTACAATCAATGATAACCTTGAAGCTTTGATCTCAGCGAAGAACTGATAATTTTCCCACATACAATTCCAGTTGAAAACAGAAAAATTATTCAAATGTGATTCGTAACTACTGTCGTAATGAGGAAACAACTATTTCATATAAACAGTGAACGGAGGTGTCTTCACCAACTACGAAATAAGAGAAAGGCTACTGTGGTACTCATTGTTGGTGGACATGGACTATATTGAGGGAGTAAAGCTTCCTATCATTCAAAATAAAAGATATCGTCGTTGAGTACGGAGATTTCTGGTTGTGAGCAAATCGCAATACGCAACGTATCCAATAATCATTGTCGAACATGCATTAATAGACATGAAAGCGTCAGTAGTGGATCATTGTGTGAGGGGAAGAGAACCACCTGGTCTGATAACATGATATTTCTTCTGTATGTAGTCGATGGCTGTTTGTCCATGATAAATTTGAGTAAGCAGTATGCCCCAAACGGAAGCAGTAAATGGATGAAACAGAGAGCAGGTTTGCGTGCTGATATCGATAGAAATACTGGGTCTTATCAGGTGGAAGGTAATTTGTTACAACATCAGAGAAATCCCTGAAGATTTTCTTCTACTACACCAATTATATAATTCTTCAGGTCAGTAAAATCTGCTTCACAGAGGGTTTTTTTTATGGAAAGGGGTCCAGAAACTTTAAGAAGTATTTCCTGTATTCTCCCGAACATTAAATTCCCCAGAAAATTAACCAATGGAGCAATTGGGTTTTGAAGAATTACTTCGCTCTGAAAGACTTAATGATTAACTGTAAGAGAAACTACAGCTAAAGTCCTTTGAACGTATAATTTAGAAGTCTTATGGAGAACATGCGAGCCATGTACTTGGCAATCAATAACTAGTATTTTAAAAACAATCCATATGCTGTGCCTTATTGTGATAGGAAGGCACTCACAACGTATGTGTTATCTTCATTTGAAATGGACTTATTGATCTAAATTTAAAATTTAGACGAGGTTGTTTCCAATTCATATACTGCTAATATCTTGGGAAAGGTAGGGATCCTACTATTTTACACCAAATATTGGTTTGGTGTGGGGTAGGCTGTTTTATTAAGTCTATGCAAGGAAGCATCTGTTGAATGAATAAATGTTAATTTAAATAAGCTTTGCTCCGCTTAAAAATTACCTTCTGCTCGTTGTAGAGGTGTTAATGAATACTGAAAGATAGTCAGGTCTAATCAGTTTATATATATATATATATATATATAGTCATCTACAGACAAACAGTTTCGTTGTATGACAACTATTCAGTGTTTATAAATACGTGACAGACTCCAAACGGGATTGAAAACCGCGTAACTTTACATCAGGCTGATGACAAACAACTGTTCCAATCCCGCAACTCACCATCAGCTCTGAAATAAACGCATGTCTATCAAATTTAGTTTTGTTTATATTTTTGTACAATCGGATACTGAAGTGCTTAAGTCGACAGAAGAACTTTGCATTACGCGTTTAGTAACCGTTATATTCCTTCGGCAAATAATATATATATATATATATATATATATATATATATATATATATATATATATATATATTTATATATATATATATATATATATATATATATATATATATATATATATATATATATATATATTACATGGTAGTGTCTGTGAAATTGGGTCACATGCATTCTGCATTCGTTAAAAAGAAGGCTTTCAAAAAATAAAAGTTAATGTGGAAAATTTTTGGTTCCAAAAAGAGGGTTGTTATTTTTGTGTGCCTGTGTGTGCCTGAGGGTTTTTTTCATCAGTGCCTAAGTTTGTGTGCTATTGAATGTTAGCATGTAGGTGTATGTATGAAATTTTTTGGTTTCATGGCATATCAATCTTTGTTGGTTATTTAATGCCAAATCCATTTTATACAAATAATTAGTTCTATTCTAAACAATTCAGTTTAACATGAGTACACAGTTTAATTTTCAAAAACATTTCTATTGTTAGCAGTTCAGTTTTGTCGAACAGTTCTAATTCAACCGATTCAGTTTATGGTAAGTATAGATTTTGTTTACTCACAGTTAAATATCAAAATAGTTTTATTTCAAACAATTCAGTTTAGCATTAGTAAAGTTTCAATGTAAAACAGTTTTATTTAAGATATTTCCGTTTAGCATAAGTACGTTGTTTAAATGTCAAAAATGTTCTAATGAAAGCAATTTAGTTTAGCATAAGTACACAGTTTAGTTCTATTTAACCAATAAATAGAAACCTATTTGGTGCTCCAACTCCATCGCAGAGTGGACCAGAGAGTGATGGTAATGAAGGGGTAACTTCAAATTCCCCAAAGCTCCAGCATTACTGGATCATCACCATCAGATTTTTTAGTGTCATATCCTGGACACTCGCTGGTGGGAGATCTAACCCTCCTTCATATTAGCAGTCGGTGTATTCTACAGCCGTAACCGACTGGGCAAGTGCATATGTAAAGAATCATGCCTGTATATATGCAAACATATGTGTGTATATGTACGTGTGAAAAAACACGTCTTAAGAAAAAAACTGCACAACAAAATGTAAATATTGACAAAGAATGTGCGCAATTCAATAAACTTTTGGAATGAAATTATCCGAGATGGTTTGATACGTCGTGAAAATCAATGTATATTACTAAATTCTATATTATGGTTCATTTACGTAGGGGTTAATTAGTTTATGCTAATTCAACCAATTTCCAATCAAATTAAGTTTTGGTATATTTTCGGAATATTATTTTCGCCAGAAAAAAATCAAGGCCAATTTTTTATTGTTGAATACGATGAAATGAACGTGAATTCACTGTTTTGCCCTTTTTATCACTTGCTTAATTTCTAATTGACAAATAAAAATCAGAATGTATGTGAACGTAACTGGACTTTGGGAAATTATGCATCAGAATCCATATCGTATGAATAAGTGAATTATTTATATTATCAAATGTCGTGTTTTATACTTATTTTCGTTACTTAGATTTTTACACATTCTATGCAACCAGAAACATATATGTATTCATAAAGGCATACATGCATTTTTGCTTTTACTCCCATAAAATACCTGTTGATAGCGTGTTGTTTGGCTCAGTAAAATAGGTACTTTAAATATCCGAAATATGAGCACTACAAGGAGATCTGTAGAGGGCATCCAACATGTATAAAACGTGGCCAAAATCACAGACCTCATTGAAGAAGATATGTCCAACGAAAACAAATTACTAAAACTTAGACCAAATGATTGGCCCAAATTCCAAGAACAGTTAAAATAACGACACTCAACTGAAATATGTCAAGCTTAAACAAACAAAAATTTAATAAAGATAAGCAACTTCAACACACGTACCACTGCCAAAAATATATAAATAATAGAAATTTTCAACTGGGACCACTATCATAAAAAGGGAAGATAGCACATATTACCAAAACATCCACCGATTGTCAAAATAGATAACTCTAGAAAAACCCAAATAACAAATAACAAACAAAGCAATGAAAAAAAAACATAATACATTTTGACTCTCCAAGTCAAATTTGAACCTTACCACCAATCCAATATAAATAATAGTAAAACAATCCCTGAAAAAACGAATGAAAATATTAAACACCTCATCGACCCACAGTACAAAATCTTCAACATCAAAAATATAATCACCAAAATATTTCAAGAAACTATGAAAGGCAAACAAAATCCGAAGAATCAACTAAAACTCAAAAGTATCGAAATTATAGATATTGAAAATTGGATCCTAATTGCGAACCTCAATCAAGCAAATATATATATATATATATATATATATATATATATATATATATATATATGGTTGATTGAGGTTCGCAATTAGGATCCCATATATATATATATATATATATATATATATATATACGAAACTACACCATCTACAAAGCATATATCTCTAAACCAAAATTTGTCTACTAACATATTCTTCCCGATCTAGCAATTCGAGTAAAATCAAAAGTAAGCTACAAACGATGCGCTTTCAACTCGTGTATATATATATATATATATATATATATATATATATATATATATATATATATATGCAGAAATTGAACACATATATATGTGCATATTAAATTGTGTGTGTGTGTGTTTGTGAAAAGACTTGGCATGAAATAATCCACATAAGTTGATATACCATAAAGAACAATCAAACAAGCAATTACACATTCGTGGGTATTCGTAGTTAGTAAAGGTAGACCAATTCTCCTTCTCGTAAAAAGTATTCATATAGACAAGGGTCTGTCATGTGAAGGTCATGATCATCAATGTACGGAAATTTGGCTCTATACATATATGCATATTTCCTAAAAGAAAAATTGCACGCGCACACAGATTTTTGACGAATCATTTCCTTTACACGTTCAGCCTTCCCTAAGAAAAACCAAGAGGTCATCACAGGTAAAATAGGTCGTCGAGTCAATCGATCACTACAACTTCTCTCATCCACTGATTAAAATCAATGCTCCAAACCTAAGAGTATAACAGAATGCATAGCATATTTGCTTTCTATGCTATATTTATATTGAGAACAGTATGATAAATGACGATTTCAATGAGAAATAAACAAGTGTCGTAATAATAATAATAATAATAATATATATATATATATATATATATATATATATATATATATATATATATATTGTTTTTTGTTCAAATACATATTTTACTGAAGGCATGAATTTAATTAATTTTAGATGAAAGATAAAAATGTGCTTTATTTAAAACAGATGCATCTCCTTAATTATCATTTGTGATCTTTTATTTTTCTCTCTTAATTTACAAGTATGGCTGCGTATGTCTGAATACAGCCATTCCCACAATCAAGCATACACACACACATACACACATATAAATATGTGATTATAGAAAAACCAAAGATCACGCTAAATATATCATTTCACTATTTGCAAGATTTTTACACTAACAACACTTGATAAGATTTAACTGGAGTCTGTATGACAGGTAATTTCCTTAGGCCACCAGGACTCTTCTCAGTATTTTCGCCGAACTTACATATGCTGAAGACGTAATATCCGATTATAAATGAACATCCTCAAAAAACAAGAGTAAAACGCCAATATTAACATATTTTTAGACACAATAACCGTGAAATACTACAACGTAATTAACACTGAAAAGTTACACCAAAATAAAGTTAAATGTTAAACAAGTGTTTATAAAATAGATCTTCAGCTTTGCAACAATAATAGCAATAATACGACGGTCACTTTAATGACATTTTCGGACTACCCTTACTTATCTAGTAAGTCAAGTGACAGGTATATTTCAGGATTTTAATTCAATGAACTGAATTTAAGGAGAGGCTGCAACTGGACAGCACATTGCCACATTGGACAAGACAGCACTCTAGTTGAGAGCTTCATCAGTGAAATTCCCAGCGGTTATTAGAGTTGAAGACGGCGTCAGACAAACACTCCAGATGAATCAAATCGGCTTTTCAATATTTCAATTAAGTATAATTACATTCGATCTACTTGACAGGAAACGGGTTGACTCACATTTAGAATTTTGGTTTCGATGGTTTCAAATTTTTGATATTGGCATAATGAAATCCGACGAAGAACAATCGGACTAACCTCCAATAATATATGATGTGTTATTTTCTATTCATGTATTTAGTTATACAACAATTAAAACGTTGGTAAGATTCGTGGTGTGATATAAATTTGATTAAATATGAGGACGTAAATATTATTATTCTGAAATACTGATAAAACTTTGATACTCAGAAAGACTTTATTTAATACACTGTAACTAACCAACGCAAGATAGATTTAGAAAAAGAATATATGTATGCCCGTAGACACGCCTTTAAAGACTAATTCTCCCCTACATCTCGGTGTAGTAGCAGTTGAAAAGGGAACCTTCGGCTTACTTTCGACTAATGTCGCCAATTTTGGGGGGATTATCGACATACACAGATACATTCTCCGTCTCGTTTTTCTCTGCCTGCCTGTCTGTCTGTCTATACACACACACACACACACACACCCATATATATATATATATATATTGAAATAAATAAATCGTGATAAAAACGTATTTCTTTAAATCAGAAAACAGTTCATTTATGAACAGGGTGGAACCTAGAATAGATAACTCTCTCTAATTTTCTCATTTCAATCTATTGTCTATTAGTTTCATGTATTAAAACAATACATTCATTAAATGAAATGTCTGACACGTTTCATCACATGATGGTACTTTATTTAAAGTACATGAAATTACTCAGGAAAAAAAAACTTACTCTTACGCACACACGCAAACTCATGAACCCATGCGCATCCACACACACACACACACATACAATCTCACAATTACACCTATATATATATATATATATAAAGAGAGAGAGAGAGAGAGAGAGACGGACAGATTTAGACAACAAAGGCAGAGACAGAGACAGAAATATAGAAAATGATATCATTAAGAAAGCATTAGAAAAAATAGCAGCAGATATATGGATGTAAGATTAGAGCCCACAAATTCTGATAGAAACCAAAAGGATACAGTTTGAACTATGCAAACTAAAGACTTATAAATTTTAAAAGTTTAAATATGAATATGATAGAAATATGTGGAAAGTTGGATAAATCAAACACTTAAAACCGGTTTAGAGGCACGATATTTCATTCTTTTATTCCATTTTTAATAACTTCCCCTAACTGAACCGTTTTCTGAGTTTTTCTACATATAAGAAAATGAAGAACATGACAAAATGGCGGACAGGATAAAGGTGTAGCAGGATGAAGAAGAGAATATAGTGTCAAATATATCAGGATTCATTAGAGATTTTTGATCATAGTAAAGCTGACGGTAAAGAAACAAGGGAAAATGTGGAGGAGAAGCGGTTTCGGCATATCCTGTTTCGTCGAAGACAATGACTATAATGTGATATCTAGGTGGGAAGGAAGCAAAAAACGTAAAAGAGAAAGTAATCAGAAAGAATCCTTAAAATTATGGTGATACATAGTATGGAAAATGTCCCTTTTTTAATTTGTTTTCTATTTTGTTGTTGTTTTCGTGTAGTATGATGTTCGCCAGGTAAACTAAAGTCTGATAAAATACTTGGTGTTATCTCATGAAGTTTGTTTTAGAAATGAATGCAGGTTCTTATTGTCAGCTTTTTTTTTTTGCAATCTAGGGATTTGATTAGAGTGACTTGTGAAAAATTAAATATGCGTTTGAGCTAAAACATGTGGGGAAAAAGGGCGTTTCAATTTTCATTTGATTTGATTGATCGTTTGTGTTCCAAGATTCTTTTTTCAAGATTGCGTTGGGTTTAACTATTGTAATGTTTCTTGCAATCTTTGAATGGGATATATATATATATATATATATATACTCATTTTGACTTAGGACCTCTGGAACCAATTGTGGAAAAATCAGCTAGAGAACCCAAAACTCAAACCAAAATTGCTTAGATTCTGAAACACTGATACCATTTTGCATAAGTACTTTAACTAGAAAAAGTATTTATATGCGTGGACACCGTTTGCTGACGAACATAATATAAACATCATATGCATAGAAGGACACACTACCATAGCGGACAAAAAATGAAATACCCCCATACTGACAATGGATGAACATTTGTCTTGTCATCTGCTAAGATTGGCTCCGTCAGTATTGTTCTTGGAGATAATGGAATACTTCTCAGTACTTGTGCCGTAAAATGACGAAACAGCATAGAAAATGATTTACGCTTCATTTAATGTCAAACCTAGCATAACAATCGTCTCTTACTACAGCCCCAACGATGACTGCGATGAAACACACCTCATTATCTTCTACAATGATATATTTTCCATTGTTTGACCCATTTCCAAACAAAACGTTCTAATTGTCGGTATAGACATGAATGCTCAAATAAGCTTAAAAGAAAATAACAACTTTTACATATAGAATGCGTATAACAGAAATGGCGAATATAACGCAGAGTTTCTACTCGCCAATACGCAAGCATTTCTAAATACTAAATTCACAAAAAGATGGCAAAATTATGGACTTTCTCCTACTCATATAACTCTAAATCACAGATAAACTATGCATTCATTAATACACTGTGATCTGAGTGGTATACCACACTTTTGAAGTAATATCTTCCGCTCACAGAAATATCTCGGGAAAGATACGCTTAAATCAACTCAGAAGAAGACACAAGCAGGTAAAGCTTCACTGGATCAATTGTGATATTCGAAATTATTTTACGGTACCTGTAAGAAATATGTTTGATAATTTTCAGGAGTCAACGGAAAAACATAATTAGAATAAAGAATATGAAAAAAAAACATTGTTACCGTCCATATTGAACCAACAGCCAATCAACACATTCCAATCAAATCAAGATTTGTTGAGGTCCATGGTATAAAATGTCAATTAGAGAAACAAGAGATAACATGAAAACAGCATCATTACTTAATAAGGGAAACTCAACAAATACCAATGCTAGAAATTTAAGAAAGACCAGAGAACATTAATTCATACCAAATAAAAAATAACATATATTCAAGGTTAAATTAATAAAATGAAAAACTCAGTAGAAGAGAGACAATCACGAATAACCTAGTTGGCAGTAAATGAAGTAAGCAGAAGGAAAAGCCCCCGAGAGTAAAATTAAAGCTCTCAGCCAAAGAATATTGAAGGGGAAAATAATATTTTAACTATCTGCTTGAAAACTCCCCTAAATTCACAAAGAAACCTTTAAAAATATCAATAACAAACTAGACTTCAAAGTAGGACTATTTGCAAACAAATAACTTGACAAAATACCTCCTGAAGTATGGAAGACAAGGAAATTCAATGACGTACATGGATTTTCCAACCCTGTTTAAAAAAATACAATAGCGAAATCAATAAGAGTCTTTATCTTCCTCTTTGCCACGAAAGGTCACCTTGGAATAACTTGGAACTATTCAGATATACTAAAAGAGCTGATAACAGCTATATTGACACTTTATAAAACACAAAAGCAATGATTCGCTCACCTGACTGTGACACCAACGTCTTTGACATTGTCGCTGGAGTATTGCAAATAGATATATTCGCACGATATGTTTTGTAATCTTCGTAGACTACATTCTTTGAATGTCGATAGATTTACTTAAAGATTAAGGCTTTACACTAAAAAAAGACATCAGGTAGACGATGTCCGAAGTAGCTATAACAGACATAGACAAAGAAGATAATCTTGGGAATCTCAGAAATACATCTTCCTAAGCCAAATCTCTAATGCATAGAAAAGATTATGTTGCAGAGTGATTGTCCTCGATATTAAAGAAAATAAAATAGAGTTAATGCTTTTTTAAAACGAGAAGTAGGTATCTCCAGCAACCCCTATTAGTAAGCAAGTTCACATACCTCCACAGCAATATCTCATCTACAGAAAGAAAATCAAAATACGCCTTGAAAAATCTTCGGCTGCTGTTGACTGGTTATCAAACATAATGAAGTATGATCTATCCAATGAAATAAAACAGAATTTCTTCCAAGCTGTATCAATACTACTGAAAGCACTACAGGGCACAGACTAAACTCATGGAATTTTTTTTACAGGAACTACATATGAAGAATAGTAACTGCTTTGAACAATGATTAAGGGAAAACCCATGAATCACTAACTGCATGGCCACCTACCTCCATCTAAAAAATCTAAGACAAACTAGATATGTAGGACACGGCAGAAGTCAGAACGAACATATTATCAATGTTTTACAACGGACTTTGACAATCAGCTTAGAAAACATCCACTCTGTGCGGACACTAAATGTATATTGAAGGATGTGCGGGGTGCAATGGATGATATGGACGGATAGAGAAAGAGAGAGATGAGAGAAAGAGAGAGAGAGAAGAGAGTTTGGCACATCCGTACAGAAAGCCTGACTTTAATATAATATATATATATATATATATATATATATATATTATATATATATATGGGGGGGCGAAAGCATTCGTGCGTAATTTGGCGGTGTTTGTGCGCATAAAGATTTGAATCTACATCTGAAACTGAAATCAACGAGTTTTCATATCTAAACTTATATATATATATATATATATATTTATATATATTATATATATATTATATATATTATATATGTGTGTGTGTGTGTGTGTGTGTGTGTGTGTGTGTGTGAATACTTTTGCAAGCCAATTAAAGTCATTAATATTATTGACGGAGAACGGAAAGTTTATTTCAAAGTTTAGTAATGATTTGTTGTCCCCAGTGGAAGATTTTTTCTAATATATATTATATATATATATATATATATATATATATATAATATTATATATATATATTTTAAATTTAAACAAATAATTTGTTAAATATAAAAGTTTTTTTCCGAACGGCCTAAGTTTACGTTGGCGAACTCCCATAAGCCATTTGAAAAGGCTGCCAATATAATGAGTGAAGTTAGATTCCTCTTTTGCGAACGTTTCTCATTATTAAAATACGTTTCGGCTGTAATTTTAATATTTACTATCTATTCGAAACATATGGCTGACCATATGAATAATTTGAAGGTGACATTAGACACACACACACACACACACACACACACACATATATATAATATATATATATATATATACGGATCATTACCTAAGTTTCCAGACTTTTTTCGTTTGGGCACTTTTATTGATAGTACACACAGGAATAACTAGTACCCTTCGAAGTAATCTCCTCCGGCTGCAATACACTTGTAGTACCGTTACAGCAACTCCTGGAAGTCCTCAGGGAAGTCCTCTTGTGTGAACGTGTCAATGACCTCCGTCACAGCCTCTTTCATCACCTCAATTGTCTCATAACGACAGCCTCTGAGCTTAGGGAATAACCAAAAGTCACAGGAAGCAAGGTCGGGACTATTGGAGGCTAAGGAACTGTCTTGATACGCATCTTGGTCAAATAGTGTGTGACATGGACTGAGCTATGGACTGGTGCATTGTCCTGGTGGAAATGCCACTGACCCGATTTGAAGAGTGCTGGCCTCTTCCGACGGAATCTCCTCCTGAACTCTCTTAAAACCTCAACATAGTAACCCTAACCCTAACCCTTTGCCCAATCAACTCTGGTGTTCTGACTTCTTAACTCCTCCCACAGCTCTCATCATCCCTCACAGACTCCCTACCTTTCTTGAATCTCTCATGCCACTCAAAAACTGATGCTCGATTCATGCAAGAGGGTCGAAAAGCAGTCTGAAGCATTCCATACGTTTCTGTGGCATTTTTTCCAAGTTTAAACATAATTTTATCGCTTATTGTTCTTTTAAAGTGTCAGATTTCATTTTTGAAATTCACCATCTTTGACAATCAAGCTTTAGTAGGGTGTATTCCAATTCCTGCTTTAGCTGTTCATTTGAACCTGAAATCATAAAAATTGGTCAGTCATCTCATAGTGTGTATAGGAATAACATATTGAACTTTCAAGAGTCTACGGCAATTTTAAATGCCTATACAATGTCTTGAAACTTATTGAATTCACCAAGAATATATATATATATATATATATATATATATATATATATATATATATATATATATATATATATATATATTATAACTTATTGGCTTGGATATGATGGATAATTAATTTTACAATGTAGTTTTTATTTAATAACAACTAATATATCCGGGAAATCAGTCGATTAGACTCTGTATAGTCTAGTAGTATAAGCTAACACTTAATATTATTGTTTCCTATATCGTAGTTTATTTGATAATATGCTTAGAACTATTGATAAATTTGTTATGATAGTTTGTACGTATTTTTAACAGTTCCCAGTAACGACCAAGAATACAAATGTAAAGTCCATCGTCCAAATATAATATTGTAATAATGATTACAAGCAAGCAAACACGCACGCACGCACCCCACACGCATATATATATATATATATATATATATATATATATATATATAGAGAGAGAGAGAGAGAGAGAGATTAAATCAATACGTTAAACGCAACCAGCAGAACCTGATAAAACTTATATAAAATGGATATCTCTTCTTTATGTAGTTTTCATGGCTAAAGTTTTCATATCCTAAAGATAGAATCATCAGATTAAAATTAAGGTCCTTATATTTTACCCGATGTTTTTATCTTTAGTTGATGAAACTTTTTGTTGTGGAGGATATAAGAAGGTGGCATATTAATTTCCTTTTGGCTTTCTGCTGGTCTGCTAGTGGTATTTGAGCACTTTCTTACTTTCTTGATGTAAGAAAAAAGCATATATATATATATATATATATATATATATATATATATATATATATATATATATATAATTGGCTTCATTGTCAAGTTGTGGAGACGGTTGGGAGTTCCTTCTTGACTCTCTCTCTCTCTCTCTCTCTCTCTCTCTTACTCTCTCTCTCTCTCTCTCTCTCTCTCTTACAATTTGTCAGTGTTTTCTTTCTCTCCTGACAGGTCTTTTGAAAATTATCCCATCTCCGCAGAGAGCTAATGTTTGGGTGTCCTTACTGCTTGATCAACACTGCTATATCCTTGCGTGAGAGTCTATAGGAAAACAACACTTATAAGTTCATCCTTTTTTTTACCAACATCGCCAGAATCTATTGTTATTCTCATTTAGAGTAGTTGTTTTTTGAGCTACTGCTTTTAGCACATGTTCAAAACAGCATATAGCCTTTTGGTTTCGTTCCCATCTCGTTGTGTTTTCATGAGCTTCACTCGTGTAAAAGTGATGCATTGTTAGAGTACAACCGACACGGTCACAGATTGCTAGGGTTCCCGTTTTATTTAATCTGGTTTTGTTGTTGTTTTTTTAATTGCATATCAAGCTTAGTTGGTTATTTTATGCCAGATCATGCTTGAAGAAGAACATCAGTGGTATTATTTAACCGATAGGTATTCTCAATCATGGCTTCCACACTTTAGGAGGTATTATGTTGAGGTTTGCAGTTATCATTTTAATCATGTTTTCAGAACTGCATCAAGTTCTTTCTCTGTTACCTTCTTTATTGGATTTGGGGGAGGGGCTATTTATAATATTTTCAGTAGGTTTTGTAGGGTTTCAGGAGGCTTTCCAAGCAGGTTCTTGAAATGTTCTTTTCTCTTTTGAAGTCTTTCTTCTTGGCTGGTAGCTTTTAGTTTTAGTCTAAAGATGTTTTACCTTCTGCCTATTTCATTTACTTCCTGCCATGCTAATCGCTATTTTCTATTATATACCGGTTTTCTGATTCTATTAATTTGGATTTTGATATATTCTACTTGTTAATTCTGCTATATTTTGTTAGTTATCACTTGACTTTGCTAAATTTCTACATATTTTTTTCATTTTGTAAGTGAGGATGCTTTTTCAGTGTTATCTCTTTTCTTTTTATTACTGATATTGACTCCCGGGCACGTCAACATTTGGCACCTTCTTTGACTAGTATGCCCTAGGCTGCTGCTTATATGCAGGCGGTAACAAAGTTTTCATATTTCTCATTCTGAATATATCTTTCAGATTTGTCCTGAAGTGTATCAAAGTTGTTTCTATGAGTTACCGTATGTTGATTGGTAATATTACAAATGGCAAGAGCATACGACTTTACCCGTTTGTTTTTTTAAGATTATTTCTGCGTTTGGTGAATTGTGTGAAAAATATTTTTACTTTTGTGTACATGAGAAATCAAGTTTTGGCCGATGATTAAAACGTTGTGTATGAAAATTTGATACCGCTTTTGTGTATTTGTTTGTTTATTTGTCAATTTATTTATTTACTTTTGACTATGATATTTATTGACGTCTTTGACAATAAGATAATTGTTAACATGTTTTAAATTATTCTTAAACTCATGAATTTCAAATTGTTTATTTCTTAAGATGAATTTGAAATTTCAACCATCCGTCAATGCTAATTTGTAGGCAAATATTTGCCTTTCAGTTTTGAGATATAAGATGTTATCAAATAAATACCTTTTGATATGGCTAAAAGGTGAAATCTGTTTCGTACTATCTTAACAACGAGCGTTTCTATTTTTTCGTTCTATATACAAATATATAAAGTGACGTTTGTTATGTTGGACGCACAACACAATTATTTGAGAATAGAATAAAGCAATATGCGCCCCACGCTATCTGATTTAATTTAATTAGTCCAACCGGTTCGTATAATCAGAACGGTTCCTCTGCGATTCACAAGTGCTTATACCGTTGCAGTCCATTGGCACTTTCGAAGGCAATCAGTGTCGTCACGCGGGGATCTCGATGGAGGTCACCTGGTATTCGTGCCGAGTGACTGATATCGATTAACCCTTAGCCACATGGGGGAACCAGCCTTCGGCTTTACCAACTTAATATATGGCACCCTATTTGGGCAGCGGCAACGGGCTAAGAATTTTTGTACTTGCTTCGAATGAGTCAGGACCTGTGTATGGTTCCCACTTACAAATGGCTTTGTGCCGAATACTTTCATGGTTGGACGTCAAATAAATACTGTGCCAGTACCTATAACTCCAACAGGTTTACAATACAAGACACCGCAAGCAGCAATCTATAGATGTTTAGGCTAGAAGAGCTTTATATCACTGAATATCACCAGCTCTTCCCAAGCAAAAGAAATTCAACAATCTCCTTTTGTCTAACTCTGCTGATTACACTACAACTGAACAACATTACGTTCAAGAATAACAAAAACAAAACTTTACCAATTCTTTCTGGTAATATTTTAATTTTTTTTTTTTTTTGTGCGTCTTTGGTTGGTTGGTTGGTTGTTTGTGTTTTATGGCGTATCAATCTTCGCTGGTTATTTAACGCCAAAATCTGTCTATATGTATATACCTTTTACCAAAATAATACTTAATAGGAAAATTTTCTATAAGCAGGATTTCACTGGTTTGCACATGATTAATCAGTTTTAATTCGTCATATTTGTTCGTACAACCCTGTTACTCGCAAGAAGGACAGAACGTCATCTATTTTGATGTTTTCGAACGATTCGGTTATACTAGTCACTTTGAAAAATTGCTTTCTGATGACAGCAAAAGCTCTGCGTTGTATAAGAATGTGTTTAACCGTGAAAGTTGTCTAACACGTCAAACATTGTCGTTGTGGTTCCTGTTTCAGTATGAAAGCGTGAGTAAGCCTTGTATGACCAATGCGCAGTCGGGATATAACGACTTGTTCTCTTCTCGATGCTCTAAAAGCTGGTCCCCATTCTCCCAAGATTGGAAGAGTTTATTATTAATGTCCATGTCCCATCGTTGTTGCCATTTTTTGTGAAGGAATTTACCGATTATCGGTTTCAAATCGGTAATTGGAATAGAGATAGCTTTAGGGCTTAGATCTAAGGCCGATTTGGCTGCCGAGTCTTCTCTTTCATTTCATCTCACTCCGATGTGGCTTGGAATCCAACACAAATTATTCTTTTATGACTAGACATCGAGTCTAGTCTACTGAGTAATTTAACAATTAATGTGTTCTCCAGCTTTTTATTTTCCAGTGATGTTAATACAGAGACCGAGTCAGAGAATATGATAAATTTGTTATGTTTGTCCCTAGAAATGATGTTGAGAGCAAATTAAATAGCACATACTTCTGCAGTGAAGATGGAGCTTTCCACTGGAAGAGCCTTTTTGGAAATTATTTGTGCGTCTTTACTTTTTCTGTCGCTAACTATGATTACATCACTATATTCATTTTTATTGATTGCTTATGTCATGGAATTCTATAACAAGACGAGGCCAAACATTTTTCTTTCTTAGAACTTCTCATGTTACCTCTAATTAAAGCCATATATATATATATATATATATATATATATATATATATTGTCATCAACAGACTGACTGTTTCATTTTATATGGCTAAACAGACAAGATGCTTCAAGTTTAGATCGAAATCTGGCTGAATTTTCCTTTGTTTACATATACCCTTAACAGCTACCGGGGTACTCAATTGATTTGAATAGCTTTGTATAACGTGATTGGAAAGTGGTAATTCTCCGTGAGAGTGTTTAACCCTTGCAGGGAGTATATATATATATATATATATATATATATATATAAGCGAAACTATTCATCTTCAAGACCATATCCTTTCATTTGAGAAGGATCAACGAGTTCGCCATTTGTGCAAAGTATTTTGAATGACCCAGACTATTTAAATTTACCAGGATTTAAGTCTAACAGAAAGGAATGTTATTGGAATAAACCAATCGATCAGCAACGATATAGATATTTAAACCAATCGATCCGCAAAGATATAGTTATTTAAATCAAATGATCCGCTACGATATATATAAATAAACCAATCAAAATTAAAACCAATATAATATAGATATCTAAACCAATCGACCCGCAATGATATTGATATTTAAATCAATCAATCTGCAACGATAGAGGTTTTAAATTTTCATGAGTTCATATGTATCCGGCAGCGTCTAATGATACACACGGACAAATGGCGCTGGTTAGATTTTGTTATTTTAAAGAATTTGCTGTGTCCGGTTTTTTTTAATGTGCAGCAAACTATATTAGTCTAAGTGGAGAGCCCGTCCATGTCACTATTCACTCCTCCAGAAATATTGAAACGGTATGCTATATTATTTAGCATTCATTTCGAAGTTCCGATAAAACAATATCAGTGTGCTTGGGTGTTAATCCCTGAACAGATTCATATAAATATTGATGAAAACTAAATACCCAGTTCTTATCAAGGTTTTTGGTGTGAACACAAGTGAGGGTGACGCTTTTTCTTCTTCATTTTCTCACATACACTCATACTTAGCGCGAAGACTTACATCAAGTTCCAGATTGTGGTCGCGCTGACCTGAATCAAAGGGTGGCTGCTGAATGAACCCTCGTCTAGCAACGGAATTCTACACCGTGCCATCCAAGTAGGAAAGTGTCGGTAACTGGGGTAAGAATGATGTCGGTATTCTTTTTATCTTTACGCTATTTAGATGTAAACTTACACATCATATCTGTATACGTTTATATATATATATATATATATATATATATATACTTATTATGCATGTCATTATGCATGTATACATGATTGCATATATATGTGAATGTGGGGGTCTGGGTTGGTGAGCGTGTGGATATATGGGGTGTGGGACTTGATGCTATCAGAAAAAAATTATAAAAGTAGACAGCCATCATAAAATAAACGGGAAGGTATTTCCAGTGCTTCACTCACTTTTAATTAAAGTTTGTTTTTTTTAAATAAATATATATTCATTCTGAAAAAAATTTGATCATTAGCAATATACGAAATTCTGATTTCTAAAATTCTTTCTCATCCATCAGATATATATACATACACATTTGCATGTCACTATATATATATATATATATATATATATATATATATATATATATTTTAGATATATATATTTAATTCATGAAATGTAGACTGCGACCCTGGGTTTCATGGAGTTTTTTTGCAAAACAAAAATCATCAGGCAGTTAAGAAAATTAAATGATTCGAAAATCGAAAAAATGCGAAAAAATACAGACCAAAACAGTTGGGATTTCGTATGAATGTTTAAGTGTGGTTGTAAGTGTGTGAGTGTGTGTGGGTGTGTGCGTATGCGTGTATGTGTTATAGTTACGTATGGATCATGAAATATTGAGATTACTTTTCAAAGTGTGATCCTCTCATGCATGACCCCCGTTCACTTAATCTAAAATGGTTAAAGGCTGAGTTTGTGATCCCAACGCCAGACGGCGAATTCCAGAGAATCAGAAAAATTTTAAAACCACCACTGGGAGGAATGTTTCCTGTGGGTTACCCAACTCTAAACCTGCTATGTTTCCTATATCAACACAATGGGAGGTTTGTTAAATAACTTAAAATCCTGGCTAACACAACCTTTGCATTTAATGATGTTAAAAGTCAGGTCTCTTAAAAATTTGACAATTGGAATGGGATATCTAACTGTCTTCGGTGAAGTCAATATTCCCATCAGTCACTATTTCTGTCTACATTAAAATACAGAAGCGACACGGAGAGATTATGAATCGGACTCGTATGAGACGTTTTCGTGAATTCATTCAACGTCCGGATATCCACATTTATCAAGTAATTCAAAACACACTCACTGTCCTGAGAGACTTCTAGAAAATTTTCGGAAGTCGAACGTGAAATATCCACTCTTTGCTCATAGTCAGCTTAATGGTCTGGGTCAAAATTTTATAGACCTATGGTACAAAAATTGAACACTTTGCTGGAAACTTTTTGATTAAGTTGAAAGAAATTCCACTTTGTAAAAGCCTTGAAATACAATCCCTGTAGAATAAAGTTGATTTGTTATTTGTTTTCTTTGGTATCTTTTTTGATTTTTAGGGATTCGGAAGAACTAATCGATGCGGCCACGTATTGTGAAATAGTGGAGAAGAACTTGCTTTAATTCGTATTATATCTACAATCACCAAGTTGTTTGGCTTTTCAGCATGATAATAACCCGAACCATGCTGCAGTAAAAATGAAAGAGTGGGTCAAGTCGATGAAAATTTTTGAGTGTTTAAGTCAGTCGTTTGAATGTAATCCCCTTTGAAATTTATGGCAGATATTTAACTTAGGGTCACACAGAATAATCTTAGGATGAATTCCCCGCAGGAGTGCAAGAGAATGTCAGTATATTTCAATGAGAAACTTACAGCAAATAATTCTAAACGTCTGAGAGTTGTCAAAGCAAATGCTTAACGGTGTTTTTGGATTTGCTTGGAAAACCTATCTGTGCTACTTATACATTGAATTTGGGAATACATTCAAGGAACTTTTCATTTTTGGTTATGAATTCTCTATCTTATGTTTTTATTATATTCAGGGGAAGTTTGAAGAAATTATTCTTTAAGATACTTTTTAAGGTCCCTTGCACCTGGTCAGTATATATATATATATATATATAGTGGCCTAGATATATCTGCGTGTGTATGCAAGCATACACTGATTTGGTGCGTGCATGTTTTTGTGTGTGGTAATAAATAGAAAGCCTGGTATAAAGCTTGAAAAAGATATAAAATCACAATCTGATAAAAATATTTTTCGATGAAAAGGTTTTTGTTTTGTCAGGTCTACAAAAACTAAGTTGGATTTTCTGATGCTGAGTTCTCATCAGATAAGAGTTTCGCCACTTTAGACACATATATTTGGGGGGTCTGCCTCAATAAATTGGAGGAAGAATGGGTTCTCCACATATACGTGTCCTATTTTGAGGGCAGGAGAGATCAGACCATGATATGGAATAAGTGAGTTTGAAGTGACCAGAGGGACAGGTAAACGTGAAATATGGAAGCAGTTTATTCGTAGCGACTGTGCAGAGCAAAATGGTCCTTTTAGCTTACACCACACACAGAGCTGGGGTGGAGACAGAGCAGAACTAGAGATATCTCGTCTATGAATAAGTTCACTCCTTCAAATCAGATATTGTCTTTCTGTTTCTTCTTTTGAATATGCTTTCTCTTAGGGCAAAGCACTGTGATATGCATCTGTGATATGCACTACAGCGTTGGGTCTGATATCATGGCACAGCAGAATATGCAGACGCAATGATGCACAGGAGGCAAGCTAGTCGGTGCAATCCCAGTATGCTCATGTATTTGCATCAATTAGCGCATCAATTCTTCTGCAGTATGACACATTTAGCTTAATCTTGATTTAAAAAAAAATGTGGCATTATGTTCGATTTAGATAAATACCATTTTCCTCTCAAAGCAGAAAGAAGGATATTATGTTTAAAGATATGTGTTGAAGATTTTTCCTTTATAAATGAAAGACGGTGTTCACTTAATTTAGCTTTGTTTTCGTTGATTTATTTTTTCCAGTAGACATAAGATTGGTATTCGACTCGAATTCACATATTTTTTCCAGTCTTACAGAGAAACTGATCAAAGGAAAATATACAATCAAAAGAGAAAAAAAACGAGTTGTCGTCAAATATTTTTTTTAAATTAAAAGTTCTTTACAGAGATTAAAATATTTATCTTCAAAGAGAATGACATTAATATTGAAAAATGCTAGTTTATCTCAGTTCCATGTGTGTCTATTACAAACCAAAGCAATGTAGTTCTCTTTCTGTGCATTTTTGTCTTGACTGTTTTCAGATAAGAAAGACACAGTCTTCAAAACTTGACAGTTTATCAGTCTCTGTCTAATTAAACTGAGAAGAAATTATATATATATATATATATATATATATATATATATATATATATAGTTTTGAAAGTAATCTTTTCTATTTATTTACTCATAAGCAACAGCAAATAGAAGAAATACATTATGACATTTTGGAAAGAGCTGTTTATCATCTAGGAAAAAGTATTTTTCCACATAGTCTTTAACATTTCTATTCATTTACAACAGCAATTAACGAGAGATTTCACGTTTCCTTCATAAAAAGAAGCTGTAGCAGTTGAGATAAACTCTTACTTCCTAAATTGTGAGGTCAGCATTGTTTTTCAAGGAAATACGGTCATAGATTTTCAGTATTTCATTAAAATCATTTACGCAAATGAAGCGATGTAGAAGCTCTACGTTCATGCAATTCGGAGCAGTGTTAAATCTGGTTTGTCTATCACATTACACTCACTACTAACAATTGATATATTCGTGTTTGCTAATCGTTAACTCGGAGAGGTGAAACAAAAAAAGCACAATTCGGTTAAAATGTTAGGATCCCTGCGGCATTATTCAATCCATTCTATTTTTGAAAAAGTGGAAGTATATATAAATGGTCAAAGAGCGGAACAGTTAAGGGGTTTATTCACTCCGTATACACGAAAACAATTTTCTCTTCATACCCCTGCCTCCTTAAAAACGGGTGAATATGGAAATCTATTGACAGAGTACTCGAACCTTATTCTGCGTCACGGGGTCAACCTCGTCCGTTCAACCCCCGCAACACCTTAGATAGAAGATCGAGTGTGGTGACAATGTTATGGTCAACATTAATTGCTGTTTTGAGTCCTGGTTGCTATATCAAGAATGTCTCGTTAAATCTATTCTACCGGGCGTGATGTCGAACTTTATCAACTCGTCTTTCTTTCCGCTTCTGGTATTTTTTACTAAAATAACAATTCTATATGCACACTGGAACCATTAACTCACATTATTACCCACTGGTGAAACACATTGCCCATCACATTACACTGCTTTCATCCATTATTAAGCTCTGAGGAATATTAACTAGTGAATTTTCGCACATGGAGTAATTCAACGCCACCTCTCTGCTTTAATTTCAGGTGCCATTTTTCTAAACTGCCGCTGAGCTTTTATTATATCAAGGCTAAGTATGGAAACCCTTAAAATCTACTTCCTAACACCTCTGACATTTTGAACGACACACAAAATTGGAGGTTTTACTTTTGGAGCAACCTTCTGATGAAGCAGCTTGCATCCTCTGTTTCATCCTTGGCAAAAATAGATAATCATTGATTGTGACCAATTAAAAAAGGTAATGTTTTATATGTGAAAAAAAACAGCTATATCCTAAGGTTTTATTTTGAACTGCAGAGAGAATCAAAAATATAGGAAGCAGATAGTCACTAATAGACCTTCGTGAAGAACAAAATAAATCGTGGATCCTGAAATTGACATTTATGCCTGCAATATTTGAAGTTCATGGAACAATCTAGAAGGACTTCAAAAGGAAACTGTGTGGGTTGGGATAAATCTAAGGAAAAGATAAGACCTTCTAAAAAAATATTAATAATATTAGTTCGAAGACTTTGAAATAAATCAAAGAGTTGGGACTTGCTGTCTCGTATATTATTATTTCACATCTTGTGAGTTTCAACACCAGTTTAAGCTGGTCGTTTTTCATTAAACGCTGAGTGATACCTTATATTCTCTGGTCTCCCCGAATCGGTTTACTATTCTGGATTTAACTGTGTTGAGGTTTGGAAGATCTCGAACCTTCCTTTAATATCCAACTCCCCCAGTTTCTTTTCAAAACATAAACCATACCAAACGCACAAAATACAATTACTTTCACGTCACCTCTATGTTACACTGAGATTTTTGCGCCCTGGTTAGATCTTGATATGTTTCTACTTTTTCACTTTTTTTCATAATACAACAAACGATAGTTTTTTTTTTCCAGTTCATTAAATTAGGTCTCGGCTTGTGGCTTGGTTTGAGTGATACGTTTGTACTTCAAAGTACCGGAGAATTTTTGTAGTGCGTTTTCTTAGGCAGGTTTTGCTTTTACAAATAATATTTGTCTTCGTGGGAAATTTTTATAATTTGCACAATTCCCAGTGGATTACTTATCCAACCCGGTGATGCTTAATCCTTTTTACCTTCGTGTCAGTTTTTTCCCTAATTATAATCTACACTTGCTATTCTTCTGTGTCTTATTAATTTCACCTTAAGCTACTTCTGTTTTTTGATGTTATTTTGTGTTGCTTTAAAATTTCATTCAGTTTCTCTCTATATATTTTGGCCTCTAAAACATGCGTAGATCAAAATATGCGTAATTGACTTAACACATTTTCTTGACGTATTCATGCAGACTTGTTATCACTTTTTATTTTGTAGATTTGTAAGTCTTTGTTTTCATCTTTGTCCTTCGTCGAATCCCTGAGTTGAAAAATCTAATCATCTTTGCAAGTGTCCTCTTTTTTCTCCTTTTCTTGACACATCTCTGCGTTATTCCCCGAATCTACAGCATAATTTATTTTTGGGCTAACTATTATAAATCCCAAATTAATATGTCCCTTCAAATCGTAAAATAAGTATTTAAGAGAAATACCAGTAATACATTCAAAACTTTGTAATTAATGAAAATAGATATTTTAAGAGTGTGACGGCAAATTGACTAAAATCCCAAAACGGGACTTTATTTTCGCACGTGTGAAGACAGGGCAGGTTGGCACTTGATCCCCTATAGAATAAGTCCTCGTTCAGAGTTTTTCTCTCAGGCATATAAGAACTGGCATATTATGTGAGGGATCAATTTAGGGCCAGACTGACCGCCGCTGGCAAGTGGTTCCAAATTTTCACACTATCCACACACCCATCAGGCCGCTTTCACTTCCTTCCCCAAGATAACGGAAGAATATGGACCTATAGGGTTTAGTCGTAATAATATTAATTTGTAGTAGTCGGCAACTCCGGTTTCCCGTGTGATATTGTTAAGGAATTAAGAGGACAATTCTAAGCAAGATAACATAAGGCGAATAGAAGCTGAAAGGGAAGCATGAAGTAACAACATAGACCACGTGGTAACATAAAAATACATGAATTCCTTTACTACAGTTATATACACTTTCAAAGTGTCAAAACATATAATAATTGGACAGTCCACGAATATAAATGTCTTTTCTTGACTTTTGTTTTTCTTCAAATTGAGAGAGAGAGAGTGAGTGGTATATAAAATTTGGGTATAAAGGAAAATGGCCCCAAAGTTACTTATCTTATTTTTCGACGGGGTTCCACTGGATAATCTTTCTTCTTTCACGGGCTAATAGACTTTGTTCTATTTTTTACACTGGCTTGAAGAACCTGGGGTCCTTTGTGTCTCAGATGTTCTTTTGTCTTCAACCCGGAGTAAAATGGCTATGGTTCGCCTGCCCGCTACGAACCCTGCTCAAAAACTAGCTTTCTTATTGTTTACTTCCGCTGAGGGGAAGGGGTCCCCACTTCCGTTTTGGGGTCCCAGCCAATCATTTGGCTTCTCTCTTCTTCCCCTTGGTGTCCGGCGACCTGAGGTTACTAAGTACCAACACCTGTGAGCCACATTCTCTCTTAACGGTCACTTTTTTTGACGGCTAGATACTGTTAATTCAACGGGAGGATAGTATTAATCTTATTTCTATCGTCTCTGTGGACTATCACGAGACAAGAGCAAATAGAATTACAAATCAATTTATCCATAACTTTTATCTATCTAACCCAAAGATGAGATACAAAAAGTCATAAGCATTTTAGTTTCGAGAAGACCTACGAGTAAACTGCAAAAAAAACTATGTGCTTACACTTTTTGGAACTGAAGGATCATGACTGGACACAGTTTAGAATCATGGCCAGGATGAAAAAAAAAAATAATGTAACATTTTGCGGTTTGTTCTTTTTCTTTACCCGACTAAACTAAATTTTAAAAAATCCTTATGGCGTGTAGGATTGCACGATAATAGTCAAATTATCTCAATGGCTGATTTAGAATTATTGTTACTTAGATTCTTTGAGCATAACCTTGTGACAGAGTAAGATGCAGTTGGGAAAACGAGAGAAATGTCGGAAAAAATAAAGTTCATGATCCATTTACCAGCAGGTTACACTGCATGCAGAAAAATCAGTTCGTACACATGTATATACTATGCTTCGTGATAACTGAATGATTTCAACTATGTTTGAGCGAAAGTTGTTTTTTTTTCTTTCTGAAAGATACTTTATTTAAAACAAGCAAATATATATTGATAATTTGCTAAAAATAAACATGGTTTGGTAAGAAAAGACAATAAATACAGTAAAATATCAGGTTAAACTTAACTGCCAGTTTTAAAGAAGGAGGTGTTTTAAAATGTTTTTTTTTTCTGAAGCCGCGGATGGACAGTTTGCATGGATAAATTTTGTAAAATAATTCATAGCAGAAAATTTGTGGGTGACTTGAAGGCTCCCTTTTCAATAGCTATTACACTGAGCTTTTAGATAGGGTACTACTCATTTTCCTAGACGGTTTCATTTACCCTTGATCAGTACCTACTAATGTTGTGTATTAAGCAAATGGGAATCAAGTACCATTTTTAGAGTTTTTGGTTTGATTCAACTTGGGATTGACCCCTTGCCTACCGGGCCATTACCGAACACTCTACCACTGTGTCAATGGGCCGTTCTATATACGAACATTAAACCACAGGTTTTAATTTAAAAATGGATCGATTGCACATAATTTTCCCATTTAGAAGGATGTAAATTTACAAATTCTGATATATAATTTCAGTGGCAAACATTTAAATAAGAAAAAAATAGTCAGAAAAATGAATAAAATTCTGCCTGCAATGACTTAAATTCTATTCTCCGAGTTCATTTTTGATTCGTGGATTTTGTAGCAACGAGCAAAGGTGTTTTATAGAGTATTAAGTAGATAGGAAAAAAACGTCAAAATGCGAGAATTTTTACATATAATTGCAGACACATACACGTGAAGCCATAGACACATAATTAACGACCCTCCCTCTCACACACAAAAACACATACACACACACACACTCCAATATTTTTATCAATATGTCTACAACATAATGAAAAAAGAAAATTATCGTAGATATTTTCTTTCGACGTAAAGTTCATCCTTCGTAATGCACATATTTTTTCGTGATTATTGACACCATAAATTAAAGATAAGAGGATTCTCGTGTCATAGTGGCCAATGTTCTAGAACACGACACCATAGTAAAGGATTTCCATCACTGCACTAGATTTTAGGTTCATTTTCAGACTCATAAACTGGGAAAAGTTAAGAGCTCTTTTATCCTCCTTTGAGCTGAATAATACCAGAACTGTTCTTTTACCGAAATTACTGGCATAAAATAACCAAGAGGCCTGATATTCGATTAGACAAAAAAATTAAACCACCTATCATTATAAATATGATTACACCAAAATGTTACGAAAATGACCCAACAGCAAAAAGCGAAATATGTTGCCAAAACAGAATAAAAGTGTTTGTATATTTAATCATGGCCAACTAGTAAATACGGCCCCGCGTGTCATATTTCACGGGTGAAAGCTAACAGGCCGATCTAATGTAAACAAATCATATTCCATTCATGATCGCTAATGAAATTAACCTAAAAAGAAAATTGAATTCACAAGTTGAACAGAAAATAATAAAATCATGTTGGTAGAATTTATCTGACTTTTTTTTTTATTGGTTTCAGCATTAAAATGTTGTCTTTAAATAATCCACGAATGTTGTCTTTAAATAATAATCCAAAATGTTGTCTTTAAATAATCCACGAATGATTAACTGCTTTTATGATCTTCAACCGTCTATATGGCCTCTCTTATTTATACAAACAAAATTGTTAAATTTGCTTTTTTGGGAAATGTAATAGTAAATGTCCATAAGCAAACAATTATACAAAACAAATACTAGCAAAAAAAATTTACAATTTCTCTATATATCAATTTTGTTTTGACCTTTGCCCTTAAAAAATAAAATTAGAAATATATAGTTAGGCAGTACTTTTTTATCCTCTTAGATCTATCATGTAAAATGTTAAATGCATTGGTTGAAGGGTTGGCTGCAACAACAGTCCTAATAAAAATCCAGTATTTACAACTTGAAAAAGACATCTCAGAATTTACTGAGAAAGCCACTTATTATTGACTGTTACTTTATGGCAGGCTTTATTGAACAATGGTACTGCATTTTTAAGACTAGTGATCATAAATACCATTATTCCTTTATAAAGTTCATCATCTTCATTTGTACCAATGTACTCTCCACAATGAAATTGTGTTCCTTTTTGAAGGTACATTTCATCTGGCATTAAGAGAAAGTCTTGAGAAAGATTACCTTTTCATAGGAGCGATTTTGCTGCTGTAATTGATTCTACGCTTCCTCTTTGAATTTTCTCTAATAAAGATGGTAATGGAAACTTTTCCAGAAGTAATTTGTAGGCTTGTTTAGATGTATAGCGCAGTAGTAAGTTATAACGTATTTGTTCTGCAGAAAATGAAGGACAACCTCTTTGAATGTAATGTATTTTTTATAACTCTTTTAGAATTGAGTATGGTTGTTATTCCACCACATTTTGTTTGTAGTTTAGAAAATTTTCTAACTTGTTAAATCATGTAAGTTTAACATTGTGTCCAATCAATGTGGAAATGATATAGGATTTTCATCACACTGGAGGTAAACGTGAAGATTTTCATCAATATGAATACATTCTTTTATGGATGGAAAATATATTTCAGGGTCAAAGACTATTTTACAAATTAGAATATAATCTTCTTTTTTTAAACTCAAAACCGTTAAGACAAAACTTTCCTTCTTCCAAATGATTAAAATCTTTAATCGTATCAGCTAAAAATCTTGTAATTCATTTTGTTGATGAATAATCCATCGGAGTTTCCGAAGCTTTCATAATTCCGTTGTAGTCGGCAAAAAAAGACAGTTCTAATTTTTTTTCCGAATGGATTGTAGGAATTGGATGTAAATCCTAATGCTGCTTGTTTCACTTTCCTTTCAAAATAAATTTTTCATCAAAATATTTAATACAAAGATCAAAATTTTTCGCGGGAAACCAATCATTACAGTTAAATTCCACGCATTTCTCGAAGTCAGATTTTCCCAGAGGAAAAGAAAATGTCCATACGTTTTCTCTATTAGTATGATATCCACTTGAACAGCTAAATCCAGCACATTTGTTAAGCATTTTTGTTAAACAAAATATCACAAAATCTTTAAAAATTCAATGATGAAATGTAATTAATTATGTCTTAGCAAATTTACCAAACAGCGTCTATAAAAACCAACAAAAAGGCCGAATAGGCGATTGAAAATCAGAAAAGGAAAGTAATTCACAGCTGTTTATAATTTGTGGATATGTACAGAGTTTTTCAATCCTGTTATAGTAAACGGTATTAGAAAAGAAAAAAATGTTGTGTTCAAATCAGCAGAACTCCGGTGAAAAATTGAACTTCAGTTGAAACCTTTTTGAAAATTCATATGTGCATATTTTAAGACAAAGGATGTGTGTGCACGTGCCTGTGATATATATATATATATATATATATATATATATATAGAGAGAGAGAGAGAGGGAGAGAGAGAGAGAGGATAAATTGAGAGAAAACCCAGAAGATAGGTACATTAAGTAGTTAAATATAATCGATGTCAATAAAAGTGAAAGAGAATTTAGAGGTTTAATAAATTCTAACGATTTCAGATACCTATTGAAATTCATATGGATTATTATTGTATCAAATACTGAATAAATCTAAGATGTTCCTTGTAAAGTTGTTACGAACAATCGTTTCATGTGTGTTTTTGTTTTTTGACATCACAGCACTCTTTCTTTAATCTTGATAAAATTACCCAAAATCGATCGGTACCAAAAAACTTCCGACTTTTTTGGCCTGATTTCAATCAAAATTTCAGGAATTGTTTTTCTTTCTGGAAAGGATCTAAAGTTCATTAGGCCAACATTATCTGATTTTTTTACTTGACTCCCCCATAAAAATTAAAATACTGAGCCAATAAAACTTGTGTAAGTAATCGCAAGTTTGCCATGAAGTACTAGTTAAGTAACCTAGAAAGACGTTTACCATTGCAGGAGAAGGGATGTTGGGCTTAAAACTCTTAAAAAGAGTTTTTTTTTTAAACTGTTAAAGGAAAATAACTATTTATTTGCTTTTTTGGGAGGGGGTTATTCAATGTACTGATCTATTATATGCAAAAGTTATTTCAATTAGCATAAAATATTTACCTAAAGAATTCTTAACTAAAATAAAACTGAAAAGTGTATCAAATTTAAGTAAATTTGCCAAATTTATTAAATTATGTTTATAATATTTAAAAAAAATAGTTTGATACTCTACAATTTTATATCTGCCTTAGTGATGTTGTCTTTAAAAAAACCTAAGATCCGAATTAAATATTTATCTGAAACTTCATCACACCTTTATTTGGATATAATTTCTACGCCTTGACGGGAAAAAGAAATTTAAACAGTTAATAGCTTACATTTAGATATATTCTTTCTACCGACTTGAATAGTGTAAACAAAATTAAAGTGATACACTAAGTACATTAAACTATATAAACTGATTCTTACGTTGTTTTCTGTATATTTTCGAGGTATTTACTTTTTTTCTTGTTTATCAATCGAGCAATTATATTTCTAGAAAAAAAAACACAATAGAATGACAGTTTTAAAAATGTAATTGGATTTTTGTAATCAGATGTCGAACGGAAATTCTAAATCCAATATTTATAATCTACGAGGATCATTAAATAAGTTTCCAGACCTTTTTCGTATGGGCAATTTTATCAATAGTACACGCATGAAACTCTAGTCCCTTCGAAGTAAACTCCTCCGGCTGCAATGCACTTGTTGTACCGTTCCAACAACCTCTGGAAGGCCCCATGGAATTCTTCTTGTGTGAGCGTGTCAATAACCTTCATCACTGCTTCCTTCATCCCCTCATAACGATAGCCTGTGAGCTTAAGAATAAGCAAAATTCACAGGGAGCAAGGTCTGGAGTATAGGGAGGTTGAGGAACTGTTTTGATACCCATCTTAGTCAAATAGTCGGTGACAAGGATGGAGTTGTGGACTGGTGCATTGTCCTGGTGGAAATGCCACTGATCCGATTTGAAGCGTGCTGGCCTCTTCCGACGGAATGTCTTCCTGAACTCCCTCAAAACCTACAAATAGTAACCCTAACCCTTACCGTAACCCTTCGGCCAATCAACTCAGGTGTTCTGACTTCTTTACTCCTCCCACACTTCTCATCATCCCTCACAGACTCCCTGCCTTCCTTTAATCTCTTATGCCACTCAAAAACTGATGCTCGATTCATGCAAGATGTTCCAAAAGCAGTCTGAAGGATTCTATGCGTTTCTGTGGCATTTTTTCGAAGTTTAAAACATAATTTTATTGCATATCGTTCCTCTTAAGTGTCCTCACGTCCAGATTGCATTTTTGAAATTCACCAGCTGTGACAACCAGGCTTTAGTAGGGTGTATTCCAATTGCTGCTGTAGCTGTTCATTTGAACCTGAAATCATAAAAATTGGTCAGCCATCTCATAAGATTTATAGCAATAACATAGAGCCTACGACAATTTAAATGCCGGTACAAAAAACGGCTGGAACCTTATTGAAGACACCACGTAAACCCTTTTTTGCTTGTAAATCAGGATTTTCATCCACTGTAATAATGCAAGTATACAACAATTCCAACAATAAGACTAATAAAACAATAAAGAATAATGCTTCTTCGTGTGTGAACAATATCTCTATTCTGTCATTTATAAATTTACGCTGAACCTATTGACACTAAGGTAAATTGTTGTTTTCTTTTGAATGTTCTGCTAATCTCAACAAAAGTCTCCTTAATTGTTTAAATGTATTACATATTCTAAGATAATTTAAGTATACTAGATTCAGATGAGTTAAATTATGGTTTACAGTTAACAAAGTAAATTATTAACTAACGTTATACATTGTGATTACATTTCTTATTTTGTTTTTTACATCATTTTTATCATGCCAACATTTTCAATTATCCGAGTAAATGCTTAGAATCTTTTTTATAAAATGAATTAACTTTTTATCAATCTAAAAATTGTCTCAAAAGTTTTGTTGTTTATGTATTTGTTTTATTAAATAAAAAAGTTTTCAAAAGTCGAGAAAATAGGATTATTTATTGAAACTAGTAAGATTATAATGGGTATTTAGTCTCGGGTGTGTAAATCTAACATATTTTCAGACCTAGTTTCACATACATCAGATCATTTAACTTTAGACTATTATGATGTCTGTTTGAACATTTTGATCAATTTTTCGTAATTATTCGATTTCGATGCCTACTCATAATTTTATGCTCATTCGCAAAATCATTCCGTTAAGAAAGGGAATGTAATGTTCATCTGTAATCAGCTGTAAAATTCAATGAGATTTCTTACCTTCCAGACATTTTTAACGCTGTAAGTATTATCGAAAAATAATAAGTAATAAAAAAAAATCCCTTTTTTATTTTTCCTGAAAAAAATTCTCGAGTTGGCCAACGTTCTATGAAACAGACGTAATGTCTGCTTTGGTGAAAATGTTTTTCAGCATTGAAAGAGAGAATTATTTTTAGATTTTGAGTATTTTTCTCGAATGAGGTTTTGAAAAGTTATTGTATTGCAATTAGAGAATATTTGGTGAGTATCTTTTTTTTAATTATAAGATAAAATGCTAACCAAAGAAAATGCCAAACTATTATTTGTAAAGCAACTTTTTCTTCCTAACTTTTGGAAAGTACGAACTGTGAGGATAAAATATCAGTTGGGACCAATTTTCACTTGATTTTTAACTTAATAAAAATGTTGAAGAAGATTAGAATGGCATTCAAATTGTGGTTAGATAAGGCCTGGAAAACAGACAAGAGGAACTTGTAAGAACCAAAATCGGAGTGAACACATAATTGTTAGGATCAGGAAGAATCCTGTCGCCCTGAGAAGACTTGCTGTTTCTCGGATTTCAGTGAAAATCTACCTAATTGGACGTGGGTGAAAACTTTAAGAGTAAAATAATTCCAGAATATGAATACAATGGGGAAGACAATCATATTAAGAGTCCTAAAAACAATCCCAACAAACTAGACAAAAAATGTTTGATAAAACTATTAATCAAAGCAAGTATCAACACCTACATCAACACTGAGGAAATACCATCGTCCATAATAATGAGAAAATTCCAGAAGAATTGAAAAGCCTTGCTGTCAATAATACGTCTGTGAATGCAACCAAGCAGAACACAATAATAAACAATGAATTGAAAAGTGTGGAAGAAGACTGATTGCAAACACAAGAAACAATGAAGACGACAAAAGCATCAACAAAACAAAAATGGGAAGAAGAACAACTCCATGGAAATTTTAAGCGACAACAAACGACATATCACACGAGAAAACTTGGAAGTGGCTATAAAAGTGAAAGCTTAAGGGAGAAACTGAATCTCTTCTAATAGCTGAACAAACAACACCATAAGGATAGATTATATCAAAACAAGAATAGATAAGAAGCAACAAAATAGCAAATGTAGTGGTGATAGAGACGAAACCATCAATCACATAATAAGCGAATGCAGCAAATTAGTACGGAAAGAAAATAAAACTAGACACAACATGGAGGGCAAGGTTATTCACTAGGAATTGTGTAAGAAATTTAATTTTTTTCATACAAACAAGTGGTATATGCAGAATCTAGAATCCGTCCTCGAATATGAGACGCACAAACTCCTCTGTGATTTTGAAATCTAAATGGATCATTTAATCTCAGCCAGACGACCAGACGTGATAATAATAAACAAGAAAAAGAAAACTTGCTGAATTGTGTACTTTGCTGTCCCAGCTGACCACAGAGAAAATATGAGAAAGTAAAAAGAATGATAATTACCTCGACTTTCCCAGGGAAAAGAAAAGCCTGCGGAGCATGAAAGTGGCGGTGATACCAGTTGTAATTGGTGCACTTGGTATAGTCAGCAAAAAATTAATACAGGGACGGAAAGACTTGGAAATAAGTGAACGAGTGGAGACCATCCAAACTACAGAATTATTACAATTAGCTAGATTACAGACAAGAGTCCAGGAAACGTGAGTAGACTTGCTGTCACTCAAACTCCAGTGGAAGACCCTTAGCTAACGCTGGTATGAAAAAGTGTCAAAATATTTTTTTTTTTTTTTGCGAATAGTTTCGAGTCGTCGAAGATGATGTGGTTGATTTTTTCTTGCGATTTGTGGAACTATTATTAGTTCTATCCTTTGATCTTACATCCTTATTTGTGATGTTACTTTTCTTCTATAGGATTTTTAAATCGCAATTGCTTAGACAATTTTCATATAAGAATTTTCATCTGAAAATTTTTCGTCTTTGACGCTCTTTAATTTCTTATTTATTCATTTATATTTTGAATTCTGCTCTTCCGGCGGACCACATAGAAATGGAAAAAAGCGAAGGTATAGTAAAATAGTGGAAACTTGCTTGACAACATAAAAAACACAGTCGAACATCTGATTGACGTTGATACACATTTTAATAGGTGCTCCTGGAACGGTTCTGTAAAGCTTTGAAAGGCAACTAAATAATCCTAATTCCTGAGAAGAACTGACATCATCTAGGACATAGTATAAGATTGGCAAGAATAGAATATTTCTGGAAACCTGAAGGAACTTGCCCTCTTTTGATCTCAAATGAAAGAAATCGTGTTAAAACTGGAATTAAAAATACCCAAAAATTTGTGAGTGTGAAATAATAATTTCTTAAAATAATCAATCGTATAAGTAAATGCGGCAGACTAAAGTAAACGGGTTGTAAGACGAGGCGTGACTGGATGGGAAAGATGATCCCCAGGGGCTTGTGCAAGGAACTGACCTTTGCCAAATTGTAAATGCACGACCAGATTCCGTCCCAGAAAATCTTACTCATAAAACTCTCTGGGATTTTGAGAAATAAACAGAACATCTCATCCAGGACAGTAGACCAGATCTAGAGTTAATTAAGAAAAAAAAATGGAAAACTTGCCGCCTAGTTGATTTTTCCGTTCCAACGGACGACGGAGTGAAAATCAAAGAAAGCGAAAAGACAGACTAATACTTGGTCCTTACTAGCGGACTAAAATACAGTAGAACATGAAGGTGAAGATACTATCTCTTGTGGTCGATGCCTTTAGAATAATCTTTAAATGATTGGAGAAGGGAAAAGCAAATGGAAAAGCAGAAATATAATCGATACCAACCGGAATAGCGCATTAGTGAGATTGGCTAAATTACTTAGAAGAATACTGGAGACCTCTGGAGACTTCCTGTACCTCAGATTCCACTGAAAGTCCATCAGCTTACTCTGGTGGGAAAAACTTGAAAGCTGTATATAATAATAATAATAATAATAATAATAATAATAATAATAATTTTTTGAAAATTTAATTAATAAAAACAATTTAAAAAATTAATTAATTATATAAATCCCCATCTCACATAGAAGAAACTAAGTTTAAAAACGAACATTCTAGAATACCACATCATGTCAATTTTTTAGAATATAAATATAAAACAAAAAAAAACGCAAATCCAAAACTTTATGATGGCTTGAACCAGAAAAACCGAAAAAATCTGTTGCTCTGTGTGATGCTCAAAGAAATAAGGGTTGATATACTCTGTCTTATATTTAAAACATTAATTTTTCGTTTCTCGTAAAATATTTTGGTTAACAGCTGCATTTAAATGAAGACTTGATAAATCCTCAATGTTATTTCAGCTAAATAATTTTGAATTCGCGAAATAGATTTGCTTAAATTTAGCGTCTCATTATATCCATAGCTCATTTGCAACTACTTTCTAGCAAAGCAAATGCGTATTTGATGTAGCCTGAAAGCATTAGAACTATTTCCGTCCCCCATATAACGGTAAAATATCAGGTGATAAAGATAATACAGGAATGTCTGAAGCTAGTTCAGATACCCGTTAAGAAATAAATCATAAGAATAAATCAATGGACTTTAACTAAGTAAAAACTTGGGCGGGGGGGTTAGTGACATGCTGTTAATGAATAGTCACTGCGACTGTCGTCGGTTACATTTGTGTCAGGTGCACAGATAATAAATAACCCATGGGTTTGACATAGCCACAATATACCACCCATGATAAAAGTCAAATTCAAATATTACACAACGTGGGACTCAGGCCTCAGGCTTCGGTGTCATAATCGGCAGGTGCTCTCTTGATAGCTAACATGGGAGACCCAATCGTCATCCTGCGAATGTTGGCTGTTCTCTTTTCATGTACGCAAATGTCGATTTAAGGAAGCACACAAACCAGAGACCAAAGCGTGGGCTAGGGAAGATAACCAGCTTGCACTACACTGCTATTTTAGGAGTAACCCTACAAAAAGAGCATATAGGAAAAGAATGCTGGAAATCTGGCAAGAACATTCTAATTTTCAGACAATAAACTCGCTGATCAAGTCAGAACAATAATAAAGAAATGTTGGTTTCTGACCTTGAAGTGATAGAAAATTAAACGATCAACAAGGTAAAAAAACATTACTTGCCGCATCAAATATCAACAAATAAAAAGATTTAATCCAAAATGAACCATTTACTTTGGAAAATGGACACCCCACTCAACCAAACACAGGACAACCAAACAACCCAGAATAAACATTATCAAAAGAATAAAAGTTAAATCTAGAAAATTTAAGTACATTTTGAACACTAAAAAGACCACGTACCCGTCAAAAAGAAACATTGAATGGAGAAAAGTTAAGGCAGAGACATAAAGTGAATCAAGTACTGACATACATATCAACGAATAATATAACCGAATAAAATGAATTAATTTATGCAGGAGATAAACTAGTTGGCGAAAGAATTGGGAAACTCTCAAAAAGCACGAAATAAAAATCAAAACCAGGATAGGAATTTCGAGTAAAAAATCAGATTAAAAAATTAAAGAAAACAGGCAAAAATGATAAAACAAAAGAAAGATGCTGAAATAATTAGGAATAGAAGAGAAAAGACAACATAAGAAAAACGTATGATACAACTTGAAGAAATAAACCAGAAAGTACTGGCGAAAGAAGGAAGATTAAAGAGATATCGACAAAGGGTAAAACAATACAGACAAAACAGGATACTCCAAAACAATGATAGAAAATGCTATCAATAACTAGGAGATGACAATAAAACATACCAACAACCGGATACAAAAGAAACCTAACGACTTTGGTCCAGAATATGGCAACCAAAAAAACATTACGAAAAGGCTGAATGGAAAAACAATATGACAACAGAACTAGAAGTACTCGAAGAAGGCCCAAAAGCAGAAATACACATTGAATTATTCAAAACGGCACTTAAAAAATACCAAACTGGAAAACGCCAGGCCATGATGGAATAAATGCTTTCTGGTTCAAGAAATCCACCTCCATTCACGATAGACTAGCACTAGAAATGAATAAATGCCTACAAAGAGCACACGTACCCGAATGGATGACCATTTGAAGGACCACAATGATACAGAAGAACCCAGACAAAGGAACCACCCAAAACAATCACAGACCCATAAAATGCCTACCAACGACGCGGAAGATACTAACAACACAAATAAGGGAAGAGATCTACTACTCGCTAACAAGCCGTGGTTTGTTCCTGATAAACAGAAAGGATGCTGCAAAGGATCAGAGGCACAGCAGAGTTACTTTACATGAACACATCCTAAATGAAAGGACACCAGACGGAAAAATCTAGCTATGGCCTGGATTGACTACAAAAAGGCATATTATATGGTTCTGCATAGCTGGATAATAAACTGCCTCAAAATATACAAGATATCACATGAAGTCATAAACTTTATCGACAAAACCATGAAAACCTGGTGAGTAGAATTAATAGCAGAAGGAAGAAGATTAGCTAAAACATAGATCTAAAGAGGTATTTTCCAAAGAGGTGCTCTATCATCCTTACTATTCATAATTCCTATGATGTCACTTAACCACATAACCAGAAAATACACACTAAATCGCAGGAAAATATCAATCATTTAATGTACGTGGATGACATCAAACTATTAGCAAAAAAATGAAAAAGAACCGGAAACCCAAATACACGCAGTTAGAATATATAGTCAGAACATAGATATGGAATTTGGCATAGAAAAATGTGCCATGCAAGTAATGAAAAATGGCAAACGACATCTAACTGACGGAATGGAACTAACAAATCAAAACAACATTAGAACGCTCGCAGAAAACGCAACCTACAAATACATGGGGATCTTAGAGGCTGACACAATCAAACAAGTGGAAATTAAAAAGCAAAATTCAAAAAGAATATCTCAGGAGAATGCGAAGACTACTCGAAACAAAACACTCTAGCCAAAACCTTATCAAACTAATGAATACCTGGGTTGTACCCCTCGTTAGATATCCTGGACCCTTTCTGAAGTGGACAAGCGATGAACTTAAATAAATTGATCAAAGAACAAGAAAATCTATGGCCATGCATAAGGCATTACATCCCAGAGACGACGTTGACAGACAAAATGTATCAAGAACAGAGGGAGGAAGAGGACTTTCCAGCATTGAAGACAGCGTTGACACACCCATACAACGACTCGAAGACTATATACAAAAACAGCCATCAGAAACGATACTGATAACACGATGGACAACCGAATGACCATATCTAGGAAACAAAAATAAAAAAAAAACCCGAATCTATGGAGGTTTTAAACGACTAATAAACCACATCTCACACGACAAAACCTGGACATGGCTAAGAAAAGGAAACTATAGGACAGAAACATTATCTCTCCTTACTGGGGAATCGAAAAAACTGTGGAACATGCAGGTGACAATTATACCAATTGTAATTGTTATTTTTTTTTTGTACAGTAACTAAAGATTACTAAAAGGTCTGGAGGACTTGGAAGTTGGTGGTTGAGTGGAGGCCATCCAAACAACATTAATGATAAAGGCCAGAATACTGAGAAGAGTCCTGGAGACTTGAGGGGACTTGCTGTCACTCAGACTTCAGTGAAAGTCCATCAGCTGATGCTGATGTGAAAAACTCCAATGGAAATAATAATAATAATAATAATGATAAGGATGTCAAATTCTTCTTTTGCGTTTACAGTGGCGAGTTAATTAAATATAAACAAGGATAATTGCATTGAACATTGCTAGGCAGACAAAACCAACATATGTTCGGTCGTAATTAACGCCAGACGTCAAACTAAATGTCCACGAAGGCGTACATGCAATTCTAATGTTAATCGGAGATAGTGACAGTCATATTGTAGACTGATAGGTAGCCAAGTTACCAATTTCACTGACAAAATATTAGATGATTTATATCTGACCTTACGAGTTACTGGAAGTAGGTTATTTATTATAACTGCAAACCGTTAGCGGTCATACAAGTTGATTTGAACTGATATTGATTAATCAGGAATCAAGAATTGTGACAATTTAACGGATCCAAATCTAGTTTTTCTCAACCACTGAAAAATATTTTCTCTCATATTTCCTAAACAATAATGTATTCTCGAGCAGGGCACTTATATCTTGAGTATATTCTCACTGTAATCTCTCCTCTGTTTGAAGTAGTGGTTTAGAATACGCTGATTTTCTCTCCTGCAGACCGACACTCGAACTAAAAATAAGAGTTTTCCCTATGGCATTAAACTGCACCGGGTTATGAGGCTCCGGGTCTCGAGAATTGAGGAGAATAGAGTAACTCTTGGGTTCCATTACTTCCATTTTCCCTCTTAACAGGAGTCGTAGTTCCTCGAGACGTGACTAACAAAGGCATGGACAGCTATCAATAGGCTATTTGTCATATGGAAGTCATACCTGACCGATAAAATGAAACGCAGTTTCTTCCAAGCAGCGATCGTGTCGATACTGCTATATGGATACCTGTAGGTTAATGGTTATCGTCGTAGGAAATGGACACGGTCATACGGGTTCAAATCCTGAACGAGACTGATTGCATTTCAAATAGCACTAATAACTTAGGGAAAGGTATGAATCCAATAATTCTCCTTCCAGCTATGGATAAATAGTTGGGCAGACTGGGTTCGTCAGCCTTGGTAAGGCAACTAATCTAGGAGATAGAAAACTGTGAATTCAAACCTGTTAAACTCCTCTTAAAAATTGACCTTGTGTCATATCCTGCCTGATCGAAGGGGTTGGGTAAATATTTATGTGGATGCACTACATGGACGCTAACTAAACAGCTGGAGAAAAGGCTTGTCGGCAACTACACTAGAACGTTCCGAGCAATATTGAACAGGTCCTTGAGGCAATAACCCACAAAGCAGCAGCTGTACGGCCACCTACCACTCATCACGAAAACTATCCAATTTAGACGAACCATATATGGAGGACACTGCTGGAGAATTAGGGACGAGCTCATAAGTGATCTACTTTTATGGACCCCTTCACTTGGCCGAGCAAAAGTAGGGTGACCAGCTTGTACCTACATACAGTAGCTCTAATAAGGGATGTAGCCCTGAGGACCTGCCGGAGAGGTGGCGAGAAAGGGTCCGTGATATCCGTGCTGATGGCACAAGATGATGAAAGTTCCTGTTATGATACCATTCATCGTTCCAATAGAAATTATTCGTATTCGATCGGAATTTTTTATATCATGAAATTGAGTGAAAAAAAAAACACTTACAAAGCAAAACGAAATAAAAATATGAATGTACATTGAACGGACTCTCCTAAATTCTTGGTAGAAAATAGCCCTATTCAAGTCGACAGGCAGTTAAAATCAATTAATCAATTTCCGAAAATTACGAACTGAAATTTTTGTTTAGAGAACTCGTTGTAAAATAACGGTACTGTCTATAGAACAACACAGTGCATTTTTTTTTGTAAAAGATCACAGAAGGTTTCTAAAATAATAATAAAAAGTAAAAAGGAAAAGTGCAAATATTTTAAGGTTTTTTCTAAATTACGTTCATAAGAAGGAATAAAAAGTATTTATATCTCTCACTGCGTTCAAATGTCAAATGAATGAAGAACAAAAATTGATATAATAACAAAGTCTCCCACCCTCAATGAACCCACTGACCGTTTATTTGACAAACAGCTAGGTGGCAACCACAAGAACACTCGAGATAAGAACAGGAAATGGTCAGTCCAGAATTTGAGATTTTGAAAGGGATCAAGCAAAGGAAGGAGGAGTGAGGACCTTAAATTTTGGAACTAGAGAAACCTTACGCACAACTATTGAGAGTGGCCTACAATTTATGGAATAAGTGAATTCTTCTGTTATCGACTTTAAAAGTATCAGTTCGCGATTCTCGGAGGAAAATCTAAAATTAAAACGTAAAAGATTGTTATTCTTGGAAATCTCACTTTCTTTCTTTTCTGAAAACGTTTGAGTCTGTCTCCATCTCATCTGTGTCTCGGAACTTTTCCTCAAGAACATGCAGTGAGACACAATCAGAAGTTCAGACTAATTTTCTGGTTTACGATGAAATTACAATCAATTCTTCAACATCATAGACATATTAAAAAATGTAATTCCGTTCAACCATTTTTATAGAATACGATTTACCACCACATGTACTAGTAAGGATAGTTTTGATTGGTTGATTTTTACATCATGTTAATCCACTTATTTTTTGCCCGGAGGTTTGTGAGAATAGTTTCTTATTTATTTATTATCACATTTTTCTGCAGTTGTTTACTAAGAGATTTTATGCACGTAGTTACATGGTTTGAAGTTTTCCAGATTGACACTTGATATTTGAACACATTTGTTTGGTCTTTATATTCTTACCTAATGCTAATTTTTTATGATTTGAACTAAATATTTCTATTCAATTATTGTTGTTTATTTCCACACAGTAAAACAGATTCAATTAACTGATAATAATCGTTAGTAAACAATTATAGTTTCAACAAATCTTAATACAAAAAAGTCGCAGTCATATGGCATCAAGTAGTCCAATCTAAAGAAATGACTACCCATATATTAGACAGGAATAGGTACTACCACTCAGATTTAGAGTGGGTCTGGGAGTAATCATTATGTAAGGGTCCGCCACATTCTCCATATCTCGAGAATGGTACCTCACCACCAGATATGTTTTAGTGTCACACTCAGTATATCCCGTTTTGGGTATCTTACTCCACTGCAGAGGATACAGTCAGTGTATTGTAAGTCCCACTGACAGAGTGGTGTAAAGGGAAAGATTTGAATAGCAAAAGAATTCCATGAAACTGAAGCTAAAAGTTTGAGAATTCCTTGTGTAATATTGTTCTAAATAGACACAAGAAAATATAGAGGAGCAAATGAGAAGACTAAAAATATTATTTCGATCATAGTGTATCAAATTTCTATCATGCATAAAATTCACTCAACAGAATTTATTCTACGCACCAACTACGACGTTATTTTACAGAGACCTGTGCGTAATATGTGTTTGTGGGATCGGATTTGTGGATGAAAGTAATATTGATAGTATTATTTTAAGAGAGGTAGCTGGTTACAAATAGATTTGTTATTAAGTTTGAAATATCGCCTTGTATGATAAAAATGCTTCATTTCTGACACGGTAACGAAAACAGTAAATAACACAGATTTTCAGAAATCAACAGACTCCGTAAGCCATAAAATTGTCACGGAGATTGGTCGAGCCATGCTTCCGTCAAACGAGAGATGAGGTTCGGTGTTCTGGGAAACTCAATAAAACAAGCTTGTGTCTTTCGATTAAGCCTCATTTGAGGTCATTGACAATCGTGACCTGCTGTTACATAAAATGAGAGAGACACATGCACTACGTTAGGAGAGCTATTTTCAACTACATGAACGAAAGTAACCACAAAGCTTCAATATACGTAGGGCAACCATGTTTCAAGACATTTTTTTGTACAGGCATTTAAAGTTGTTGTAGACTCTTGAAAATTCAGTAAATTATTGCTATACATCTTATGAGACCACTGACCAATTTTTAAGATTTCAGGTTCAAAGGAGCAGCTAGATCAAGAATTGGAATACACCCTATTAAAGCCTGATTGTCACAGCTGGTGAATTTCAAAAATGCAATCTGGACGTGAGGACACTTTTGAAGAACGATATGCAATAAAATTCTGTTTTAAACTTGGAAAAAATGCCATAGAAACGTATAGAATGTTGCAGACTGCTTTCGACCATCTTGCATGAATCAAGCATCAATTTTTGAATGGCATAAGAGATTCAAGGACGGCAGGGAGTCTGTGAGGGATGATGAGAGGTTCGGAAGGAGTAAGGAAGTCAATAGACCAGAGTTGATTGGTCAAAGGGTTAGGGTTAGAGTCAGGGTTACTATGTTGAGGTTTTAAGGAAGTTCAGGAGGAGATTCCGTCGGAAGAGGCCAGCACTCTTCAAATCGAGTCAGTGTCATTTCCACCAGGACAATGCACCAGTCCACAACTCCATCCTTGTCACAGACTATTTGACCAAGATGGGTATCAAGTCAGTTCCTCACCATCTCTATCGTCCAGACCTTGCTTCCTGTGACTTTTGCTTATTCCCTATGCTTACAGGCTGTCGTTATGAGAGAAGTGAGGAGATGAGGGAGGCTGTGACGAAGGTCATTGACACGCTCACACAAGAGGACTTCCATGTCGCCTTCCAGTAGTTGTTGGAACGGTAGAACAAGTGCATTTCAGCCGGAGGAGAAATACTTCGAAGGGTACTAGAGTTTCCTGTGTGTAATATGAATAAAAGTGCCCATACGAAAAAAGTCTGGAAACTTATTTAATGATCCTCGTACATTGTGTTTTGTATCCATTTCAACGTATTTCCCTTACTTTAGTAACTCAACAGAAAATCCTACACTTGAGAATTGTATTCATTTTTTCCCAAACAGATAATCAACATCACCATAAAAGACATCAATGACTATGTTACACACACACACACACACACACACACACACACACACACACACACATAATGTGGACCAAAATTTAGGGAAAACCCTGAAAATTTTTCACTTTTTGGTCACATCTCATTTCTTAACTGCTTTGAGGTTTCCATTTTGGAAAATTACTTCAAAATTTACAAAAGATAATAAACGAAAAAAAAAGTACTTTTTGAATAGCACAGATATTTTTCTTCAATCAGAGACTTCTATATTTTCGCCAAAATGTTTATCCCCAGTAAACAGCTTCCAGAATTACAAAATTGGTCATTGCTGAGATATAATTTAGAAGCTGTATTTAAAAACCGAACAAAACTATCGTTTGTAATGTGGAAACAGGAGTTAAAATTTGAATTGTTTTGTATTATGAGGAGTATATACGTCAGAAGAAAGGCTGGAGAAGTCTGAAAAATAAAATTTTTAAATTACCTTTTACTGCAAAAAGTTACAAAATATCTGATTTTAAGCATTTTAAGGTGTTTTAAAAAATTCAGATAGATTAAACTTTTAGCTATATATATATATATATATATATATATATATATATATATATATATATATATATATATATGTATAATGGGGAAATGAGTACGAGCATATAAACAGAAAAAGAAATGGATGAATTTTTTTTTAAATAGAAAAATAGAGAGAAAAAAGCTTCAGGAAAAATTAGAAAGAACAAATTTGACGGATAAGAGGAACAATGAGAAATGAAAATTATAGAGAATTACAGAGAGAAAGAGTAAAAAAAAGATAAATAAAGAGCGGTATAGAAAGAGAAGGAATGAGAGAGAGAGAGAGATTAAGGGAGTCGGAGAGTGTGAGAGCGAATAAGTACAGTGGTCTACTTTGTTAATACCAGTTGAAAACGTCAGAGACATGAGATTCAAAATTGTATTACTGGGAAGGTAGTGAGTCATTTTCTGAGACACACACACACACGCACACACACACACACACACACACACACACACACACATATATATATATATATATATATATATATATATATATAATACTTTATTGACTTATATGTACATGTGTGTATGTGTGTATGTGTGTGTGTGTGAGAGAGGGAGAGACAGAGTGAGAGGGAGTGAGAGAAAGATTCTATGAACGTCAAAAGAGTTAGAAAGCCTAAATAACTGATCAATACATTGTATAACATGAATGACCACTCTCAAAGCAGGGAAGAAGAAAAAGAGAAAGAATGGAATAAAAATATTTGAGAATATAAATGCAATAAAAGTTGAAAAAAATTGAATTGCATCGAAGAAATGGCAGATCTGGGTGAACAAGACGAATTTCGTTTTATTTTATTCAATTTATCTGAATGGAGTAGCCACTTCGATCGTGGATGATAAAATGCATTTCTCTTTGGTGCTGTGCCTTTCTTTGCTGACAAAATGAGATTAATCCTGAGTCTAGTGGCTCTCCTAAATTCTAAGTAGTTTTCTTTCTTTTGAAATAGCTTTACAATATATATATATATATATATATATATATATATATATATATATATATATATATATATATTAATAAAATGTTTGTAGGCATCCTAGGGTATCTATTATGCTCGGCAGAAGCGTAATTTCTGAGAAAATACATTCAAAATATATTTCCCTTTAAGTCCATATCATATACACAAACCTCTCTCTTTCTCTGTCTCTGTCTCTGTCTCTCCCTCCATATATATATATATATATATAATGAAATAAAGAATAGATGCATAGCGGTTGTAGGGTTTTAATACCAACGGGTTAAAACAATTGGCATCATCAGAAAATATTTATGTCAAGTCTGTTTACATTTCAAGACTAATAGACTTATGGTTGACAGGGGATTGATGCTCACATATAAATAGGCGTTAAAATTTATATAATCGATTCTGCCATTCATTAGTTATTTATCAATATTTTCAAGTTTTGAAAGCATTTTTCTTGAAGTTGTCATTAATTCAGAGGATGAATAATAATGAATTTGTTATGCGACGTTTAGAATTTCAGTGTTCATAATATGTAAGTTTATGAATGAACCAGCAAATATATCCTCTGGCGCGTAAAAGTTATTAACGATAGAATAATATTTTTTCGGCAATCAGAAAAAATTATTTTGATAAAATGCAAAAGATAAAAAAAAAACAAATTATTGAATATATTTATTTTTCTGTTGAAGTTCATGAATTTAAGCTTAAGTCACTGTAGCTACTAAGTTGATGAGTTTTTCAATGTTGTCAAAACTTGCAGGTATGACCTTGTATCAAAGGTATATTGCGCATTACATAACCTCCAAATCGCAACCCAGTTGACAGGTCAAATCAGTGGGTATGTGGTGGAGCTGATCATCGTGTGTTTAATTTAGATAATGGGGAAAAATTATGTCCAATCAAAATATGTCGATTTTTATTTATTCTTTCCTTGATCTCTGTAAATGGTTAATAAGACCTCACTGACTTGCCAATAAGAATGCGATGTGAAATGATACGTAATAAGCTGATCAATCAGAGGGGTTTACAATTCCTTTTTTTTAAAATAGAAGCTGCATGACTGTTGTTATAAGAGAAAAGCGATCCGTCGAGAAGACAACATCCGAAACCACCTCATGTCACTAGAAGAAAACCTTGCTGGAAGAAAAAACTTGCCGCTCTAAGAAATAAACTCCGATGAAAACTAAGTTCCAGACTCCTAAAGTTCTCCAGACTGCACGAAGACGGCCTTTTCCGCTAAAAGGAAAGCACTAGACAAATTTCTCTCTATGCTTTTTCTATCCAAACTTAGTGTAGATATTTTCTTTTATTATATATGATTACATGAAAATAATTCCATAAAATATACAATTGATTAATTTCGTTCTTGGAGTTGCCCAAGTTGTATGCAACTCATTCCTACTAAACTACTGATCTGGGCAAGTGATGATCCGATGAAGCTTCTTTACTCCCAGTACTGTGGATCTTTCGAAGTAGAGCGTAGGCACAAAAGTCATTGTCCAGGCAATGTCCAAATTCCCTGTGACAAGACTGCAAATAAGTATGTCTAAGCATTTGAGGGTTAAAATGTTGAGCCATTTGCGTATTATTTTTGAGACTTTTGAGTACGGTTTTATAGACGTAAAATACACTTACCTTCATAGTTTTCTAAACATTATTTAGGGTTTATCTTTTTACAATATGCACTAATGGAAAGAATTTAGCGTTTCTGTTAACGTCATAGCCTGATAGGTGTAAACGTTTTTGGAGAATTTTATTATGATTTGGGTATTTAATTATCTCTCTCTAACTCTCTCTCACATTCACCCTCTCGCCCTCTCTTTGTATCAATCTATCTATCTGTGTGTGTGTGTGTATGCGTGCGTATGTGGTGAGCTTTTCAGTCGATCGCGATGTTTGAGGTACTAACAATTCGGTTAAACGTGTGAACCTTTGGTCTATTACCACAGATTATTTACTGATAGATGTGAATGATCGAATTGAACTAGCCAAACTTTTCTGATGACAATAAAATAATGGAACATCATTTCCCCAAATATTTTCGCGAAAAACACATTTGAGGAGTTAAAATAAAACTGTTTCCATGACTCCTTGACGATATTTACTACAAACTCATTTAACAATACAATTTCATAGCAGCAGAAAGAAGAAAAGGATTCAGATATTTCACAAAAGCATTAGCGCGAAAGAAAACGCAAACAGTGTCACCCAGAATTTGAACTTAGCTAGCTCATTTAATTAATAAGCGAACTCCACGTTATATAGATAAAGAGAAATTAAGAGACAAACATTGGAAGAAAGAGTAATGAAGGAAAGGATAATAGATAGGGAGCCCGAACGAAAAAGGGACCGAATGATAGATCTACGAGAATATATAAAATAAATCAAAATGTATTTGTTAAAGAATGGCGACTCAAAAGATAGCGGTACAAAATGAAGCAATAAAAGAAAAAAAATGACTGTCCATCAAAAAGTCGGTGGGGAAAGCAACAAGGGAACTGAATAACTGGAATATATTAAAAAAAACAGTTATAAAGCAAGATACGGATCAAAATGAAAGACCACCCACTAACAATAGCGTGATAAAATCGCATAGAGTACAATAAAAGTAAGAATAACACCCCAAAATGTAAATGCATAAATCCTTTCGGCTATTTTTGTACAAACTATTATTCTACAGTTTTTGTTTTCCCCGGAACTTTGTGTGTCACTGTTTCTGCTACATTTTTGTTTGTCTGAATGTTTATTCATTTGTGTCTATTTAAAAGACATATATTAAAATTATTTTGTAATCTGTATTAGTGGAAATTAGACGTATATCCAAGAATGGAATTTTAAAAAATCTCACACATCTAGCGCATATTTATTCGTGTAAGAAATAGTTGTAAAAATGTTGAACTCCCAAAATAATGGACTCACCCATCCTCCCTAAATACACGACAACGGATAGTTAGAGGAGTTTACCAAACATGCGTGACACAGTCACGTGTGATACCACTTGCGTAGTGGACGGATAGTCGCTACCCAACAGGACTCTCAGCTTCCTATTAACTAACTACCCTTTAACCATGTTCACTTGTATCTTGTTTCTGTTACTTGAATATATATGTTTTTCTATCAACCTTTTTGTGTTCCCCGTCTCTTTCATTTGCCAGCATCACAACAGAAAATAACCCTGTATTTTTTCTTGAAATATTCCGAAGTTAATATGATAATAAATCATCTTTAAATAACTATATATATATATATATATTGAGTTATTCAAAGATTATATATATATATATATATATATATATATTGAGTTATTCAAAGATTATATATATGTATATTCACTCTGTCAACGCCGCAGTAGGAGGAGTAGGATTACTTATAGGACCTAGAGCATTAAAAACGCTTAATAGCGTTGAGAAAATACAACCTAGAATGATGGCAGCTACATTTAACGGAAACCCCAGAGCAACAATCATCTCATGCTACAGCCCCACCAATGTTAGTGAAGAAAATGAAATAGTCACCTTCTACGACGAGTTATCCTCATTAGTGCGTAGCATCCCGAAACACAACATGTTAGTCATTGGCGGAGACATGAATGCCCAAATCGGGAAAAACGGAAACAACAAATACAGCCTCCACAACACGTCAAATAGGAATGGGCAACATCTAACAGATTTCATGATAGAAAATAGATTAGCATGCCTCAATACAAACTACCAAAAAAGAGAGGGCAAACTATGGACATACACGTACGCAAACAATACTAAAGCTCAGATAGACTACGTCCTTATAAACAAGAAATGGAGAAATAGTGCATTGAATTGCGAGGCATACTCCTCTTTTGAGGGTGTGTCCACCGATCACCGAATAGTCACGGCGAAAATACGATTAAGCCTACGAAAAAACGCCAAACGAACAGCGACCACCAAACACTATGACTGGGCCCTATTAAACAACAAAGATATGAGAGATAAATACGTATTAGAATTAAGAAACAGATTCGAAACACTACAAGAAAAGACGGAAAAAAGTACACCAAACGACGAATATGAACATTTCGTCAATGCACACCTCGAGGCAGCAGCAAAATACATTCCAACAAAAATTAAAACTAAATATAGAGTCCCATGGGAAACTTTAGCGGTGAAAGAAAAACGTGCACTAGTGAAAACAGCCTCCAAAAACTATCGAAAAAACCCAACAAACACAAATGCCTTAAAACTAAAAACGGCACAATATCAATTAGCAGGCATATATATAAAGGAACAGACAGATTACATTCAAAATCTGATAGATAGGATTAGAGACTAGGAGGAAGATAGACAATCTAGAATAGCCTGGCAAACAATAAACGAAGTGAGCAGAAGAAAGAACACAGCCAAAGCAAAACTTAAAGCAGCAAACCAACAAGAAAGAATAAAACTGTGGAAACAGCACTTCGAAAACTTACTTGGTAACCCACCAAAAATAACGCATGAACCAATCACCAGAATAATTAGCAAACAATTAGACATTAAACTAGGACCGTTCACACAAGAAGAACTCGACTCGGTTCTCAGAAAAATTAAAAATAGGAAAGCTGCAGGGCTGGACGAAATTCCCCCGGAAGTATGGAAGACCAGACAATTCGACGATATACTGCTCCGACACTGCAACGCAGTATACAATCAAAATCCGATAGATAGATGGATGAAGGGATGCATACTCCCCTTCCCTAAAAAGGGAGACCTCGGATTAGCCAAAAACTACCGAGGCATAACACTTACATCCATAGCTGCCAAAATCTACAATGCCCTACTTCGAAACCGAATAGAACCCAAAATCGACAACATACTTAGAAAAAACCAAAATGGCTTCCGAAGAAATAGATCCACGACCTCACAAATATTAACCATCCGCAGAATCCTTGAAGGTGTACGGGCAAAGAACCTACAAGCGACATTAATATTTGTTGACTTTACCAAGGCTTTCGACTCCATTCACAGAGGAAAGCTGGAACAAATCCTACTAGCGTACGGCATACCTAAAGAAACCGTAGCGGCAATAATGATTCTCTATAGAAACACTAAAGTAAAAATACGATCACCGGATGGAGACACAGAATACTTTGACATTGTAGCAGGAGTACTACAAGGGGACACGCTGGCCCTGTACCTCTTTATCATTTGTCTAGACTACGTACTTAGAACATCGATTGACAAAATCAAAGAGAATGGCTTCGAACTGACGAAGAAAAAAAGCAGAAGATACCCCGCAACAACAGTTACCGACGCCGATTACGCCAATGATATAGCGATACTGGCAAATACACCTGACCAAGCCGAAACACTTCTGCTTAGTTTGGAACGAGCAGCAGCAAGCATAGGCCTCTATGTTAATGCACACAAAACGGAATATATGTGCTATAACCAAACGGGGGACATCTCCACGCTAGAAGGAACCCCACTTAAACTAGTAGACAAATTCACGTACCGAGGAAGCAGCGTCGAATCAACCGAAAAGGACATCGAAACGAGCCTAACGAAAGCATGGACAGCTATCAATAGGCTATCGATTATATGGAAATCAGACCTAACCGATAAAATGAAACGCAGTTTCTTCCAGGCAGTGGTCACATCGATACTGCTATATGGATGCACTACATGGACGCTAACAAAACGGCTGGAGAAGAAACTAGATGGCAATTACACAAGAATGCTGCGTGCAATCCTGAACAAGTCCTGGCAGCAACACCCCACAAGACACCAAATGTACGGCCACCTGCCCCCTATCACGAAAACTATTCAAGTTAGACGCACCAGACATGCAAGACACTGCTGGAGAAGCAGAGATGAACTCATAAGAGATGTACTATTATGGATCCCCACACATGGCCGCGCAAAAGCAGGGCGACCAGCTCGAACGTACATTCAGCAGCTATGTGAGGATACAGGATGTTGTCTTGAAGACCTACCTAGGGCGATGAACGATAGGGAGGAGTGGCGAGAGAGGGTCAGGGATATCCGTGCTACCAGCACGATATGATGATGATGATGATATTGTAAAAGTTTAGCTTTATGCTTCATGAAACCTAAAATGATGACAACTTGTGAGTTGACAAAGAACAAACACACACACACACACACACACACATATATATATATATAACACCAGAGCACAGGGGTTTTCACGGACAATTAATTCCAATAGGACATTCGTAGACTCAAATCCCGGAATTACAATTGTTTACATTTCGTTCAAAACAATCTTCACAATAAACCCAAGGAAAAAAGTCAAAGAGTAAATGTATCAATCTGAAGAGAACCAAAAAGTCTGAAAAAAGGGAAGATCATAAACATATGAAATCATAAAAAAACTAAATATCAAATTCAGATTAATTTGCGGAACAATTCATCGAAAATATTTATCATTCTCTAATCAGGCCTATTACAACAAAAAAGATGGCGCTACAATACGCATAAAAATGGGCATTTTCAAAACGACAGTCTATATTCATTTAACGTTCTCAACCACGTACCGTTCATTGATCTTTGAACGATGTTAAACTAATTATTTCTCACCAGAAGAGATTCTTTGAATTTAGGTATTTTAACTAAATACAATCTTATTGATATTACCCTGGATATAAATAGAAACAAATAAGAATCTTTTGTGCCAGAATTTAGAAAAAACCTAAAATTTTCATTCAATAATTTAATCCTCTTAAGGGAAACAAATTACATTTAATTTTTCTTCAAAAAATCTTCATCCACGTACATACAGTTTTGTTGAGGAATATTATTCAATCAAAATGTATATTATTATTATTATTATTATTATTATTATTATTATTATTATTATTATTATTTTTATTATTATTCAATCAAAATGTATATTATTCTGAATTATTTATCTAAAAATCTCTAGAATTTCGAAATGTTTATAAAAAAATTGAATACGTTGCAGTCTAAATGTAAATATACCTGTTATTTAGATTTATATAGTTTTCTTTTCATTTTTTTTTACAGGATGGTTACAACAATTAGAGTGTTTGCCAATGGTCCTGGAGACCAGAGTTCAATCTCTGAGTCATAGGAAAGGCTCGAAAAATGGTGCTTGATACGTCCTTGCTTAACACTCACCATTATAAGGTACGTATCTAGGGTAATGTAATCCAGGCAAAGAAGTACCATCTAAGCCACCCACCTGGCCGTTGTAGCTATTGAAAAGTTACTGTTGCCCAATTTACTTACTCATTACCCATTTTAGAGAATGGCTTCCAGCTGACAAAGAAAAGAAACAGAAGGTACCCCGCAAAAACAATTACCGACGCCGACTACGCCGATGACATAGCGATACTGGCAAATACACCCGACCAACCCGAAACACTACTGCATAGTTTGGAACGAGCAGCCGCAGGCATAGGCCTCTATGTCAATGCACACAAAAAGGAATATATGTGCTATAATCAAACGGGGACATCTCCACTCTAGACGGAACCCCTCTTAAACTAGTAGACAAATTCACTTACTTAGGAAGCAGCGTCGAATCAACCGAAAAGGACATCGGCACGAGGTTAACGAAAGCATGGACAGCTATCAATAGGCTATCGATTATATGGAAATCAGACCTAACCGATAAAATGAAACGCAGTTTCTTCCAGGCGGCGGTCGTATCGATACTGCTATATGGATGCACTACATGGACTCTAACGAAACGGCTAGAGAAGAAGCAAGACGGCAATTACACAAGAATGCTGCGAGCGATATTGAACAAGTCCTGGCGGCAACACCCTACAAGACACCAATTGTACGGCCACCTGCCTCCTATCACGAAAACTATTCAAGTTAGACGAACCAGACATGCAGGACACTGCTGGAGAAGCAGGGACGAACTCATAAGTGATGTACTCTTATGGACCCCCACACATGGCCGGACAAAAGCAGGACGGTCAGCACGAACATACATTCAGCAACTATGTGAGGATACGGGGTAGTTGTCCGGAAGACCTGCCTGAGGCGATGAACGATAGGGAAAAGTGGCGAGAGAGGGTCAGGGATATCCGTGCTACCAGCACGACATGATGATGATGATGAAGAAACAATGAAATATCGGTATAGTTTGTTTACGAGTAAATTACTGATGATATTAAAGATGTCGGAGAAAATAAAAAGTCATTCGGAATATGTGTTAGTAACTCATTTATTTTTTATTAGTTTCATAGTCTGTTTAGAAAAGCACACCTGCCAAATAGGAGAAACTACCACAAGAACAGAAAATTAGAAGGGACTGACCAGTAGATTAATTCCACTCCTGTTTCTTAATCGTTCTAACATATAACATGCTAACCCCCTCTGCTCACGCCTATGAATGAAAGAATTTGTAATTTGATTTCCACCTTATTCTTATTTTTATTTTTATTATTTTTATTGTTTATTTTTTATTTTTATCTTTATTTTCTGATTTTTAAATTTTTACTTTTTTAATTACCTTATTTTATCTTCTGAATACGAACTGTAACTGCACATTCCTTACTCTGCGACAAGAGAGAGCATGTAAAAGAGTCATCTGATGAGACAGAGAATATACCAATAATATTCTCCGCCGAAATAAATTTATTATGACGACTTAACCGAGTTTAAGTCTCCATTTTATTGTACGATATATATATATATATATATATACTAGGTTGAGACATGAATAATTTCAATTTAATTCATACGTGTATAATTTTTGAGTAAATTAATTTTAATCAATTTTATATTAAACAATCTTTGAATCACACCATGTCATTTATCAGATAGCTTGTTGAATCTTAACAAAAAAAAAATAGCTCTTTACAAGCTCAAAATTTTTTCTACGGACGATTTTTCGTGATCTTCTGGGGAAAATCTTTTGTCATTCAGTGCATTTTGTAGAAAACGAAAAAGAAATCACTTAGTACCAAGTCTGGTGAATATGGTGAATGGGATAGAATCAACTAGCCTGACTCCGATATTTTTTCCAGCATGATTCTTGCTGAATGTGGTCTTGCTTTATCGTAGAGTAGCTCAACGTTCTTCCAGTTGACGAGTGCGGGTGTTTTTTCGATTTTCATGTGCACGTTGCAGCTTTTGAGAGTATAAGTTTACATGGCGTGTCTGATTGTGGTTAAAAAAAAACTCTAAGTGAATTACCCCGCAGTGATCTCAACATCCACGCAGGATATATTTTCTTCCATGAAGTTCCAATTTTAAGGTAGGCTGCTGTGATACATCCTTGCCAATCCACTGCCTTTTGTGTAGAACATTGTCATGAAAGAAAAATTGTTCATCTCCTGTAATGATATTCTTGAGAAATGGATCATTTCTCTTGCATTAAATAAAGACCTGTCGCTATTGATATGCAATCTTCCTTATTCTTCTCGCTAAGAATATGATCACCCCAAATGTCGAATTTGCTCATTTTTCCGATTGTTTTCAAGAGGTATCTCACTGAGGATAAGGATATGTTAAGTTTAAGTGATAATGTTCGAGTACTCTTTCATTTCAATAATTCTCTGAAAGTATTGGGATCTAATGAGCGTTCGGATCTGGGTTCATCTCTCAGTGACGTAAGAGTTTTGCACTAGTTGACACTTTGACCTTAAATACAAAACAATTTCTTAGCTGTTTCTTTAGCGTCTTTGTTATTCTTAAACTCTGATTATGTAACGTATGTACTGTCAATTCTTCCATTTTAGGAGCGTGGGATCATAGATTACACTGGTCAAAAACAAATTTGTTGTCTGCGTTTTTTTTGTCGATTTAGGACGAATCTGATGCGCTGAAATCAAAAATCAGATTCGTTTTGCTCAAGCAGGTCAAGCACGTCAAGTTTTTGAGCCCAGGCCACATGTCGTTTTTTACATTTTTCCTCACATGTATGTATGTGTGGAGCATTTTAGTTGAAGTTGGTGGGGGTAAAATGCCATGTCGAATAATTGTTTTAATTGGAAATGATTATTTTAATGACAAGAAGTATTCAGGTCCGATAGTTCTGAGTGATTATGTCGAAAAGGCATCAGTTTGAAGTCATAAAACCTCGAATTCAACCAAAATTTGGCGCGGAAAACTATAAAGTTGGTGGATCAAAAATAAAGTTAATGGGGCAGCCGCGACAGGAAGTGTATAGGAAACTCCACCCGCGTATGGGCGGGTGTTTTTTTCGCTTTATGTATGTTCCGGAATATTTGCGTTGTCGTGCTGGTGGTGCCAAATATGGAACGCAGTGGGCTGCGGTGGCACCAATGTATGACTAATTTGTACCTATTTTTGTTTTGTAGGTGAATAAGATAGCTTCGGCCACACGATCGTGCAGAAATAAGCCCGACTTGTTCTGCTACATATGTGGAGAATACACCATTGCTCCTAATAGGAAGCCGGTCACAAGTTCCATAAAATGTGATTACTATACTTATTTTGGTATTAAACTTGCTGACAAGGATAAGCTTGGGCGCCACACATGATGTGCAAGGCATGCACCGAGACTCTGCGTGGGTGGACAAATGGCAAGTGGAGTCTGAACTTTGGAATTCCCATGGTTTGGAGTGAGCCGACAAACTATGTCACTAACTGCTACTTCCGCGCTGTTGATGTGACTGGGATCAACAGAAAGAATCGGGAAGCCACAAGTATCTTCAATAAGCACGTCGTCTCGTAGTTCATTATGATGAAATTCCAGTGCCTATCTTCGGAGAACTTCCTGACATTTGTGACGAAGATGCCTCCAGTGTTGAAGGACATGAAGATGAAGAAGAAGTGGTTCTTGAAGATGATGCTCCACATCCATTTTCCCAAATAGAGTTGAATGCTCTAGTTCGCAACCTCAGCTTGTCAACGGACTCTGCTGAACTGTTGTCATCCATATTGAAGGAATAGAACCTCCTCTCCGACAGTGTTCGCATCAGCTTCTTCCGCAACAGGCATCATCAGTACCTCCGTTTTTTCTCTACAGTTAAGTATTTGGTGTACTGTGCAGATATTGCGCAGCTTCTGCTCAAGCTTGGAGTGCCACAGTCATCATCATCATATCGTGCTGGCAGCATGGATATCCCTGACCCTCTCTCGCCACTCCTCCCTATCGTTCATCGCCCTAGGTAGGTCTTCAGGACAACAACCCGTATCCTCACATAGCTGCTGAATGTACGTTCGTGCTGGTCGTCCTGCTTTTGCGCGGCCGTGTGTGGGGATCCATAAGAGTACATCTCTTATGAGTTCATCTCTGCTTCTCCAGCAATGTCCTGCATGTCTGGTTCGCCTAACTTGAATAACCCAAATATTGCAGACTGTTCATTGACAGCAGCAAGCGATCACTGAAATGTACACTACTACACAACGGCAACCAGTTTGCCTCTGTACCTATCTCTCACTCGACTACACTGAAGGAGAAGTATGAAGCGGTGAAGTATGTGATGGAGAAAATTGGCTATGATCAGCATAATTGGTTTATTTGTGTTGACCTGAAGATGGTGAACGTTTTGTTGGGACAACAATCTGGCTTCACCAAGTACCCATGTTTTCTGTGCATGTGGGATAGTAGGGACCGTACTTAGTATTGCAAAAAGAAGGACTGGCCTTTGCGGGAGGAATGAGTGCCTTGCAAAGAAAGGAACGTCATCAACAAGCCTCTGGTGAACAGAAACAGAAAACTATTCCTACCGCTGCACATCAAGCTCGGCATAATCAAGCAGTTCAAAAAGTCTCTGGAAAAGGATGGTGACTGCTTCACTTACTTGTGCCAGGCTTTTCCAGGATTGACCATAGAGAAGTTGAAAGCTGTCATCTTTGACGGTCCTCAGATCCGGCAGCTCATCAGAGATCTAGAATTCGAAAACTCAATGAACGAAGTGGAACTGGAATCGTGGAAGGCATTTGTTATGGTAGTGAAGAAATTTCTTGGTAACAATAAGGCCAGAAACTAAGCATAACTTGTCAACAGCATGTTGACTGCTTTCAAAAACCTGGGCTGCAACGTGAGCGTCAAGATGCTCTACCAAATTTTGCGTATGGACCGGTTTCCTGAGAACCTGGGTTCAATGAGTGACGAGCAGGGGGAAAGATTCCACCCAGACCTGAATGAGATGGAGACCAGGTATCAGGGTCGCTGGGATGAAGTTATGATGGCTGACTACTGTTGGAATCTGAAGAGAGACCTCCCTGCAGCTGATTATTCCAGGAGTTCGAAGAAACGGAAGTTCAAAACCTGGAGTTAGAATAATGGTGAAGCAACATGCAATTTACGCGTTCTTACCTTTATCAATGCTCACCGTTCAGTTTACAGTAATCGATGTTTCTATCAGATAATCAATATATTTTGTCGGCAAATCATTTTTTCTCTTAAAAATATATTTAGGATGATAAAAATCAGCTGATAATGTCACAAAAATGTAATCGATTTTGTCAAAAGATCTGACTTTTTTCAAATCAACCGCGCAAAAACCCTGACCTGATGGAGAGAAACGGATGCCATTTCCTGATTCAGCAGCGCAAAAATACCTTAAATCAGTTGTAGGAATCTAGACAACATTCAAAAAATAAAAACATCGTTGCCCAGTGTTTTATTAGGATGCACACTCTAATACTACTGGAATAGGAATGACCGGGAAAGGCATTTTTTAATCCGCTAATTACAGGTTGATTTGAAAATATTGTAAATTTTAAATACGTTATTATATTTGCTTTTAGATAACAGAAGATATTTCTTACCCAACAATATATATATATATATATATATATATATATATGCGTGTGTGTATATACTCATCCACAGACAGATCTGTTTCGTTCTATCAGAACTCATCAGTGTGGCTAGACATACTAGCTTCCCGTAGACGGGATCGAAACCCGGTTGACTCAATATATATATATATATATATATATATATATATATACGTGTGAAGATGTTTTCCCTTGTAATTTATGTTCTAATTTTGTGAAAAAAACTAGTGCTTAAGTATACTTCCAATTTAGTTCCTAATTCCTTCTCGCCTCTGTTCGAAACATTGTATAGAATGTATCTGATTAAAAAAGGAACTTTATAAGTTACGTAAGCAATTTTCCTTTGAGATACTTTTCTTTACATTATATTTTAGATTGTCATTAATTATGAATATGTAGAGTAGTTGTTGGTTTACTGTGCGTCAGTGTAAACAAATCTTCAACGAACGTCAGTTCTTGTAAGTTTGTTTAGCTCAAAAGCAGTACATTTTTTAAAATTAAAAATGCATTATTTATAACAATGAATGTGGTTATTTTCGATCTGGTCTCATTTTAGGCACCGAGAAAGATGAACATTCGTAAACAAACAATTTGCTTTTGTACGAAAATGTTTTATTATGATTACTTGAGCTAAATTGTTGAGATCTTCTTCGTAAAAAATGTTGTATGATCCTTTTTCGAGAAAAAAAAAATATTTTCGATTTTTACTTATATTTTTAAAAAGTTTGATTATTTCGAACATTGTTTTCGGTGCACATAAACCTAAAAAAGAAAGAAAGAACCGCTGTTTTCTCAACTTATCAAAGAGAAAAGTGTTGTTTTAAAGATTTCATAGATTATAAATGCAGGTTCCCATTTGCACAGAAGCTGCGTTTTTCAATTTGACCTGGTGAGTTAATGAATTATTCCCGAAAGGAGCAGAGAATAGTTTCTCGATGTTTAGTGGCTAATATGCTGGACTACGATATATAAGTAAGCGAGTTTGAATTCCAGTTGTGCTATTACATTCACTATCAGACTGATACCCAAGGTAAAGGTATGAAACTCCTAATGAAACAAAAACAATTGTCTACTGTTTTGCTACAAGAATTGATTTGGTATTAATTCATCAACGAAGTTTGATATACCATTAAAACAAGGAAACCAAAACTAAATGGAGCAAATAATCAGTGAAGAACTTTATTTTTCATGGAACCAGAAATCTACTGAATACGTGGTGCATTCAATATGTTTCCACACTTTTTTTTGTACAGGCATTTGGAATTGTCGTAGATTTTTGAAAATTCAGTATATTAGTGCTATACATCTTATGAGATGACAGACCAATGTTTACGATTTCAGGTTCAAATGAACAGCTACAGCTGGAATTGGTATACACCCAACTAAATTCTGATCGTCACAGCTGGTAAAATTCAAAAATGCAATCTGGACGTGAGGACGATTTAGAAGAACGATATGCAATAAAATTCTGTTTTAAACTTGGAAGAAATGCCACAAAAACGTATGGAATGCTTCAGACCGCTTTTGGAGCATCTTGGATTAATCTAGCATCAGTTTTTGAGTGACATAAGAGATTCAAGGAAGGTAGGGAGTCTGTGAGGGATGATGAGAGGTGTGGGAGGAGTAAGGAAATCAATAGACCGGAGTTGATTGGCTAAAGGTTTAGGGTTAGGCTTATTATGTTGAGGTTTTAAGGGAGTTCAGGAAGAGATTCTGACTGTAGAGGTCAGCACTCTTCAAATAAGATCAGTAGCATTCCCACCAGGACAATGGACCAGTCCACGACTCCATCCTTGTCACAGACTATTTGACCAAGATGGGCTGCAAGCCATTTTCTCAGCCCGCCTATAGTCCAGACTTTGCTCTCGGTGACATTTGTTTATTCCCTAAGCACAGAGGCTGTCGTTAGGAGACAATTGAGGAGATGAATGACGAAGGTCATTGACATATTCACACAAGAGGACTACCGTGGGACCTTCCAGAAGTTGTTAGAACGGTAGAACAAGTGCACTGCAGCCGGAGGAGAGTACTTCGAAGGGGACTAGAGTTTCATGTGTGTACTATCAATAAAAGTGCCCATACGAAAAAAGTCTGGGAAGTTATTTAATGATCGTCGTATAATTGTTAAGAATTCAGAAAGAATTTCAAATATTTTCATTGTGTTTAACTCGGCGCAAATTCGAATAGCAATGCCCAACTATCCGTATCTATTATCGAATTTGACATCGGGATTCATATATATATCATCATCATCATGTCGCGCAGCCAGCACGGATATCCCTGACCCTCTCTCGCCACTTCTCCCTATCATTCATCGCCTCCGGCAGGTCTTCAGGGTTACATTCTGTGTCCTCACATAGTTGCTGTATGTAAGTTCGTGCTGGTCGCCCTACTTTTGCACATCCATATGTGGGGGTCCACAGGAGTACATCGCTTATGAGCTCGTCCTTGCTTCTCCAGCAGTGTCCCGCGTGTCTGGTTCGTCTAACTTGTATAGTTTTCGTGATGGGGGGCAAGTGTCCGTATAGTTGGTGTCTCGTGGGGTGTTGTCGCCAGGTCTTGTTCAATACGCCTCTCTCCTTCTTTCTTTCTCTTTCTTTCTCTCTCTCTCTCTGTCCACCCCACTAGATGACCATGATATAGGAGTGGAACCTTAATATAAATACTATTAAAATTAGTAATAATTCAATCCTTCATTTGTTGAAATAGTATGCATACGTTGGAAGTGATTCCGTTTCCAGAAGTTTTTTCACAGAGGTCAGTAAATTTATTCTACTAAACTGTTCATTTAAAAATGCACATATTTGATTTAAAATAATTATTTTTTACTTCTCTACTATATTGTGTTCTTATATGAAATACACTATATTCCTCATTTATGTCGACATATTTAGCATTTTAAACGAAAAGAAATAAAATAAAATAAAATAAATAAATAAAATGACGTATAACGACCCTGGTCGAATGCTTTAGTATACAGGGCAAACAGAAATAGAACTTTTTCTAAAGCTTAGAAGTCTTATTTCACACCCTCAGTTAAAAATTTAAAAAAAAGCAACCGAAGTCAAAAATCGAATTCTACCTATAAAATAAAAACCTGTCAGGGCCGGAATCGGATGATAGGATGAAATATACCCAAAAATTTCTTTGAATTTTAACATACAGCAGTCCTGGACTTTAACTAAGTTAAAACTTAAGGTAAAAAAGATCTTTTCCTTTTTTTTTTTAACACGTACACATGGGAAGCAGCATGATGTACGTGCGAGTCTTGCGGCTTACCCTCAGGATTGTCAGTTCGATCGGGGGAACTACTGCTGCTCATCTATAAGAGTGGCTTCTATAGAAAGAGAATAAAAACAGCCATCAAAAGATAACCATGACTCGTACTCAAACCACATACATAAACCGCATCGCTCTTCGCGCGGGTAAAAAAGGGGCGCGTCCTGCTGAGGTTGGAGCCCTGGCCTCAGTATTCGAAAAATCAGCTAAAGAGCTCAAACAAAAACTACTAAAATGCAAACAAACAATACAGATAGCTACATTTAACGTGAGAACCCTAAATAGAATAGGTCAACTATCAGAGCTAACTGCATCAGCCGTAGAACATAAGATAGACGTAATTTGCATACAAGAGCACCGATACACGCACACCGAAGATATCAAATATCACGAAACTGGTAATGGATGGATGCTGGTGACTGTATCGGCATGGAAAAACTCTGACAATGCATCGGTAGGAGTGGTGGGAATGCTTATAGGACCAAGAGCGTTAAAAACACTGAACAGCATTGAGAGAATACAACCTAGGATGATGGCCGCAACGTTTAATGGCAACCCCAAAGCAACAATTATCTCCTGCTACAGCCCTACCAATGTTAGCGAAGAAAACGAAATGGTCACCTTCTACGAGACTGGACGAGACTGATTGCATTTCACATAGCACTAATACCCTTGGGAAAGGTATGAATCCAATAATTCTCCCTCCAGCTATGGGTAAATAGTAGGACACACTAGGTTCTTCAGCCATGGTTAGGCAACTAGTCTAGGAGAAGGAAAAACTCTGAATTCAAACCTGTTAAACTCCGCTTAAAAATTGACCTTGTGTCATATCCTGCCCGAGCGGAGGGGTTGGTAAATAGTACCTTCTACGAAGATCTATCCTCTCTCGTACGTAGCATTCCGAAACACAACCTGCTAGTCATTGGCGGAGATATGAATGCACAAATCGGGAAAAACAGAAACAACAAACACTGCCTACACAATGCGTCAAACAGGAATGGATAACATCTAATTGATTTCATGATAGAAAATAGATTAACATGCGTCAATACAAACTTTCAAAAAAGGGAGGGGAAACTATGGACCTACACATACGCGAATAAGAATAAAGCACAGATAGACTACGACTTTATAAACAGGAAATGGAAAAAAAGTGCGATGAATTGCGAGGCATACTCCTCTTTCGAGGGTGTGTCCTCCGATCATCGAATAGTTACGGCCAAAGTACGACTAAGCCTACGAAAAAACGCCACACGAAAAGCGACAACCAAGCACTATGACTGGGCCCTACTCAACAACAGAGATATTAGAGACAAATATGCATTAGAATTAAGAAACAGATTCGAAACACTACAAGAGAAGACAGAAAAAGTTTCCCCAAATGACGAATATGAAAATTTTGTAGAAGCACACATTGAGGCGGCAGCAAAGTGTATTCCAACAAAACCTAGAACTAAATATAGAGTCCCTTGGGAAACGCTAGCAGTTACAGAAAAACGTGCACCCGTGAAAACTGCCTCCAAAAGCTATCAAAAGAACCCAACAAACACAAATGCACGAAAACTAGAAAAGGCACAACATCAATTAACAGGAATATATCTAAAAGAACAGGCAGAATACATACAAAATCAGATAGATAAGATTAGAGACTCGGTGGAAGATAGACAATCCAGGGCAGCCTGGCAAACAATAAACGAAGTAAGTAGAAGGAAGAGCACAGCCAAAGCAAAATTGAAAGCTGCAAGCCAACAAGAAAGAGTAAAACTGTGGGACAGCATTTCAAAAATCTACTAGGAAACCCACCGGAAATAACGGATGAACCGATCACCAGAATTATTAGTAAGCAATTAGACATTAAACTAGGTCCTTTCACCAAAGAAGAACTCGACTCAGTTCTCAGAAGAATTAAGAATAGGAAAGCTGCAGAGCTAGACGAGATCCCCCAAGAAGTGTGGAAGACTAGACACAAATAGGATAGAAAGATGGACGAAGGGATGCATCCTTCCTTTCCCTAAAAAAGGCGACCTCGGACTAGCCAAGAAATACCGAGGGATAACACTTACATCCATAGCAGCCAAAATTTACAATGCCCTACTACGAAACCGCATAGAACCCAGAATAGACAACATCCTTAGGAAAAACCAAAATGGCTTCCAGAGAAATAGATCCACAACCTCACAAATACTGACCATCCGTAGAATCCTTGAAGGCGTTCGGGCAAAAAACCTTCAGGCGACATTACTATTTGTCGACTTTATCAAGGCCTTCGATTCCATCTACAGAGGGAAGATGGAGCAAATCCTACTAGCATACGGCCTACCAAAAGAAACCGTAGCAGCGATAATGATTCTCTACAGAAACACCAAAGTGAAAGTACGTTCACCAGATGGAGACACGGAATACTTCGACATTGTTGCAGGAGTACTACAAGGAGACACACTAGCTCCGTACCTCTTAATCATCTGTCTAGACTATGTGCTTAGGACTTCGATCGACAAAATCAGAGAAAATGGCTTCGAGCTGACTAAGAAAAGAAGCAAAAGGTACCCCGCAAAAACAATCACGGACGCCGACTACGCTGATGACTTGGCGTTACTAGCGAATACGCCTAATCAAGCAGAGACACTACTGCATAGTCTGGAACGAGCCGCAGCTGGCATTGGCCTCCATGTCAATGCAAACAAAACTGAATATATGTGTTACAACCAAACGAGCAACATTACCACACTAGACGGAGCCTCTCTGAAACTAGTAGATAAATTCACCTACCTAGGAAGTAGCGTCTCATCAACCGAAAAAGACATCGACACACGACTGACGAAGGCATGGACAACTATTGATAGGCTCTCGATCATATGGAAGTCGGACCTAACCGATAAAATGAAACGCAGTTTCTTCCAGGCAGCAGTTGTGTCGATACTGCTATATGGATGCACCACATGGACGCTAACTAAGAGGCTGGAGAGGAAACTAGACGGAAATTACACAAGAATGTTGAGAGCAGTATTGAACAAGACCATATATATATATATATATATATATAAACAGATTTGATTCGAATAAGATTGAATCCTTGTGATTTTAGTGATTTTTTTTTACCTTCAAGAGTCCTTATAATATTTTTAAGTTACTATCTTGAAATTCATTGATAGTTTCTTCAAAGTAGTTCTTTGTCTTATACTGAGTACTTTCTGTTCTCGTCAATACTACTATCAAGGTAATTTATATGCTATTTTTATATTAAAATTGTTTAGTATTTAAACTAGATTATTATTTCATTTTTGTTTTTATTACCAAAGTGAAGCTCGTTTCATCACTGAGGTGATGCTCACCGGTATATATATATATATATATATATATATATAATAGAAAGAAAAACTTAACGGACCGTCATTTGACTATTTTAAATTAATTTCAGCTTGCCACTGATAAAGCGACTAATCTCATCTGATAGCCATTAAATAATGCAGAGGAAAGGTTATGAAAGTACTCTTAAAAAATGCAAAAACCCTCAACGATTAGAGAGGAAGTAGAGACCGAAAGGACATCAGCTAGAGGCTGAAGCCAGAATATAAAGAGTTTTTTTTATTTTTTCTCAAACTGTCAATCAAGTTAAGTTATCGAATAACTTCTATCTGCCTCTCACTCTCTTTCCTACCTTAACGAACTATATCCTCTCTCACCCTCCCGTTATCTCTTGCTCTCTTTTCTCTCTCTCTCTCTCTTTCCCTCTCTCTCTCTCTCCCTCTCTCTCTCTCTGTTTCAAGTCAAGTCAGCTGGGGCTGTAGAATAAACCGACTGCACAGAAGGTTGGGCCCCCTGCCCAACATGTGTCCTGGAAATGACACTAAGCAATCTGATGGTGGGGTGCCACTTATGCTGGAGCTTAGGGGAATGCGGAGTACCCCTTCATTGCCATCCCATGTCCAATCGGGGCTGGATTGGAAGCACCTGATAGTTTCATATCTATGGGTTAAATAGAGTTAAACAGTGCCCTTATGCTTAATTGAAATGTTTGAAATAGAAATGTTTTTAAATCAAACCAGCTGTTAACTTATGCTAAATTAAACTGTTTTGATATTTAACGGTTTGTAAACAATAACTATTCTTATACTAAACTGAATTGTTTGAAATTTGATTCGGCGTTAAATGACCTGAAAATGTCGATATGCCCGAAAACAAAACAACCACCAGCCAACCAACCATGTATTTTTATCACTGTCTATCTCTCGGCACGCCTCTTTCCCCCCTCTCTCTATCTATCTATCTATCTTTCTCTCTCGCTATCTCTCTCTCTCGCTATCTCTCTCTCTCTATATATATATATAGAGAGAGAGAGAGAAAGTAACAATAATCGTCATTTTATTTTTAGTGAAGCTACTATAATAGCGAAACGTATCAATTTAATTTCAGTATATATATATATATATATATATATATATATATATGAATGTGTGTTAATTTGTAAACGTAACAAAGCGTAAATGCTGTTGTCATGTTGTGTTGTTTATATACACAAGCACTCCACGAACACAACCATGCACTGACAATTAAACGCCACAAATATACATATAAATGACTATGCGAGTATGTAAATATGTGTGTTTGGGAATATATATATATATATATATATATATATATATATATATATATAAATCATGATCTTCTCAAGTCCATCTTTTTTTCCCGCCTGCTATGAATAGATAGGAAAAACCTCGCTTTATAATCTTGGTTAGGCAACAATCATAGAAGAAGAAAAAATCTTTCAGACCAGCTGAACTCCATTTAAAAATTGACCTTGTGTCACATCTTACCTGTGGTGGAATAAGTGGGTAAGTGCTTGCACCAGGACTTTTATGTTAATTCTTTTTTAATTCAGCGTGATTATTTTGGAAAATAGATATAAATCTCCCTCAAAACGTCTTACATAATTCAGAAAACAACAATCAGTTCCTCTGCAGGTTGGACGAGTGTATACTCACTATCCTATGTTTTACCTTCCATTCTCCAGCAGAAAAATAGAGTAAATAGTAAATATATAAAATAATGTAAGTTAGAGAATTTCTGTAAGCAAGAGGAGTCGAGTGCGCGTCTTTATCTTATTTGCTTGTTAACCTGACATTTAGATCATAATCCTCCGGAGAACTACGCGTTCCTCGCGGAAAAAATCAAATTGTGTCTGCAGTTGTCCAGTCAGTTAAGTCATTCTTTGGATGAATTAGCGAATAAACATTGAGAGGGGGAATGAGTCAAGAAACCAAAACCTACAATCAAAGCATTTGTAAAGAACGGGAAAAAATGAAGAAGATTTACAATACAATAGTAGAAAGTTTTAGCGGACAACTAATTAGATATTGATGTCCTTTCCATATCACTAAATGCATTATTTACGTCTAAAAATGTTACACTTTCCAAGTCGATAAAAAAAATCAAAGTGAAGTGTGGAAACTGATGCAGGAAAACAATAAGAACGATACGAACTTCGACACGGACGAGAAAGAAAGATAGATAAATTGATAAGAAAAAATGTGTGTGTGTGTGTGTGTGTGTGTGTGTGTGTGTGTGTGTGTGTGTGTGTGTGATGGGAGTAGAGGATAAAACGCAGTTTTGTCTATCGGCAATCTCTTGGGGATAATTAAATGGCAGGCTGGAAGACTACACGGCAACGATGTGTATGTAAAGGAAAGATTCACCCGATTCGCTGCGTATTGTGAGTCATACACGATCAAATCTGTTCCATCGACTTATTTAGTTTACGCGACTGCTAAATAAGTTATGTGCTCTTCTCGTACGCTTTGGTTTGTTGGCTGCAAGATGACACATTTTCCATTTAAAGAAACAAAAAAAAAAAACCTTAGCAAAGAAACAAACGATAGAACGAAGGTAAGAAAAAGTGATAAAACTGTCTGCATAGTTGTCATTTTATACTTATGACTACGGTCGACTGCACAAGTAAGTCATGATAGGAAAATCGATAATAATAATAATAATAATAATAATAATAATAATAATAACAAGAAAGAAGAAGAAGAAGAAGGCAACATTCCTAATAATTAGGAAACGTCGACAACTTTAGATACAGAATTGGATGACAATGACAGATAGTGAAGAGGGTTCTGGGAAATTAGTCATCATCATCATCATCATGTCCTTCTCTCGCTACCCATCTCTATCGTCCAACACTCCTAGCATGTCTTCCAGGCTACATCCTCTATCTGTATATGGTGTATATAGGTTCTATATGGTCGTCCTGCCTTTGCTCGTCCATGTGAAGGGGTCCACAGGAGTATGTCGCTTATGAGCTCGTCCCTACTTCTCCAGTAGTGTCCCGCATATCTGGTTCGTCTAACTTGGATAGTTTTTGTGATGAGAGTTAGGTGGCAATATAGCTGCTATTTTGTTGAGTGCTGCTTCAAGGACTTGTTCAATATTGCTCGCAGCATTCCTGTGAAATTGTCGTCAATTTTTTTCCCCATACGTTTAGTTAGCGCCCATGTAGAGCATCCATAAAGCAGTAACGACATGACCTCTGCTTTGAAGAAACTGCATTTTATTTTACCGGTCAGGTCTGACTTCTCCTTAACCGATAACCAATCGATATATGTTCATGCCTTTGCTATTCTCGTGTTGATGCCTTTCTCGGTTGATGAGTCACTGCTTCCTAAATAGGTGAACGTGTCCACTAATTTCAGAGAACTACCATTTAGTGTGGAGATGTCACCTCTTTGATTAAAGCACATGTATTCAATCTTATATGCGTTGATATGGGGGCCTATGCCATCAGCTGCTCGTTCCATACTATGTAGCAGGGATTCTACTTGGGCGGGTGTATTGGCCAGAAACGCTATGTCATCGGCGTAGTCTGAGTAATTGTTTGTGCGGGTTATCTTATGTTTCTTTTCTTAGCAAGCTCGAAACCGTAATCTTTCATTTATCAATAGACGTTCTGAGCACGTAGTCTTGGCAGATGGTAAATAGTATGGGGATAATGTGTCTCCTTGAAGCACACCTGTTACAATGTTGAAGTAGTCTGTTTCTCCATCCGCGGAGTGGACTTTTACTTTCGTGTTTTTACAAAACATCATTATGGCTGGCTACGTGGGTTTCTTTGGAGAGGTCATAGGCAAGAAGTATTTGCTCCATCTTTCCTCTCTATATAGAGTCAAATGCCTTGGAGAAGTCGACGAATAAATGTTGTCTCGAGGGGTTTTGCAGAAACAATTTCTAGATTTCGACGGATAATCAGAATTTGTGATGTCATGGATCGATTTCTCCGAAAGCCATTTTGGTTCTTCCTAGGTATCTTCTCAATTTTGCGTTCTATGCGGTTGCGTATTAGAGCTTTGTAGATTTTTGGGAAATTAGAATTAGTTCTTATCCTTCAAAATAAAGCAAAAATCACCGTATATCTTGAAGAAAAAGTCAAAGGTATAAAATAATATTAGTGTTACTTTTACTACTTAACAACAACATCGGTGAGTTTGGAACAGTAAGTAAAGGGTTACTAAAGGGACTGGGGGACTTGGAAGTTAGCGGACGGGTGGAGACCATCCAAACGACAGAATTATTGAGAACTGCTCGAATACTGAGACTTGAGGAGACTTGCTGTCACTCAGACTCCAGTGAAAAATCATGATGTGAAAAGCTCTAATGAGTGAATAATAATAATAATAATAACAATAATATATGGCAAAAATGAAAGGAAAGAGGACTCGTCGACAGTGTGGATTGTGTAGATACATCAATACGGTTATTTAACGACAACATTAAAAAGAGCAAAGAAAGATTAATTACTGCAGTCAATAACAGCATTGGCAACATAAATAGAGATCGGAAAAGAAAATGAAATGGGGGAGTAAAAACAATCTTATGGATATTTCAAGCGATAAATTGGCGAGATTGCACACCAGAAGATATGGGTTTCGTTGTGAAGGGAAATCTCAAGTAAGAACCTGAGTCTTTTTAAACGGTCGCGAAAATCGTTAATACACAAGAGAACAACAACTGCAGATTACGCCGAGAAAGAGTTGCAACGATTACTCACATAATAAGTGAATGAGGTTCACTGATACTGAGACACTACTAAGAATGATTGGATGGCAATGGTAATCCACTAAGAATTATGCAAGAAATTGAAATTTGATCTTACCACTTTCTTGTCCGAAGAAAACATGCAGGAACTCCAACTCCAGTGAAAGACTAGCGCTTGTGGGAAAAGCTCCCACGGGCGATACTCTTATGACTACTACTACTACTACTAATAATAATAATAATAATAATAATAATAATAATAGTAGTAGTAGTAGTAGTAGTAGTAGTAGTAGTAGTAATGACTTTTCCACCTCATAAGATACTCGGTACAATTCTAAAAGTGGGCGACCAGCGAACAAGAAAAGTCATGACTATGCATGAGGCCTTACATTCCATATGTGAGATAGACAAATCATATGTGTCCAAAAAAGGAGGAAAAGGACTTGTCTGAGCGACGATGCATCACTACAACGATAAAAAAGACTACATAAATGAGCAGAGAGGAATACTAATTACAGCGACCAGAAACAATACAGACAACACAAGACCAACTTCAACAAAACAAAAATAACGAAGAATCAAAAATTGGAAGAAAAATAATTGTATGCTCATGTCAAGCGATAAACAAATTAAAAAGAGAAAATATCGACGTGGCTATGAAAGGGAAACTTTAAAAGAGAAACTGAATCTCTTCTAATCTCAGCAGAAAATAACGTCATAATAACTATGTCAAAGCAATAATAGACAAGCCGCAACAAAATAACAGATGTAGATAATGTGGTGATTGAGACCAATCGATCAATCTCATAATAAGCGAATGCCATAAATAAGCAGAGATCGAATATAAGACTAGACACGACTAGGTGGGAAAGGTGATCCCCTGGGAATCATGCAAGAAGTTTATATTTGACCACATGAACAATTGGTATATGCACAACACAGAATCCGTAGTGGAAAATGAGACACACAAATTTCTATGGGATTTTTAAATACAAATGAATCCCCCAATTTCGATCAGACGACCGGACCTAGTTATACTCAACACGAGAGAGAGAGAGAGAGAGAGAGAGAGAGAGAGAGAGAGAGAACCTGCTGAATAGTTGACTTTGCCGTGGGATAATACACAGTCAGGAAATAGAAATACATTTTGGCATTAAAGTATGAGCTATGCTTGTTATAAAAAAAAAAACAAACGAGAAAAAAAATGAATGAATTCAACAAGCAAAACAGGTAATAACTAGAACACTTTGGGAAAAAGAGGGGGGGTTTTAAAGCGGACACAATCAAATAAAAAAAGATGAAAAAAGTAAGAAAAAGTGCCTCAGTGAAATAAAAAAAAAAACTTGATACGAAAATATACAGTAGAAATAATCAACAATGAAATATACTCCTGTGCAGTACTCCTTTTTATATATTCTGAATTATGGTTAAAATGTAGAAAAGAGGACCTCGAATAAATGAACCAATTGAAGTGGAAGTTAAGACGTGACATAAGGCCATAAAGCCGAGAGACGACATGGACAATATGTGTCAAGAAACGAAAGAAAAAGTGAATTTTGTCAACATTGATAATTGCGTAGATGCCACAAGCCAAGGATTCGAAGGATACTATACACAACAAAATAAAAACTAATCACAGGGCCCAGTACCAACAATGCTAACATCAGCCTAAACAAAAAGAAAAAAGTACAAAACTAGAAAAAAGAAACGGGAAGAAAAACAGCAACTTGTTGAGATCGCAAACGATAAGATCTGCACATATCGAAGAAGTCTAAACTTAAATAGTGAAACTGTTTCTCTTTTAATATAATATAGATTCCCTATATCAGAGCAAAAAATCATAAATCATTACAAAATACTAAATGCAGTCAATGTGGAGACAGATCTAAAAAAAATGAATCACATCATAAATGAATGCGGTGAACGAGTAGAAGAGTAGCCACAACTGGGCAGAGATGGTGTCTACTTTGCATTGCGTAAGAGATTAAAATTTGAGCATACAACCAAATGGTAAAAGCACAAAATAGAATCTGTCCTAAGACACATAGAATTCTCTTGATATTTGAAATACAAACAGATCACCAAATCGCGGCCACAAGATCAGATCTAGAATTAATCAATAAGGAAAAAATAAGAAATCGCCATCAATAGTTGAAGCGCATCACTGAGTGAAAATAAAACCAAACAAAAATTAAGACACATACATTGACTCTGTCAGAAATATAAAAGTTTGTGGAAAATGAGAACGAAGGAGAAAGCAACAGTACTTAGTGCCCTTGAATTTGTCGCCAAAGGATCGGAAAAAAGATCAGAGAAATTGGTAACCAGAGGAAGAATCTAACCTATCCAGCCATCAGCAATTTTAAGATTGGCTAATACATTCTTAAGAATCTTTGAGAAATGTAAAAATTTGTAATAATACAGACTCCAATCAAAGACCATCAAATACAACTGGTGAGAAAAACACGCAAAATCCGATACTACAATAATAATGATGCGTTACCATCATTATGTCCGACTGAATGGTCTCTAAAATTAAACGCCAACTCGATAACACTGAACACAATAAGATTAACATCTATTTTAAAATGAAATTAAAGAAAGATAAATAATTAAGAAAAATGCGTGATACCGATGGGAAAAACTCGCAAGAACATAACGTAATGGAAAAATTGAGAAGGAATAATGGAATGAAAGAACTGAAAAGGAATAATGGAATGCAAGATCTGTGAAAGAAAAATGTAATGGAAGAACTGTGTAGGAATAATGGAATGAAAGAACTGTGAAGGAATAATGGAATGGAAGAACTGAGAAAGAATAATGGAATAGAAGAACATTGAAGGAAAAAATGGAATAGAAGAACTGTGAAGGAATAATGGAATGGAAAAACTACGAAGGAATAGTGGAATGGAAGAACTGGGGAAGAATAATGGGATGGAAGTACAGTGAAGGAATAAGAGAATTGAATAACTGAGGAAGAATAATGGAGATATGACGTGTGAAGGAATAATGGAATGCAAGAACTGAGAAGGAATAATGGAATGGAAATCTGTGAAAGAATAATAGGATGGCAGAACAGAAAAAAAATAATGGAATGGGAGACCTGTGAAAAAATAATAGGATTAAATAACTGTGAACGAATAGTGGAATGGAGGAACTGTGAAAGAATTAAGGAATGGAAGAATTGAGAAAGAATAATCGAATGTAAAAACTGAGAAGGAAGAATGGAATGGAAAAACTGAGGAAGAAATAAGGAATGGAAAAACAGTGAAGGAATAATGAAATGGGAGAACTGAAAAGGAATAATGGAATGGGAGAACTGAGAAGGAATAATGGAATGGAAGAACTGAGAAGGAATAATGGAATAGAAGAACTGAAAAAAAGAATAATGATATAGAAGAACTGAGAAAGAAATAAGGAATGGGAGAACTGAGAATGAATAATGGAACTGAAGAACAGTGATGGAAAAATGGAATAGAACAACTGTGAAGTAATTATGGAATGGAAGTACTGAGAACGAATTATGGAATGGAATAACTGTGAAGGAATAATGGTATAGAAGAACTGAAAAAGAATAATTATATAGAAGAACTGAGAAAGGAAGTAATAATGGAATGGGAGAACTGAGAAAGAATAATGGAATGGAAGAACTTTGAAGGTATAATGGAATGGAAGAACTGTGAAGGAATAATGCGATGGAAGATATGAGCAAGGATAATGAAATGGAAGAATTGACACGGAATAATAGAACGGATGAACTGAGGAAGAAGAATGGAATGGAAGAACTCTGAAGGGATAGTGGAATGGAAGAACTGAGAAAAAATAATTTAATGGAAGAACTAAGAAAGAATAATCGAATGGAAGAACTGAGGAAGAGTAATGGAATAGAATAACTCCCAAAGAATAATTGCATGGAAGAACTGAGAAAGATTTAAGGAATAAAAGAATTTTTAAGGAATAATGGAATGGAAGAACTGAGAAGGAATAATGGAATGGAAGAACTGAGAAGGAATAATGGAATGAAAAAACTGAGGAAGAATAATTGAATGGAAGAACTGTTGAGGAATAATGGAAAGGAAGAACTGAGAAGGAATAATGGAATGGAAGAACTGAGAAGGAATAATGGAATGGAAGAATAGGAAAGAATAATGGAATGGAAGAATTGTGAAGTGATAATGAAATGGAAGAATTAAAATGGAATAATGAAATGAAAGTACTGAGAAGGAATAATGAAATGGAAGAACAGAGAAGGAATAATGATATGGTAGAACTGAGAAAGAATAATGTGTTGGAAGAACTCTGAAGGAATAATGTCATGGAAGATCTGAGAAAGAATATCTGAATTAAAGAACTGTGAAGAAGCAATCCAAGCTGAAGAAAAAGCAAAAGATACAGACACGAATCCAACATTAGAAGCAAAATAATTCCTTTCAAAACAATGAAAGTAATTTTTATCAACATGTAAACCGACAACATGTAAACCGTAAAATGACAAGAGGCAACCAAGACAAAGCGCTTGTGAGACATGTTTGGAAAATGTTGAAAGGTTGGTCAACTTGATTAAGAAATTGAGGAAATATAGAAACTTAATGTAGATTTTCAATTCTTTTAGAAAAACACCCGAGAAAACAGCAATTGGGGGAGGGTTATAACAACCTTCTGTAAACTCTTTGGAGGCCTCTTTTCTTCGCTTCTAAAATTACCTTTTAATTCAAAATTTTGTTCCATTGCCATGACTTTAAAATTCATCCTGTGTATACGATGGAAGTTAAAATAATTCTAAACTTCACCCTGAAAAATTATATAGATGAACATTTTTGTTGTGGAAACACACTACTAATTCTTATAAAACTAGAAAATGATTTGAGATTTCTGTCCAAATTTCCGTGTAGCAGAAACCCATACGAAGGTTAGTGAAGTGCGATAAATCTTGGTGAGGTTTGGAACTTTTTGTGAAATCACACACACACACACACACATACACAAATACACACACACACATATATATATATATATATATATATATATATATATGTGTGTGTGTGTGTGTGTGCATATATAGGACTTTACACTCCTATAAATTATTTTGGACGGTATGCCACTTGTTCCCACAAAGATGGCGGACGCTTAATATTCAGTCTCGGGAAACCATTGGCCAGGAGGACCACGTGACATGTTTAAAACGAGGTCTGCGCGTAAATTAAAGACCTGCGTTTTTGAGCCACCTACAAGACGCGTATTTTCTATAAATACGTCGTCTTCAAACACCCTTGTTCTCTTTGACCAAATTTCTTCGCAGCAGCAACACACTCCTTTCAGCGAGAATCAACAGGAGAGAAAAGCAACACCATGAATGGTCCTCGCAGACGTTCATATACAAGGACTATGAGACGCTTTCCCGTCTCTGAGAAACTACCCGTTTCTAACCATAAAAAAGGACATTTTAAACTTGCAATTCTTTTTGTAGCTTAGTGTTACGCACACACACACACACACACACACACACACACACACACACACACACACACACACACACACACACACACACACTCACACATATACACACACTATTATTTTGTTAGTAGAGTTAGTAATATTTTTTATGTATCAATGTAAGATTTAATTGTTGTAGAATATAAATTTGTTTTTGTTCGTCGCCTAGTTTAAATGTTCATTTTGTCCGCGCCGTTTTACAACTTTTATTTGTTTCATATCTTTTACTCATTTGTTGCATATCTTCACTCATTTATTTCACTGGCTTCCTTCATTTACCACTTTGTCCATGTGCATATAATATGTGCTTATATTATGCCCTATTCAACCTTTATTCTAAACTAAACACTCTATATCAAACCTCAACATTAAACACGTGGGGAACCTATAAATACATTCACTCACACCTCCTACACATACATATATATATATATGTGTGTGTGTGTGTGTGTGTGTGAGTGTGTGTGTGTGTGTGTGTGTGTGTGTGTGTGTGTGTGTGTGTGTGTGTGTGTGTGTGTATTGATTAATTGACAGATTCAAGAATTTAACACTTTCATGGTAATATTGTTATAATGAGATAATTTGCCCGGATCTTTAACAGTTTCCAGTACCTGTGAACTCATTCATGGAATTTTTTCTCAAGTGATCTCCTTAATATCCATAAATAAGTTGACTTGTAATCATTTGCCGAGCATTCCAAAAGCGTATCGACATGAATTCTTGACTGATGGAGTCAATTTGAAATCCTAGTATCATGAAACGATTTACGTAGAAGCGTTTAATTTTTTTAAAATATCTTGTGAAATACACAATGAACATATACACCATTATTACAGGTCCCTGTACCAATTCGTGGGTGGTACGTAAGTTGTACATTTGGAATAGGGTTGCCTTGTTCGATAAATTGTGGCCTATGATGCTTCGATGTGTTTCTGATCTTTTTCATAGATGTTGAAAGAATGTAACTCTTGAAAACAGACTGTTTATTGAAACTCACTTAAAAATCCAATATTCTCACATTATCACGTGCTTGTACGAGCCATTAAACATGTATATCCCCTTTCAACCTTGATTTTAGGTTATCTTCCTATATCTCTATGCTGAAAAAATATAGAGTCTCTGAGTACTCTATATGTCAATCAGGAAGCAGGTGCCGAAATAAGCAATCTGCACCAAGGTTTAGCATTCGTTGTTTTACAATAACATTTTCGATCTTCATACTAAATAATAATATTTGTACATGTAAATCTACTAATTGCCATCATTATTCGCTTTCGGTTTCTTTGTTTAAATGCATAATGATATATTTATTGCCAAATCCATCATCGTAGAAGAACAAGAGAAGAACTACTTAGCGCATAAGTAAGGAAATAAAGAAGTCCATATCTTTAGCAAGAGTATTAATCAGGCATTGAACATAATAGTGCGACTATAATTTGAACTTGTCTACTCCGATGTCTCTGTTCAACACATTAACCATTAAGCTATGTGTCTCATATGCATTAGTGTTCTGGTTAGAATAAAATTTCTGAATCAAATGGAAATATATAGGATAATCCAAATCAAACAGAGATATATAGGACCATCTGGATCTAATTGATATATATTGGACCATCTGGACTAAATGGAGATATATAGGACCATCTGGATCAAGTGGAAATATGTAGGACTATGTGGAACAAATGGAGATATATAGGATCATCTCGATAAATGGAGATGTGAAAGGACAACGTGAAAAAAATAAAAATTAAAAACAATAACTCAACTAATGTAAGTATAGATATTCTATGAATGGGATTCCCTAATAAATTGGAATAAAATAACCCCAGACAGGTTAAACTGCCACTAAAATCATAAACTCACAAACTTAATCAATCAATCAAATTAATAATTGCGCATTCAAAATATTCAGTCTGTTGTGTCAGAACTCAAAAATGGGAATATATAATTGACTAGATTTTGATCTTTTATATATATATATATATATATATATATATATATATATATATATATATATATATATAAAGAGAGAGATAGAGAGAGAGAGAGAGAATGAAAAAGCCCTTTGATCTTCATCGTGATTTGATCTTTGCAGTATTTCAAAAATTCAGCCTCTTTCTTGATCAGTTGACCCAACATTTACCTGGTCTCACTATTGTTCTCATAGCATTTATTACCTACTAAATATGAATCAATGTTTATTAAATTAAAACCTATACACAAGGAAAATAATTTTATTCCTAGCGTAAGTGAACCTAGTATTTATTGACTGAGCTAAGTAATTGAGTTTCTGTGTCCTTTACATCGATTTTGTTTTCTTTATTTTTCCAAACATCTGAATCGTAAGCACATGAATGCACAGATTCTATTTTACTGTCGTATTCATTAGCAAGTACTTGTTTGTTTGATATTATTATCATGATTATAGCTTGGTTTTACTATCTTTTATTTTTCTTGCAACGGATGAACCTAATTCTTAGGTCGACGATCATCCGAAAGACAGAACGATTTTCAAACGGATAATTCAATATATTATTACATTTATCCAACTTGTAATCTTTGTCCGCTTTGAAATTTTGGTTTTGTTTCTTTGACGTTCTGCAACTAAGCATTGATTTGCAATATTATCTCAGTTATTTTTTTCGCTTTCCAACGTGAAAACAATACTGAAGGAAAGTCTTCATGTTGTACATCTTATCAAAACTTGTGAGTCAATTGTTTAAGAGTTGCATGGTTATGCCTAAGCATTTTTGTGATGTACTAAGTTTATTTTCATGCAAGGAATGTTAGTAATTGCATAAGTTAGCGAGATCTATCTGTCTATCTATCTATCTACTTACACACCCACATACCCATATGGATACATAAAGAACTACACACACACACACACACACACACACTATATATATATATATATATATATATATATATATATATGCATGGAACGATGTTTTTTATTAAAGGCCATGACACCGTACACTTATCATTTCTGGTGTAACATTGTTAAATTAAGGTGATACTATTACGAAATATTTCCTTGAGATGTCTAGATAATTTTAAATTTGTAACCAAATATATGAAAATGGGACACTACAAAAAGAAGTAAATATTATATATATATATATATATATACACACACACACACACACACATATATATATATATATATATATATATATATATATATATATATATATATATATATAATCAATAGTTAGCCTTTTTTCGACTGTAAATTTCTACATTGCTCCATGCACAAAAATAGATGGAAATATAACAATCTATTTCAATTCTAAAAATATTGGACATCAAAAAGCTCTAAAACAGATAAAAATCATTGGTTGCTTGTTGGTTTTTTGGGTTTTATGTCATATCAACCTTTGCCGGTTATTTAATGCCAAATCCATCTTTATGCAAATCGTTATATTTTAAACAATTCAGTTTAGCATGAGTACGCAGAATAATTGTCAAAAACATTTCTATTTCAAGCTATTCAGTTTATTCAAACAGTTCTAATTCTGTTAATCCACCTTAGTATAAGAATAGATTTTGTTTACACGCAGTTAAATGTCAAAACAGTTCTATATTTAACAGTTCAGTTTAGTTTAAGTATAATTTCAATGTCAAAAACAGTTTCATTTAAAGCAATTCAGTTTAGCATTAGTACACAGTATAAATCTAAGTACACAGATTAATTCTCAAAAACAATTCAATTTTAGCATAAGTATGCAGTTAATTCCATTTAACCCATTGATTTGACCCTGTCACGTGCTACTACTCCTGGCCAGAGTGGACATAGGAGCAATGGTAATGAACGGGTACTCCGCATTCCCCAAAGCTCCAGCATCACTGGAACCTTACCATCAGATTGTTTAGTGTCATATCCAGAACACTTATTAGGTGGGGGTCTTACCTTTCTGCTGAGGTGCAGTCTTTGTATTCTACAGCCCCAGCCGACTGCGCGATGCACATAGTTAATGTCAAAACAATTTTATTTCAGATAATTCAGTTTTGCAGAAGTACATAGTTTAGATGTCAAAATAGTTCTATTTTGAGCAATTCAGTTAAGCATAAGTACGAAGTTTAAATGTCAAAACAGTTCTATTTTAAACAATTCAGTTTAGCGTAAATACGCATTTAAAATGAAAAAAAACCCCCAGTAAACTCAAGAAACCACGGTTTAGTTCTATTTAACCCATAGGTAGGGCTCTTTTCAGGTGTTACCACTCTGGGCTAGAGTGAACTTGGGAGCGATAGCAATAAAATGGTACTCCGCATTCCCCAAAGCTCCAGCATTACTGGAACCTCACTATCAGATTGTTAAGTGTCATACCCAGGACACTCGTTGAGGGAGGGTCTTAGCTCTCAGCAGAGAAGTAGTCGGTATATTCTACAACCCCAGCCGTCTGGGCAATAAAAAATCGTGATTCAACTTTTTCCCCGCTTACGATCATCAAGTTAGCAAGCATTAAGAATGTTACAATTGATTAAAGAAGTGTTGCCATTTTTAAAATGGAATATTTTTCAATGAAAATAGATATTATTAGTTACAATGTATTACTAAATCATGGTAATCCTGAAACGAAAATATGAATAAATGTTGAACTATTTTTTTTAGATTTCTTGTTCGCTGAGTTTTAATTGTGTAGAATTTATATGTCAATGATGACTAATAATATAATAGCTGTCTAACGTTCTACTTTAAATGATACATTCTCGATATTTTTGTTTAGAAGACATTTAACTTACAATTAAAGAAATGTGAGACATGTACTTCATTATGGGTGAAAGTATTTGAGGTTTTGTCTGTGCGTTTGTCAGCCACACTATCTTTCATATCATTCTATGTAATTATTGTAAGACTTAGCTAACTATCTAAATCCCTGGTTATCTGATGGTGATTTTAGGATTTATCTAATATATCAAAATGCATTAGAGTTATGTTATTAGTTTAGAGTTGATACTTCAGAACACAAATTCGAACAAGATTTAATCTGAAAACAGCAGCTAATTTGCCTGCAGTTAAATGAATCCCGTATATAGGCAAATACACACACACACACACACACACACACACACACACACACACACACACACACACACACACAATTTCTTTAAAAATATCGTTGAAAGTAAATTAAATAAACAAAAAGGAAATAACAGAAGTACTTAAAATGTCATTTTTTTCTTTTGTAAAACATTTCTCTGAATTCGCTGAAAATGGAAACCAATCTTAAAATTGGCAATCCTGTAATAAGTTGGCAGATTTGCAGAAATGCCATTTCATTTGTGCTATTATCCCGATGTTTGAACTGCTGAAGAAAAAAAAAGGTAAATATCTGGCTAAACGCCGAACAACTTAAAAGATTAAATCTTAAATATTTTTGGATTGTCACTTATTTATTGATTTATTTATTTGATTATTTATCAAATATTTCATGTTGAAATTATTTTAACCCATTTCATAAAAGAACATCTCCAGATGACACAATTTTATACGAACTGCCCTCCATCTATATATTCATATGTTCATATCTAATTTACATCTTGGCCATCCCTTATTAATAGCCGGTAATTGACACCTAGTGTTATCAAACTCATTTTTAAATATACTTTAAACAAAAGGAATGGTTTTACAAAAAATGATGAAGCAGTCATTAATTAACCTACATTTCTATGAATTAAATACTGATTGTTGAGGTCATTAGAGATCAGTAGAAAGATTGATTGATTCATTAGATGTAAAGGCATGTTTAGCTCTCAATGTGGTATAACCACATAATATATATGCAACTATACACATATACATGCATAAACACAACGACACAATAAAGACGAGCGACCCAGTCTTTTAGAAAAATATAACTCTCACTTTATTTGAAAGGTTCGAAAGGGTTGGTGTGTGAGAGGAAGTTGGAGACCGAACGGAACTTCAACATATTGACCCCCACTCTTATGGCCATCAGCGTTGTGTCTTTCTCGTTCTCCAGGGCTGCTCAACCGGGGGCTTGGGGGCTCAGCCTCTCTGGGACATGTTCTCATTCCAGCATCTTCTCACCAACTGGTCTGGTCTCCAAACTCACTGACTTCCTGTCTTCACCGATTTATATAATAGTTCAATCGCCCACTCAATATCTTTGGAATGGCATGTTTGATCGTCATCAAGCGGAAATAACAGTCATGCAGTTCACAGGTAACTCTCTTCCGGTGCATCAGTCTGTGACTGTACCATGGGATTTTACCTTGTCCCATATTGTCAGCCAAGCCCGCCTACGTGATTTTTTCCCATAACTGCCATCGGAATGTGTCACTTCCTTCCAGTGCATCACTTTGGAATGGCATGTTTGGCCGGGTCGAAGGTCAATATACAACATCAAGAGTGTTTTTTATGTCTACAAGTTTGGAAACCTTATTTATCATATGTTTATATTTGTATAGTTGTAAAGTTGTTTATTAAGATATATATTTTAACACGGTTCATTCGAATGTGGTTGATTCTAAGGAGAGGTATTTGAGCCATAAAAAGGACCATAAGAAACACTAATGCTCAGAGTCAGAGTGGAAATGGCAGAAATGGCAAAAAATAAATCCAGGCTTTCGATTATATGGAAATCAAACCTGACCGATAAAATGAAACGCAGTTTCTTTCAGGCTGCGGTCGTGTCGATACTGCTGTATGGATGCACTACTTGGACACTGACTAAACGGTTGGAGAAGAAGCTCGACGGCAATTATACAAGAATGTTGCGAGCAATATTGAACAGGTCCTGGCAGCAACACCCCACAAGGCGCCAACTGTCCGGCCACCTACCACCTATCATGAAAACTATACAAGCTAGACGACCCAGACATGCCGGACACTGCTGGAGAAGCAAGGACGAGATCGCAAGTTATGTGCTCCTGTGGACCCCCGCATATGGCTAATCAAAAGCAGGACGACCAGCTCGAACATTCATACAGCAGCTATGTGATGATACGGGATGTAACCCTGAAGACTTGCCGGAGGCGATGAATGATAGGGAGACGTGGAGAGAGAGGGTCAGGGATATCCGTGCTAGACGCACGTCATGATGATGATGATGAGATCTACAGAGCCAGATATTCAGATTGAATAATTTCCATGTCAGACACATCTTTTAAGTGTGTCTGACTTCCCAGCCGACTCTAAGAAAACGCATGGAGAAAACACCAGACGGGAACAATTTTGAACAAATCCTGGAATTAGAACTCTACAAAACAATTAGTACAGCTACTTACCTCCCCTCACACAAACCATCCAAGTAAGGCATGCAAGACATGCTGAACACAGCAAGTAAAGTGAGGATGTACTCAAAAGTCACCTTCTCCGATGGATTCCAACTTAAGCACACCAGTGTAGACTGACAAGAAAAACTTACATTCATTAGCAACTTGCATACAATGGTAGTCGTCAAGTGGACTTATCAAGTGTGATGGCCAATCAAACAAATAACAGCTGTTGACCCAATTTAATGATAAAGACGAGGGATTTCTCAACTGCTCAATTCTTTTCCTTGTTCTGTTATGTATTTATATCATATTTGAATTTTTGTTGTCATAGAATTTTGTAAAAATATATATATAAATCATTTTACAATTATATTTTGTTTTTAATATTTTAACCAGAAATGGCAAAATATTGGTTTCTTGTAGTTTGATATTCATTGAGCTTGCTTCGAAATAATCATAAATTAGACGGAAGAAATTTTATTAAGAGATTATTTCTATCAATATGATTGTCTTGAATAAATGATTATTTATACAAATCATTTTGAAGTTAAATACCTTTATATAATAGTCCATAGACGACCGATTTTCATACAATATCTTGAGTAACTTGAGACAATTTTTAGATTAAATCAGTGGAATAACTATATATTATATATTGACGCCGATACGTGAAACAGAATTTAGCTCTAGAAAACTGCCACAAAATTTAAGAGCGTATCTTCTTCAATACTCATAATTTAAAGGAGAAACATCAGTTGTCTACATATGAAATAAATGATTAATGAACCAATTTTACATATACATTATAGTCAGTGGTTTGGTATGGCTCCGTGGTTAGCAAGCAATGAGCTGTGAAATGAGTTTGACATTCAATGGATACCTCATTATTGTCACTGTATACCCACGTAAGTTAAGACTGAACGTCAATATTGTTATTATTAAGGGCACCTAGCGTACTGTAATTGTTAGTGGGGAGACCCATATAAACGGTCTTGAATTGCTACTAAGTTGACATTAATGAATAACAGTCAAATATACTTTTATTTTTGTATGTCAATCGCCTAATGAGGACAATAATTTATTTCATGAAATATATATATTCATCAACTAAGTCTTAAGTATGGTTCAAAAGGAAATATTAATTTCTTTGAGGGGAAATTATACCGTGAATATTTCATTGAAACTAATAATTACCTACTAGGATTATGCACATAGTGTAACTGTTGCCACTGAAGACATTGAATTTAGAAAGACGAGTTAAAATCCTGGTCGATACTTTTGTTTTCCGTACGTACTAATAATTATGGAAAAGGTACTTATTGTCCCTCTTCCCTGCTATGGATAAATAATGAGGCAGATTTGGTTGAATAGCTTTGTGAAATATGCTATATGTATATGCATCTTACACTCCTATCGCTTAGATCCTATCTCCTCAACTCCTGTTTGTTGTTCACATCACTTTCTTTTTCCTCCGGTCGCCTCGGTGGCTTCGATGACTCTTTCATGTTGCTATTTTTTTCTTATTCGTTTATGAGGAATGACAAAATGACTCGGTTTCATGAGCACATTTACCTTTATTTATTGGCGACTTTTGACCAATGCCAATTTGGCCTAAATGGTTTGTTAATGAGGTGACTCAATGCTCAAATCGGGTATTTCTCACTAACGGAATAAATCATTCTAACTCGAGAGCTGTTTTGTTCAACAGACTGAACCCATCCAGTCAGAGACGTAGTCTCAAATTGACTTCAGGTTCAACGGTTGTCTATCAACCTAATTGACACGGTTGAGTCTTTCCTTTCAGGACTTAACTTGAATGCGATACTTCATGTTACAATAGATCTTACAGCTGTATTATCCAACACTTTGAAAAGAAATCGCTTTAGGAGAACAACTTTTATTTCAAACCAACTGTATTTTGCTTAATAATTGACTTAGTATCGCATCTGTCTTGTGGAGGAGAATTTCAGTAAATTCATATCAAGTCGTTCCCCGTAAATTTTGCATAAATCAGAGTTCAACCATGAATTCCTCTGCAAGTTTGACTTGTATATTCTTGTTAATCAATTTTGCACCTTGAATTTTTGAGTAGAAAAAATAAAGATTGTACATAGTAAATAAATAAAAGAATGCAACTTAGAAGAACGTTTGTAAAAAGGGCATTTGAGTGCGGATTTTATCTTATTTGCCTGCTAATTTGAAATTTTGATCGTAATCCCCAAGGTAAATTGGAAAAATTCATACATGACAGTATTGCATTTCTTCTTCCTTTTATTACAGTCGTTTACTTTTTTGAGCAATGTTTTTAATATTTTTTGGGGTTTTTCTATTCACTTCCCTGTATATTTTTGAGTAGTTCATGTTAAATATGATCTTTTACTGTTGAATAAAAAATAAAGTTAGCGATCGTAGTTGAGGGTGACCCGAAGGTTCCCTTTTCAATATCTACTACCACAAGGTGTTGGGGAGGGCGCTACTCCTTCCTCTGGATTTCTCAACTTTATCCTTGATACGTACCTTATAATGCTGAGAGTTAAGCAAGGAAGTATAAAGTAGCATTTTTTAAGTCTTTGGTATGACTTGACCTGGGATTGAATCCAGGTCTCCCCGGCCATTGGTGAAAACTCTACCCACAAGGCCAATGAGCCTGACAAGTTCACCTAAACCGATGCAGACATCAAAACGCAACTAGCAAAGGCATGGACAGCTATCTATAGACTATCAGTCATGTGGAAGTCAGACCTGATCGATAAAATAAAACGCAGTTTCATCGAAGCGGTCTTGTCGATAGTGCTTTATGGATGCAATACAAAGACGTTAACTAAAGGTATGGAGAAAAAGCTTGATGTAAACTACACAAGAATGCTGCGAGCAACATTGAATAAGTCCTGGGGGTACTACCCCACAAAGCAGCAGCTGTCAGGCCACTTACCACCCATCACGACAAATACCAAAAGTAGATGAACCAGACATGTGGGACACTGCTGGTGAAGGAGGGACGAGCTCATAAGTGTACTCCTGTAGACCCCTTCACATGGACGCGCAAAAGCAGAACGACCAGCTTCAACCTTCATACAGCAGCTCTGTGCCAATATGGGATGTAGTCCTGAAGATCATCCGGAAGCAATGTACAATAGGTAGTGGGGGGATTAGAGAGGGTCAGGGATATCCATACTGATGGCGTGATATAATAATGATGATGATGATTGTTAAATATAAATATAGATCTATTGAGTGGTTTAATTCTCTTCATGTCTGTATATATGTAAGAGTAACACAAAAACTGTTCTTAATTGCGTGTAAAAGAGCAATATATTTGAAATGTCTTGAAAATAAAGTAGTTTCCAGTAGAATTTTCAATATAATCACCATTTTATTGTCATGTCAGTTTATAATTACTCAATTCTGGATATAATGAATATAACAATGAAGGATTTTTATAATAGTTTTCTTCTTCCTAAATAATAACACCAATTTCTTCATGGACTGCGGTTATAACGAATGTTCTAATTGAAAATAAAAGCAGTGGCTAGATTGAATGAGTCGTCTAAAGACAACAGGTGCAACAATAGTAAAATACGGATTTTCTCTGTTTACATATATATATATATATATATGTGTGTGTGTGTGTGTGTGTGTGTGCGTGAAAGTAAACAATGAATAAATATTTAAATTGATAAATGAAGAATTTAATTTGTCTACTTCCACTACTTATGATAGACACTGATCCGATCACTTGAAAGGCCCGCCTTCAGAAATTGCGTTATATATATACATGTGTGTGTGTGTGTATGTGTGTGTTAAGTCGCTCATAACGCTACAGGTAATATACAATCCTATACTACCTGTTTTATAGTCGGGTTATTGGCGACTAAACCGGGTATCCCTGTCGTGACCGGTTCACAAACGGAAACAAACCAGACAACACAAACCTTAAACATTACATCTGGCTACGACCGGATATAAAACCTTATATAACGCTGACCTGCTGCTACAAATTAAAGTAAAAAGGAATAAACGATATTTACATCTTTAATAAGGTTCCTTTGTCAAAAGTAAGTCTATCAAAATAAAGGGTATTATCTTCCGAAGCCTATCCCTAGCTAAAGAAGATATGTACTTCCACTCCAATTTTCTAAAAGAAGAATTTTACGCTTAGGTGGCCCTGTTAAACTGTCGCTGCTATTGCTGGATATCAACAAGTATTTTTTCGACGGTCGGGGGCTCGCTTTTTACGGCGAAGCTCTCAACGCTGAATACTACATCTCGTGGTCGCGTTCGCCTTACTTCGAGGCTGAATCCCATATCTCGTTGTTGCATTCACCTTCCATCACCTAGATATGCCAAAAGGTCCTTTTAAGGGCCATTAGAGGTCTCCATCTACGGATTGGAGTATCTCTGTCGGTCCTTATAGACTCGTCCAAGCAGACGGCCAGGCGGCACACACGAAGGGGACTATAAGACCATCCGGTCTTAACGATTCAGTTGGTTCCGTTGTCCGTTCGTCCGCTTAGCTGTACAGCACTAAAGCACGAGTTAGCTTTATCTGTCAGTCCTCTTGTCTGTTTGCACCGCTGCGCAGCACAAAAGCACGGGTTAACTTTAACTATCGGTTCCCTCATCCGTTTGCACGACTGCGCAGATGTATGGCTCGGGTTCAACCTTAGCTACCTTTCCCGATTCGTCCGCACAGCTAGGAGCACGGCAAAGCCCTAGCCTCACCGATTCATTCCGTCGACTTCGCATGTACTAAGGCATGGCAAACCTTAGCCCCGGTTACCCTGTCCGTTCACTTGGTCCGTGGTTCTGAGACACGGTTAAGTCTTAGTTACCACACCCGCTCAACTCTACGCGATCAAGCTGCCAACACCGACTTCGACCATGACACGCTCCAGCATGCAGCATCCAGTCTATGTACGACTCGTTGTACGGACTGCCCTAGCATAGCACCATCTAGCCCACGTATTACTCGCTGTACAGGCTAACAACCACATAGACCCCCACGGTTAATCCAATATACTTCAAAAACTGGGACATCGATCTACCAACATCGGCCAACATCAGTTACCTGCAGCGAACGTCTAGTTTCATCTCTTCGACTCGACCAATATCAGCTACCCGCATCGAACGTCTAACTGCATCCATCTACGACTTCAACCATACCAGCTACCGACACCAACCATCTAGATGAAGACACAATACAACTATCATGAACTTTAAATACGCCCTTGTAAATACGACAAATAAATTGTCATCTTTGTTTTATTTTTACCTCGGCTTTGTCTCCTTCATTGTCTTTTGGCTGCCATTACTCGCACGCTTAACCTTATAAATCCTTTGCAGGTTCGACGTGCTTATTGGCTTGGCAACACCCCCATCAAGTTTATCTGGTGAGGGGCGTAGCTAACAGGGCGAAAACAAAATCTGTCAAAAGGCTGAGAAAGCTTTACGGTCAACGTTCATGTAGTATGTAGACGCGGTGGGTTTGTATCCAAGGGCCTAACAATCTCATCTAAGTTCCTCCGTGGCATTTATACCACTCCATATGACGGAGATCTTGTTAGATCATCAATCTAGGAGTACACTCTGATAAAAAACCTGCGTCCATAGTCTTTCAGTCATCTCAGCTTGGCTTGTCACTGATACCAGTTTTTTAGGGAGGGATAGCATAATGTGTGTGTCGCACAAACGCACAGCATGGTCTTTTAAATGAGCAGATATTTCCAGAAGTCCCTGGTGATGGATGAATGATAACCTGTGCAGGCTTTACAGGAAGGTATCGTGCAGCCTAGAATCTACACGTAGCGTAGCTTGTAGCTCATCCAACGTCATTGGATTGTGAATCATACAGCAATGTGCCTCGATGAAGTATGAGTGACTGAGCAAATCTGGCAAAGTTCTAGAAAAGGTAACCTAAACAAATGCCTCTTCATCTCTCAAACTGGCAAGCAACCTGCAATTAGCGGTTGTTTACTTCAGCAGGAGGAAAACCAAAAGTTTTAATAGAAAACCCAGACTAAAGAGAGCCACTTGGAATTTCCGGACATTTTTATGCCCATAAGCAACTTGTATTCATCTATGACCAGGGCACGAGCATATACTTGACTATAATTTAACTAGTAAACTGTAATATAATGGCCGAGGGATTTCGTTTTATATATCTTGCCTTTGGGTTTAGTTAGGCTGAGAACCTTTCGACTCAGTGCATGGGTTAGTTAGATGCAAACATGTGTGCAGGTGTTCACGCGCGTGAAGAGCGGACGTATCATTCAGAGATGTCGATAAAAATCCCAGATAGAGGATGTGACTAGAGATGTGAGTGACGTCACGCATCGGAAGCGTGGGCTGAGATTTGAGAAAAACCAGTGAGTTGAGATTGAGAACTGTGCAAGGCCAGACGAATTTGTGCGCTACGGGCGCCGAACGTGATGGGGGACAGATGGAAAAGTCAGATAGAAAGATTGTGCCTCTCTCCTTATATCGAAAAACCTTTTAACTCAAAGGTACTAAAAAAGTTTCGTACCTGAACTAAGAAGTCGTAAATATTTTTTTTTGTGTTTCGGGATTCCTATGCGAGTTATGAACATTCTATGTGCATTTCACGTATTCATATCTGGCTATATTACAAAACGATACCTTCAGGATTTGTACACTGTGAGGGTCATGCGTGGTGCAGAGAGTGGTTCCGATCACAAACTTGTGCGTGGCCAACTGAAACTCCGATCATGCTCAAGTTTCACTCGCAAGGAGTAAAAGTCCCCAAACATATTGACTTATCAAAACTCCAGGACAAAATTTTACAAGACAAGTGTTATGATTCTTAGCCTCAAGAATCGGAAAAATTGTAACTGGTTCGAGAATAATGATCATCGGATCAATAAAGTCCTGGAAGAGAAAACATTCTGTACCAAAATATCTCAGGTCATCAGTTAAAGACCGCGAATCTTTACAACAGGTTTTCAGAAGTAGAAAATCATCTCTACAACATAGCTTAAGTAGGTGGCTGGACATTTCCAAGAGGACACAGAAGGCCTACGATAGCAAAGTCGATAAAACACTGTACAACATAATAAGAAAGGTGCATAAATGCACATGGAGACAATTTTATTCAAAGTTTTGAATAATATTTTTAAAAAGGTTTTTTAGCTCGTTTTTTACAAATAATAGTACGTATTCTTAACAAAACATTTAAACGTATTCCCAGAGAGTTCATTGCTATATCTGCAGGGCTTAGACTAATTTGACTGTATCCTTACAAAGAATAAATTTTCTAAAAATAGGATGTGTTAGGTATGACAATCAACAGCATCAATTCGTGAAGCAGCAGTCCCGTAACTTTGGCGAGAGCGATATACCATTTCCTTGTGATTACTGCTAAGTCCACTGCAACCTGACTGTTATAATTTCATTTATCGGTAAGGATTATCTAAAAAAATATAACAGTAAATTACCTGTGTTATAAATAGTTACTTGAAGCTAAAATTGTTTATTAAGAATTATTAATAGTTACTTAAAACCATATAATTTCGTATTAACGTGTGATTATTCGTAATAGATAGACTTAACCTGAAACCATAATTGTTCGTATTAAAGAGAAAAAAAATAAAACTTATTGATATGATATAACCATGTACAAACATTAAAGAAATCACATTAAGAAATGTAAGAATAAAGTACAATGTACACAATTCCCTAACCTCTTAGCATGAAATAACACTCGATAAGTTGACCTACCTAAAAATTAATCATTCAACCAAGAATGTAGAATATTTTTAATATTAATTACAATAGATTGCATATATTGTCTCCAACGGTTTAAAACATTTTTATAGAGAAACTTCTAAAGAAAGATAAAAAGAAATTTAATCAAAGAATTATATATATCATATCCTTCAGCTACAAATTGCTTCCTTCACAAAAATGTCATTTCTCTCGAAATATTGATTGTCAACAAGTGGTTTCTTTTGTCAAACGTCGCTATTTCTTTTTTGGATTGCCAAGACAAAATATCATTTTTTGAAATTGAATGATCAAGCATCTTGACTCACACATTCAATAGAGACGAAGAAACATTTGATGGCGACAAGTTTAATAGTTGTTGTTTTTTTTTTTGTCTTTTTACAAAATGTAACTTTATGATTTTATACGGAATAGATTCACAGAATAAAACAAGAAAAAAAATGAGATCATTACTCTAGTTTATTGGTGAAGCATATAATCTGAAGCTATACAAATATCAATGTATATTGCATTCGAATCGAATTCTTGGAGGAATTTGAAGTATAACACATTATTCCTTTGAATCTTGTCAACAGGAACAAGTTTTTTTTTCTCTAAGTGATTTCATTAAATAAAAGAAAAGATTGAGCGACGTTGTCGGTAAAATCCATTTCGTTTTTGTTTTTTGTTGGTGTTTTTTGTGTGTAAAATTCCTGAGAAATGATGTTGTGAACAGAAGAGTTAACTTCCAATATAACGACAAATGGGGGAGCAATTATAGATATAAAAATTTTGAAAATTGCAAATAATTCACTAGATTATTTCTGTTCAAATCATGAACTTTGATAGTTAATAGAAATCATACAACGGGCAAAATAATAAACAGGAATTGAAACATCAGAGAAAACAGACACGATGGTCCTGAAAAGCCTTCTTACATTTAAAACAGTAATTTGCCTAATTGTTATTTGTCCTTTGTAATAAACAGTAACGTTTTATTACAATAATAAAATGTTAAATAAATTATGTATAATTGTACTGAACAAAGACACACACACACACACACACACACACACACACACACACACACACACACACACACACACACACACACTCATGCTCTCTCTCGCTCTCTCTCACACACACACAGACACACACAGATATATATATATATATATATATATATATATATATATATATATATATATATATATATATGTATGATTTAGAGTTGGTGTAGTATACCTATTAGTCTGAAGAATGTTCCCTGACCAAATTTTTTTTTAAATTTGTGCGAATATATATATTTTAGTCTTAGTCTCTTATGAAAGCTTCAGCTTAGATTATTTTGATCCAAGTGATGAATATGTAATCTAAGAGTCTAAGATAGAATGAGAATGGTAGGCTAATTTCTACAGAAGGAGAGAGATAAAAAAAAATAATAAATGCTGAGAGATTGTCTATGGAAAGGCCAGCTGACCTCTGTGTAAACCAGGCCAACGCAGTCGTTGTAGTTCTGCCATTTATGGGTGAATGACGATAATTAAAAATGACTGGAAAAAACTGGAGACTCCAAAAACTTCAGCGCAGATGTAGAAGCAGCGGAAACGCATACACTTTTCGCTCTGACACCAGGCAGAAGTAAGGGTTTGAAACTTATTTGGCTACGTGATGCTACAAGGTAAAGACAAAAGTTAACTGAGAGGAAAAAATGAGAGTTAAACACGTGTCAGAGACAATGAAAAGAGAGACAAAATTTTCGAGCTCCATTTTGGGTTGAGCTCCAAATAGGGATCTCACACCAAATGCGCTGCTATGATCATGAAAACAGCAAAACAAAATCTTTTGAGCTGCATCACGAAGCCGGAAAGTTAATTCAAGGTCTATGTCTGCTCTGTCTTTCTTTTCTCATGATGTGTTTCTCTTTGTCCAGACAATGTGGTCGACTCAGCATTCATACTCTGTTTCTTTCTTCCCAACGACTACTTAAAAGTGTAGTAGTAAATAAAATCTTGTATTATTGAACTAGGATAAGGTTACTGTGTGTTCGTCACTTTTCCCCAAAGTAAGGTCACAATTTTACATTTAGTGAGTAAAGGTACAAAGTCTTATTTGGTATAGCAACATTACAACGTTCCATTTGAAAACTGTAGTGGTAGAAATATTTTTAAAAAAAAATACCCCGGTATATATACGTGCTTGCGAATATACACACATACATATACACATGTAAAGAAATACTTGCAAATACATGGATAAATACCTTTACATTTATTTATCACACGTGTACACACATGCATCTATTTATCATCAACTCATCATGATAGGATATATTTCCTAGGTTACTGGCCTAGTCAGCTGGGGATGGAGATTACACCGTTTTCATCTCTGCAGAAGGGTAAGACTCCCCCATTGAGTGTGAAGGATATGACACTGAACAATCTGATGGTGAAGTTTCAGTAAAGCTGGAGCTTTGGAGAATATGGAATAACCCTTTATTGCCATCGCTCTCAGGTCCACACGCTCGGAGTAGTAGCACCTAATAAGGTCCTATATATGGGTTAAATAAATTAAACACTGTACTTATGCTAAACTTAAATGATTGAAAAAGAATTGTTTATATGTTTAAAAAGGGATCTGGCATTAAATAACCTACAATGGTTGATATACCATAAAACTAAACCAAAACAAATCTAGTATCCTCTCTCTCTCTCTCTCTCTCTCTCTCTCTCTCTCTCTCTCTCTCTCTCTCTCTATTTATCTGTATATATCTCAGAACTTTTCGTCCATTAATCCTGATAGGTCCTCCAAACTTCAGCTAGAATGAAGTAATAAAGTTGGTTGTGAGATAGTCATTAACTCATACACACACACACACACACACACACACACACACACACACACACACACACACACACACACACACACACACACACATATATATATACGTGTATGTGTAAATTTGTTTTACAATGTATGTGTATTTATTTACTTAAATCCATCCACCTTGTGTAAGTTTTAACGAAATACAGCTAGTTTTATTTCAGAGGAATGCTTCTCATAGACTGCTTTAAGTAACAAAATCAAAGATTCTAGTTAACCCTATAACGTACCCGTAGCTCGGAGAGTGCTGATAAGGATCCTTGCATCTTCCAATAAAATAAGAGTGATGTGGAACATAGTCTCGTCCATGATTTTAACTCTTTTCGTCGATTTAATTTCCCACGACCGTAAGTGTTACAGCACAAGCGAATATAGATGCATATGCTTTGTGCATGCACATACATATGATTACTGATACACACACAAATATATATTTAAAAGTTTGTATCTCTGTGTGTGTGTGTGTCAATATATGTATACACATATACATGCATACATATTTTTTCATATGAATACAACAGACACACATGAGTCTAAGGGGGTATTGAGATTTTGAGCGGGGATTGAAGGTTGCCTCAAATGTGTACATGCAAAGCTCTTCTCAAGAAGTGAGCATTCTGGTACCTGATATCGTATATATAAATATATATACGTATACATTTCCTTTGCTTATGTTGAGAATGACGATAGCTCTGAAGAATTATGATACAACGAAACAATCCATCTGTTGATGACAATATATATATATATATATATATATATATATATATATATATATATATATATGTATATTAGAGACTTTTCATACCACCGAGCGCTGATCGTTTTTTTTTTTGCTGGAATCTGAGGTATAATTTATCTCATCAAGTCTCCAGAACTCTTCTCCATTAGTTTGATTTATAGTCTGTCAACGTCATCTCTAGGAAGCAATGCCTTATGCATGGACATTAGTTTCCTGTTCTCTGGTCTATTTCTTTAAGTTCATCGAGAATGGTTCCGAGTATCTTATGAGTAGGACAACCCAGGTATTAATTCCTTTGACACGGTTTCTCCTATAGAGTTTTGTATTGTTTATTTTTCTGGTTTTTCTGAGAAACTCTTTCTGATTTTTTTTTCTTTCATTTCTACTTGTTTGATAGTGTCAGCTTCTAATATTCCCAAGTGTTTGTAAGTTTCCATTACTCAGAGCGTTCTGACTACAACTTGATTTGGTTGCTCGACTCATTCCATCATATGTTGATCTCCCTGCAATTATTATTATAATCATTCTTTTTCTTATTATTATTTTTACATATATTTTTCTTGTTTTATTTTTAGATTTTTACATGTTTGTTGATTTAACAATGCCTCAAAAGAGAATGGAATAACTTGTCAGAAAAAAATACACATATATGACGATGATGATGAACGCCATTCTTTATCTTGCAGGCTTAAAATACCCTAACCAAGTTGGCATGCCATTAAAATCAATCAATCTATTTCCAGAATCTATATCATATAGTTGAAGGAAATTCCTGAATTTGCTAGTCAAGGAAATGAATATTCTAAGTATGTCTTCTTTTTTGGTATCTAATAGTAACAGTACGTTGTGTTAGTCGTTTTATTTTGATGATGGTTCATAAGTTAACGTTGCGTTCTGTTTGTTGGATATGGATCTAAGCTATCTTGTTCTTTTGTTCTGCGCTGTGATGCTCATCGCACTACACATTTTGTGCTGGTTATTCTAATCAGGAAAATACCAACCAATCTCATCTTGATTAGTAAAAAGAAAGTGTGCGTTTCAGGCCTGAAGAAAAACTAAAAGAAGAGGAATGAAAGGGAGAAAGGGCATAATTAGAGTTGCCGCAACTTGCAAAGTGAGTGCACCTGTGTCACTAAGATCTTTCGATCTGAGCTTATTTTACCGACAAGGAAAAGGCAGAAGCAGCCCGAAGCTATGATTCGTGAAACCTTATCACTACAAGAAGAAGAAGAAGAAGAAGAAGAAGAAGAAGAAGAAGAAGAAGAAGAAGAAGACCATTAAGGAAATGGTGGATTCAAATTTAAAATAATATTACATAAAATGGCTACCTGAAGAATTAGATGGGAGAAATGAAGAACTAGAAATACGTCAAGAAAGACGCTGATGTTTAAGATTTTTGAAAGAAAGAAACCTGTAGAGAAAGAACAATTGGAGAAAGCCCCAACAAAAAAATCAAATACGGTTTGTGAAAAAAAATAAAAGATAAAAAAGAACAGCCGCTGGAGATAGGAAGAGGAAGGAAACATCATGTTGAGAAAGATAAGATTACAGAATTATGAACCTGTTTATTGGTAGAGGAAACTGTTATTCATCTGTTAGCATTACCAGTAGCCAATGATCATGTTCCACAAAAAAAAAAACAGTGTTAAGAAAGCAGATTTTTAAGGCTACAGTTTTCTCTTTGTTGATTTTAGATCTACATTTTAATTACAACAATATTCTCTATTTGAATACTTTGAATTTGCTAAGTTTTAAAAATTAAAATTTAGACATAAACTAGCATGAAAATATTAAAGAGAGGAGGAAATTAAGGAAGAGAAAACAAAAAAAAAAAAGCGAAAATTATGGCTAAAAAAGGGAGGATTTCCCAGTGTTGTCCTGTTTAACGTCCTGGACTGCGACATCCTGATAAGTAGGTTCAAACTCCAATCGTAGAATTACATTCATTTTCGCTTATAGACTTTGGAAAGGTAGGGACCCCCTTATCAGCAAAAGTTTTTTTATAGAACAGCAACTATTCGTCAGCAATGATGTATTTAATATTAAATAAACCGAGAAGTTTGATATGCCATTAAACGCAAAGAAGGAGAGAAGAAATAAATGGATGAATATGAAACCTAAATAAAAAAAAGATAGAAATTAGAAAATAATGGCGGAATATAAGCATCTCTCTCTCTCTTTCTCTCTCTCTCTCTCTCTCTCTCTCTCTCTCTCTCTCTCTCTCTCTGCTATTTTAACATATACTTTCTAAAATCAACACTGAATCAAAATAAAGGAAGAAAAAAAAGTAAATATTCCAAACAAACAAAAATATTTGGAAACAAGGAATTGAAGGTGAATTAACTTAAGAAGACATTTGTCAAAGGAGAGTTACTGTAGTTTAACAAATATCAGGTGATAATCGCAGATGTTACAAAGATTTCCTGTTTCGAAACTTGATGCTTATCTTTGGCAAAAAAGAGATGGCTTGCAGGCTTGGCATTTGGATGCAGAGAGAATTAGAACTAACGAAATAAAAAAAACATTTTTAAAAGATATTTTTAAAATATTAAAGAAAACGTGTAAAAAAAACCCTCTATTTACAAGATAAGGTTCCCAGGCATCAGCTCCATCCAACCCATGAGTCACAACCTCACACATTTTATTCAGTAAATGTCATTCTATCAGAGCTTCTTCTTTAATCATACGAAAAAACCATGATAATAGTGAACATCAGTGCAGCTATCCGTGGAGAAGATTTTATAGAAAAAATCAAAGGACTTAAAACTCGGGTACGATATAAAACATATAGCTAAAGTATATGACGTACACTCATTAACATTGTAAGCAGACTTAAATGTATATATTCATCCAGTCATTCCACCTTAGGCAAGAGGTGACACAAGATTAAATCTGAAGCGGAGGTTATCTGGTTTGAATGCTGTGATTTTCATCTCTTTGATTAGCTGCCAACAATTTACCCTTAGATAAGCATTTGATTCATGCCTTTCACAAATTACCTTATCATAAACCAATCTATATTTTGCGGTTGACAGTTGTGTAGAATCTACTAGAACATGGATTGTCGGTCCTGCGTTAATTTTAACAAAGCAATAATGCTATTTTGTCGATTATATTTATTTACCCACTACCACTGCTACGGTCAGGATTTGACACAAGACTAATGTTTATGAAGTAGATAGATAGCTTGAATTCAGAGTTTTCCTTCTTCTATATGATTCCCAAATCCAACTAAGTAGCGTAGTTGGTTTATTTACTATTTAAAACTATTGACTGATATATGGAAGGATAAAATAGATTGATGTTTTTCCACAGGCAATAGTGTAAAGTGAAACGAAAACTACTTCTTCATATACTTGAAAACGAGTCACCAAGTCTATTTTCTATGACGACAAACATTGTGCCATAAGCCACCTTCATAACCAAGCTTAAATGTAGATATTTTTAAAAGTAGTCTTCCACGGTAAGGATGCTACACAAGGCCAGTTTTTAATCGGAATAAAGCTGCTTTGAATATGAAATTTTCTTGTTAGATTTCTTGTCATAGTAAAGCTAAAGGTTCCAGTTTGCGCAACAATTGACAAATAGCTGGGAATAGAATAACTGGATTAATACTTTTCCCAAAAATCTCCGTGGAATGATCCTTGTTCTGGATTAGAACTCAGCTTATCGTGTTTACTTTCGGTAATGATAACCGCAACGCCATGAGCGACTCCTTAGTTAGACTTAAATGTAACTAACAATAAAAATAATTTCCTTTTATGCAATTTCGATTGCGTAACCATAAAATTCCTGTAGAAATGTTTCTTTCTTATTTTTGTTTTTATTTCTTATTCATATAAGTATTCAATTATTACATCATCCAAAATTTTATTCATGTGATGAGCGCTTCAGATTTTGAATTCATTGTCAAACAATTCTTTTAGGTTTTAAATACATTATGTAAAAAATGGCTAATTGATGTTAAGAAGATTGTGTTTTAAAGATTCTATCAAGGGTTTTCTTCATGCACAAAGATAATCTTTGAATGTTCAAGATTCTGTTTAATGATATGAACCGGTAGATATATACATCTATTTTCTTTATTAAAAGAAAGGCGTGTGATGAACCAAAAACTGTTTTTGAAGAAGCTGATAAAGGAGTAATGGTGGGCTTCCTTAAGTTTTTCCAAATCTTGATGAGGCATCACGAGGTCTTTACGAAAATTGTCATAGACAAAGACTAGAAAAATAGATGAGTAGTTTACAGAAAAGGAACAAGTCAGACACATGGTCACAGAAAATAGAGTTTCAGTCTCCACTCAAAATAGTCGCAAAACTCTGATGTGAAATGAGATTATTTAGTCAATCATATAATTACGGAATTGTCGCTCAACAATTGGAGACGTTTAACTTGCCCTGAAATGTAAGTCTTTTCTTGCCAGCGGCAATTAGGTAACTGCTGATTTTTTTCTCCAAATTTCACCAACAATTATGGTACCGTTTCTGCACCAATCCTGAGAGTTGGTTTGCGTGACTCTTTTTTGTTTGTCAAACGGTCAAATTACTGGAGATGGGAAGCAGTCATTTTATTTCATTCATCCTTACGAAGGAAAAATAAGCGACTCTTTCACAAGTACATTCTTTTATAAAAGTTACACAAATCAGAAAGTCCTATTCACTTGATTAATGCAGTAGAAAATATTCTTTTCGCGAGTCTGAACACAGAACGCTGGAAATAATAAGAAATAGGTAATCAATGTCTTTATAATCCAAAAGTGAAATTTAAAAAGTTAAATATGTGAAAGAAATGCATGTGAAAATTCCTCCAAAGATTTTCCCATTATCCTAACAGAATCCCCTAGCCCAGAATTGTAATCTATAAGCTTTTAGAGAAAAGAGAAGAAAATAAATAGTTTCTGAAATAGTATAATATTGAATGCAATCCCTTTCATAAACAAACATAGGATTTAAAAACCACATCTGCGTCACATATTGTAATAGTAAAAATATACATACATTACACGAAAATACTGATTAGCACAGACATTGATACACATATCTACATATGAACTCACATATATGCTCATATAAATAAACAGAAAGACAGACAGAAAAACACACACAAATAGATAGATAGATAGATAGATAGATAGATAGAGTAAAATTATTGAATGTCAACGAATAGCTTTTAAAAAGTTCAGCCCGATAATGAATATTCACGACGAAAGTTCCCTCACTATTCCATCAACTGAATGGACAAAATATTTTTTCGACATTTTGCTCACTACCTTTCATAAACGCTTGTAAGACTGTGATGCACACACACACACACACACACATACCCCCCACATATATATATATATATATATATATATATATATATATATATATATATATATATATATACCAACATGAATATGATGCATATATCTATTAAAATGGATCGAGAGAAATCAACACTATTGACTTTTTAGATATTTTGAAATATTATGATTGAAACAGACAATTTCAAGCAACACTACGCACATTAAACTACCCCATCCTTCACATTTTCTCACCCTGGTCCCCTAAAAGAAAGCCATCTCATTTACAAGCCCTATGACTTAGAAGAATATGCATAGATAATAAGAAGTTGAAAAGACAGACGTAAAACAGTATTTTTAGCACTGGGTTACCTGGATACTTTAATTGCAAACCAGATAAACAAAGTCATTAGTACCGGCTACGACTTCAACAAAGATGCCAAATTCGCCGTAATACAAATAACTGGAAAACGCATTGGATAATATCACAACGATAATTGAAACATTCAAGGAAAAATTGCTAAAACAATTCCAAACGGCATTAACTTGAAATTAATCAACCCACAAAACACACCTTTGAAAAAGGATGGGCAGATATGGGTTGCCTATTTAACAACTAAATAAACAAATGTCCTGTTCATTTCAAATATACAGTAGGAAAAACATAAGAAATACCTACAAAGTGAAGTTCACACAGTCAGGTTTTTATCGTCAGTTTGAAATACTTGCATATCAAAAATAATACGCATTCAATGAATAATAGACTTCTGTATTAGATGACGTTTCATCGCTTCTTTTGTGGTATATCAAATCATTTTAAAAACTATTTTTTGAAGTCACAAAAAAACAACCAATTATCCAGCTATAAGGTTGAATCAAGCACAGAATAATTAAACATAGCTGTTTCATTAGATTTGTTTGTGTATATATATATATATATATAATGGAGAGAGAGAGATTGGGAGTAATTTACAAATATTTGAAGGTTCAACGTCAATCAGTACCAAAGTAGTTTGCAAGTATTCGTTTGAGGAGGTCCATGATGTGTAGTGACTAACGTTCAGGACTGCAATATCGAAGCACCCGAGTTCGGACTCCAATCGCGCTACTGAGTTCATATTCAAAATATCACACTCAGGAAATGTATAAAAGCTTTATACACACATTGATAGGCTAAATAGTATCCTTACTATTTTATAAGTATGTTTTTAACATTTAGTATCTCACAAAAGCTGTTATTTTCTTTTAATTAAAAAATTGTTGTGGATGCGGAATCAGCCTCCAATACGTGAATGTTCCTTCGTACTGAAAGTGCAAACTAATCCCAGAAGAAAAATTTAAAAAATCCTAGATTAATCAGGTGCAATCATCATCATCATCATGTCAGGATGTCAGCACGGATCTCCTTGGCGCTCTCTCGCCCTCCATCTCTATCGTCCATAGCTCCCGAGAGGTCTTCAAGGCTATATCATGTATCGACACAGAGCTGTTGTATATAGGTTCTAGATGGACGTCCTGCTTCTGCTCGTCCACGTTAAGGGGTCGACGGGAGTACATCTCTTATGAGCTCGTCCTAACTTCTCCAACGGTGTCCTGCATGTCTGGTTCGTCTAACTTGGATAGTTTTCGTCATGGGAGGTAGTTGGCGGTATAGTTGCTGTTTTGTTGGGTGTTGCCTCCGGGACTTGTTTAATATTGCTCGCAACATTATTGTGTAATTTCAGTCAAGTTTTTCTCCATACGTTAAGTTTGCGTCCACGTGGTGCATCCATGTAGCAGTATCGACATGACCTCTGCTTGAAAAAAACTGCGTTTTATTTTATCGGTCATGTCTGTCTTCCATATGACCGATAGTCTATTAATAGATGTCCATGCCTTTGCTAGTTCCGTGTTGATGTCACTCTTGGTTGATGAGACACTGTTTCCTAGGTAGGTGAACTAGTTTAAGAGAACCACCTTTTAGCGTGAAGATGTCGCCCGTTTGATTAAAGCAGATGTATTCCGTCTTGTCTGCGTCGACATTGAGGCAGCTGCTCGTTCCAGACTATGTAGCAGGGTTTCGGCTTGGGCCGGTGTATTGGCTACAAAGAGCTATGTCCTCGGCGTAGTCCGTGTATGTAATTGTTTGTGCAGGGTATCTTCTGCTTATTTCCTTTGCCAGCTTGAAACAGTTATCTTTCCTTATATCTACATACGTTCTAAGCACGGAGTCTAGGAAGATGACAAACAGGTATGGGGCTGATGTGTCTCCTTGTAGCACACCTGTTACAATGTCGAAGTACTCCTTGTCTCCATCCGAGGAGCAGACTTTTATTTTCGTGTTTTGAATTACCACACACGTACAAAAGAATATATATATATATGTGTGTGTGTGTGTGTGTGTGTGTGTGTGTGTGTGTGTGTGTGGCACCCTCTTCTACACTGGGTGTTGCAGCAATTGAGAAGAGAACCTTCGGGTCACCCTTTACTACGGTGGCCAAAATTACTTACTTTTATGTATGACCTCTCTATAAAACCAAGATATGAGACAAGGTCATTTTGAAAGAGGAGTTTAATAGGTTTGGATTCAGAGTTTTGCTTCTCCTATACTGGTTGTCATGTCAATGTCAAAGAGTCCAGTCTGTTCTACTATCTATTTATTGCTGGATGGAGAATAAGTAGATTCACATTTTCCCAAGGGTTTCAGTCTTATGTGAAATACCGTGTCCATTTCTTAAAATGGTAACCATTGCACAAGGAACGACTATATATATATATATATATATATATATATATATATATATATATAATGTAAAATAGGAGAACGAAATGGAGGGTGACCCTAAGGCTCCCATTAATTAGCTACTACATCGAGGTGTATGGCAGGGCACTCCCCCTTTCCCTGGATTATATATATATAGTATTTTCTCTTTGGAATATGTTGGATTAAATAGGACAGACCCGTATAATATCTTTCGACCTGTCTCCACATCTCTGTGTCTGATCTCCAACTAACTTTTCCTTCCTGTTTTCCATACTGCTTCTACTTCTACGGTCCCTCCACACAAATTTCCTTGAGCCAATCACAGCCCGTTGGCCAATTTGCTGTTTATACTTTTCGATCTTTAACCCGGGCGTCCTCTGGTATCCCAATCTAGACTTGGGGAACCCTTAAGTTCACCTTCCCATTCGCTTCTCCAATACCATCGTTCCTCTGTCTCTCTCTCGGTCTCGAATCTCTCTTTCATATATGCCCCTTCTTTTTTGCAGTGTCCTGTTGACCTATAAATCTGGCAACTTATAACTAAAACAATAAAAGAAAATACTAATTATATTACCTAAAAAAGAACTTGACGTCTACTGGATTTTCAGATGAGTGAGAAAAAACAAGCAAAAATTCGGACAAATGATTGGATTTTTCTTGAGAACAGAAAAGGGAGCAGAACATGAATTTGATGGTAATGCCAATTGTAGTTGGAATAATTTAAACATTTCGAAAGAGTCTGGGAAATTGTGTGGAATATCTGACCCTCAAAGGTTCACCTTGGATTTCGAAAGAGTCTGGGAAATTGTGTGGAATATCTGACCCTCAAAGGTTCACCTTGGATTTTCAGAGATTTCCCTTAAAACACTAGATAATTCTCTCTCATTCAGACTCTAAATTAAAACCATCGTAACGGGATATGGAAGGTCCAGGTATTTAGGAGAACTAGAAGCTAATTTTTTGTGAAGGAGAGAGAGAGAGAGAAGAAAATAAAAAGGAAGGGTAGACATAGAGTCTACATCTGAGTGACTTAGGCCAAGGCATTTGTGGGTCAACAAATGACGGCTGAGTGACTACGTCAATTAAAAATGACAAGAAAAAAACGGAGGTCCTAAATCTTCTTTGAAGGTGTGGAACTAGTGAAAACGAATCAGGTCCTCCCTCCATCACTGGGCGGAAGTAAGGAGATGTCTCAGTTTGAGAAAGTGGACGAAAAGTCGTGACGAAGTAAAGACTGAGAGTTGAAGATGTAAGGAGAGACGGAAGTTTACGAGCCATATTTTAGAGGTGGTCACAGAAAACCTGTAAAGACAAAACCTGTGATCAAACACAGTAGAACAACAAGAAAATACACAAAGAAAATTCAAGGTCTCTATCTTCTCTCTCTTTCTCCTCATGAAATGTTGTTTCTCTTTGCCTAGAAAACACAGATACACTCTTACTTCTCCCGGCGACTACTTACAACTTGTTGTTGTTAATAAACATTTGTGTAGTGAACGGCGGAGTCATAACAGTGTCCGACAATTATTATAGACGCAGTGGTGCAGCCATTTACATGTTCGTGAACGCTGTGGTACGAATGTCTATTCGGTACTGCTGAGCTACACCTTCAGTGAAAAACCAGCATTCAAAATTGTGAGGGAAAACTCCCAGAGAGTGAAAGTTATGAAATAATTTAAGTTTGAAGAGGAAGGATAGAGAAAATCATTAAGAATGGAAACAATCGCAATAAATTGATAAGAGATCTGTGAATAACCAATACTTTCTCTCAATTGCTATTTTGGTCCACACATTCAACACAAGTGTTTATATTTATGAACATTGATATTAATGAATGGAACAGTGATAATAGGAATTATTAAATATCCAGTAAATATGACCTGGTTCGGCTCAATTTTAATCTTCATGAATAAAGTGAAAGACAGAAGATAAAAAACTTGGTTCTAGCCAATTTTCAACGTTAACCAACATATTAATTTGGTAATAAAAATTGTAATAAAACTAAGGGCATCTGTAAAAGGAGCAACATTGAAAAATCATGGGAAGACAAATATGATATCAATGACGATAGCAAGAAAAATAAGAATTATCTCGTGGTTGGAAAAGTCAGAAATGAACTAAGTCACTAGTTTTCATGCAATAATAATAAAACGCAATAATAATGGCTGTTATATTGAATTAAAAAGAAACAGTAGAGCTAGTTGAGTAGCAGAGAATAGTTAAATAAGTCATCGGTAGAAGGGGAAAAAAGCATTAATAATAAAATTTGGGTTTTAAAATAATTAAAACCATAAAAATACAATTTTATGCGACAGCCTGAAGGAAAAAAATTAAGGTTTGCTGGACAGATCTTGTATAAATTATATAGCTTTTAAAATGGCCAAATTAGAAGTTGCTTTCAAGTTCTTTGCATTCCATAAACAGGATAAAAACGGAGGTTAAAAAAAGCAGTATGTTTACTGAGGGAGGAATATTATGCTTTGATGTTAAACAAACGCAGATAGCATAGAATTGCAACAGCAGAGACAAGAACGACAAAAATAATGAGGAAGACACAGATGATAAATAACAGTTCTAAGAAAAGTATCACTATCTGTAATATCACTGTACATTCTCATAATTTATTTTCTTGCACTGACTAATAATAATAATAATAATAATAATAATAATAATAATAATAACAAGAACAAGAACAAGAACTGCCAAATCTAACACAATCATTACCTGTACCTTCGTTGTATGTTCTTGGATATTTTTTCGCTGCTTTTCTCTGAACAATCAAGGCAGTGGCAGACACCGCTGTGAACACAACAATAATAATAATAAAGTAAGTATTTTTTTTTTATACAGAAACGAAGAATTAAGTGAGGGTAATGTTATGCTCCATATTCATTATGGACAAAAGTAATTGCTATTTGAAAAAAAAAATGATTCTTCAATATTTTCCTTGGAAAAAAAAGAAAACATACTTTGTTCGGTGGAGAAGAAGGAGCGGTCAATTCCTGAAAAGCATCAAAGAAAACGATTGCGCCTGCTATTATTTATAACGATAAAAACAACAATGAACATAGGTATAATATGGTTAAAAGATTGGTATATTTTTGGTTAGTGTTTTTTTTAATAGAATTAACTAGTAGTAGTTGTAGTCATCGTTCCTTTAACTTTCGAGATTTTCACACCAGTATCAACTGGTTGTGTTCGCTGATGCATAAATTATACCAAATCTATTCAGTCTACTTGGACTCTTCTAAGAATCCCATGATGATATAAGCAGTGCTGAGGTCTGGAAAGTCTAAAATTGCCATCGGGAATCTAATTTCCCACTTTCTCTTTTTTTATTTACTTAGGAAATGTTCAGTGGGCATCATTCTCCCCAAGTATTTAGCTTCCAGACAATTTTCAGGAATTTACATTCTCTTATTTTAAGTCTGCTCTCAACCGGATCGCTAAAATTAAATAAATTGACAATTTTTCATTTCTTTTTGTTTATTAACATATAGCCACGAATGTGACATTGGTTTCAAGATTATTTCATATTCTTCCGAGGTACATCTTCCATTTTATTTTAACTCCAGTTTTTTGACGGTATCTGCTTCCAATATCCCCAAACTTTTGAAATTTTGAAATTTTCATTTTCAACCAACGCTCTGATACTTTTCTGATGTTTTTTTTCTGTTCCTTCAATTCTTCCTTTGGTAAGCATTGGCGGTTTTTCATAATAAATTCCATTCCTATTTCACGCCGTATTTTCTAAAGATTTGTATAAGGCTTTCTAATTCTTCTAAATTTTTGCAAATATCTTGATATCATCAAAATATCTGTGCTAGTATTTTTTTTTCCTCGACTTGGTAAATTTGTGGCCTACTTTGCGTTTTCTTCATAAAAAATAATTGTTATCATTGCTATAGTTGTGGCTAAAATGATACTTACGGGAAGAAGAATCTTTGGATTTTTACGAGGATCATTAAATAAGTTTCCAGGGTTTTTTCGTTTGGGCACTTTTATTGATAGTACACACATGAACCTCTAGTCCCCTTCAAAGTAATCTTCTCCTGTCACAATGCACTTGTTGTACCGTTCCAACAACTTCTGGAAGGTCCCATGGAAGTTCTATTGTGGGAGCATGTCAATGACCTTCGTCACAACCTCTTTCAGTTCCTCAATTAACTCATAACGATAGCCTCTGAGCTTAGGGAATAACCAAAAGTCACAGGGAGCAAGGTCTGGGCTATAGGGAGTCTGAGGAACTGTGTTGATGCCCATCTTGTTCAAATAGTCTGTGACAAGGATGGAGTTGTGAACTGGTGCATTGTCCTGGTGGAAATGCCACTGACCCAATTTGTTGGGTGCTGGCCTCTTCCGAAGGAATCTCTTCCAGAACTTCCTTAAAACCTCAACATATTAACCCTAACCCTTTGGCCAATCAACTCTGGAGTATTGATTTCCTTACTCCTCCACGCCTCTCATCATCCCTAACAGACTCCCTGCCTTCCTTGAATCTTGTATTCTACTCAATAACTGATGGCCGATTCATGCAAGATGCCCCAAAAGCAGTGTGAAGCATTTCACATGTTTAAAACAGAATTTTATTGCATATCGTTTTTCTGAAGCGTCTTCACGTCCAGATTGCATTTTTGAAATTCACCTGCTGTGACAAACCAGGCTTTAGTTGGGTGTATTCCACTTCCTGCTGTAACTGTTTATTTGAACCTGAAATCATAAAAAAATGGTCAGCCATCTTATAAGATGTATAGCAATAACATACTGTATTTTCAAGAGTCTACCACAAATTTAAATGCATGTACAAAAAAGTCTGGAAATTTATTGCGTGCACTACGTACATCTGTTTTGTATTCATGTTTCTAGTTCTACAGTCCAGATTTCCATAACTTTCGTGGCGAGGGTTACGACTAGCATTCTTATCTTGAATGATTTCACTCATTCTATAGTCATCGTTTGTTGGATTATGTGATACATCTTTTCGTAGTCTATACAAATCTTGTCTACATTTTCTACTCTATATCTTTATTTAATCAAAAGTGCGTCGGTCTGTATATCATCAACACTGGCGTGCATGGATTTATCTGACTCTCTTCATCCACTCGTCCTCATCGTCCATCGCTTTGGGCCGGACCTCCATGCTACATCCTGTATTAGTGCTGAACTTTTGTAGTTGGCTTTTCGCTGGTCGCCGTACCCTTGATCGACCGTGTGAGGGGCCCATTGGGGTACATTGCTAATAGACTCACCCTAAAATCTCCAGCAGTCTACCACATGTCTCGTTCTTCTAGTTTGCATGCTTTTTGAGAGGGGTGGTAGATGGCCGTACAGCTGCTGCTTTTTAGGAAGCTGCCCCAGGATTTCCTCAAGCAGCTCGCGGCATTCTTTTGTAATTGCCGTCTAGCTTTCTCTCCAGTCGCTTTGAAATCGTCCATGTAGTGCATCTTTACGGCAGAATTGACACACACTCTGTTTGGAAAAAAAACTGTATTTTATTTTATCGGATAGGTCTGACATCCATATGACCGATTGTCTACCAATGGCGGTCCATGCCTTTGCTAGTCACGCTGCTTCCGAGGTAGGTGACCTTGTCCACAAGTTTGGTTTGGTTTGGTTAGGTTGTTTGGGTTTTATGGCATATCAACCTTTGCGGGTCATTTAATGTCAAATCCATTTTTTTTTAAAAATCAGTTCTATTTCAATCGATTTAGTTGAACATAGTCAAACAGTTCTAATTCAGCTAATTCAGTTTAGTATAAGTATGAATTTTGTTTACACACAGTTAAATGTCAAAACAGTCCTGCATTAAACAATTTAATTAAGCATCAATACAGTTTCAATGTCAAAAATAGTTCCATTTCAAACAATTCACTTTACCATAAATATGCAGTTTAAATGTAAGTATACAGCTTAATTGTCAAGCTATTCAGTTTAATCAGACAGTTCAAATTCCAAATATTCAGTTTAGCATAAGCATGCAGTTTAATTTTATTTAACCCATAGGTAGGGCCCTATCAGGTTCCACCATTCTAGGCCAGAGTGGACCTAGGAGCAATAGCAATGTAGGGGTACTCCGCATTTCCCAAAGCTCCAGTATCACAGTAACCTCGCCATCAGATTGTTTAGTGTTATATTCAGGACCCTCGTTGCAGAGGTGCAGTCGATACATTCTAAAGCCACAGCCGACTAGGCAATCTGCAAGTTTCAGAGATCTTCCATTTAGTGTGGAGATGTCATCTCTTTGATTAAAACTCATGAACTCCGTTTTGCCTGCATTGACATGGAGGCCTACCCACTTGCCGCCTATTCCAGAATATGTAACAGTGATTTGGCCTTGGTGGGAGTTTTTGCCAGAAGTGTTATGTCATCAGTGTAGTCCACGTACGTATTATTTCGTGTATGGTATCTTCTGCTTCTTGCTTTTGCCAAAGTAAAGCCAGTTTCTTTTATTAAATCAATCGATGTTCAAAACACGTGGTCTGGGCAGATAATAAAAAGGTACGGGGCTAGTGTATCTCCTTACTGCACGCCTGCGACAATGTTAAAAAAGTCTGTGTCTACATCAGGTGTGAGAACTTTTACTTAGTTGTTTTTATATAGCATCATTATGGCTGCGACGATAACTTTTGGGAGACCGTAGGCGAAACATAATTTCTTCATGTTCCTGTCATTACTTCTTCTAATTTCTTTATAAAATCCTGTTCATTCTTTTGGATGGTGCTCGCAATTTTTAGCGAGTAATACGTTTATTATATGACCCTGTGATTTTTTCTCACCAGTGTTAACTGGAGGTCTTTAATTGGAGTCTAACTTAGATCAAGTTTCCTTTTGTCTCCAGGACTCTGCTGAATATTCTAGCCGATCTCAGTAATGCTGTGGTCAAGATAGAGTAGATTATTACTCATATTTCCAATTACTCCATTTCAAAGAGCATCAACTACAATAGTTTTAACGCTCACTTTCATGATCCTTTGAGGTTGTTTGGTGTTCTGACAAGGTCTAAGTATCCGTCTGTCGTTTCGATTTCTATCATTTTTACTCTTCAGTTCATTGGAACGGTAAAATCAACTAAATGGCAGGTTTTTCTTTTCTCCTTCATTTTGGTCTTGATCTTGTCATCTGGCCTGGATTGAGTCGTTCTCTTTTATTTCAAAATCGCAGATAATTTCGTTCGTCTCGTTCTCTAAAATGGATTCTAGTTTTTGCATATATCATCTGGTTGTATCGTTAATACTTAATGTCTTGCAGAATTCTGACGGAAGCACCTTTCCACCCAGTTAAGCTTAGTCTTGTACCGCTTTTTGTCCTTGTTCACTGCGTTCACTTATTATGTGATAAACTATTAATCACTGTCTCTATACACCTTCTCTTGCGTGGATCTCCACGTGGTGTAATGGATAAAGTGATGGACCGCGAAATCGTACTAAGCAAGTTCGAACTCCAGTCGCGCTATTACGTTCACTTTCAGGTAAATACCCTTCGGAAAGGTATGGACCCCCGTATTCTCCCAGCTATGGGTTAAATAGTACCGCTTCTGTTCTTCTATGAGAATGGCGTGGGCATTAAATAACCTACAAAAGTTGATGTGCCATTAAACAAAGAAACCATACCATCTCTTGCTGTTCTGTTTTTTATCATCATTTTTTGTGATATAATTAGTCTTTAAGACATTATTTTGTGTTGCTATAAAATGAGATCCAGGTTTAGTTTTTAACCATGTATTGTTTTTCTCCTGTCTCTGTCGTCTCTTGAAGTATCCATCTCATGTTTTTATCATCTGATTCTGTTTTCTAGTTCTTGTTGTTTTTCGCTTGTTAATTAGTCATTGCTGTTACTGGCTTCTCTGATTTATTTTTATTTGCTTATTAATGAATGTCTCGTGTCAACGTATTGATGCATCTACGCAATCCTCAATGATGTCTATTAATCTTCCTTCTTTTCTTAACACACATAATCTGTGAATGTCATCTCTCAGGTGTAAGGACTTGTCTATCAATTTCCTTGTCCTTGGGTCAATTAATTTGACTTCCCACCTTGTCCATTTTGAACTGTTCAGAATATCTTACAATAGAAATTACCCATGTATTTATTTCTTCGAGGAGATTTATGCTGTTAAATATGGTATTGAGATGATGGCCTGATATTAAATATACTTTCCATACTTTTTTCTTTCATCTCCATTTGTTTGATAGTGTCCGCTTCTAATATTTCTAACTACATGTACTCTTTCTCCTCTCCAAGCTTATCTGATTTGTTAATTCTATTTCCTCTATCCTATCTCTTTTCCATTTTCCTTATAACCTGACATATTTCTCATTGTTAAATTCTGTTCCGATATCTTGGTTTTAATTTCTAATAGTTGGTATTAGGGTTTGCAATTCTTTTTCATTTTTCTCAAATATTTTGATATTATCGATATACATGAGTTGGTTTATTATTTCCAGTAATTATGTAAATTTTTAGCACCCTAATGCATTTCATTAGTAAATGATTTAAGTGTCACTATGTTATATACAACATGTATACATATGCAAACACTCAATATAAATACAAATGCAGGCAGAAACAGGCGAACTCTGTTGTTCAGGTACGAACGCATTTATTAACAGTCCTTCGACACAAGGAGTGAGAAACAATTCTTAAAAGTCTTTCGTATCATATTATGCTAATATCACCCTCAACGTTCGGCACGTCTCGTGGTGTTTTAGATTTCAATTCATCTTCGCAGGTTGGGACCTGTAAAACTTAGCCACCGCCGCACCGGTTGAAAAGTCAACTCTATGGCAGTTATCTCCATTCTCTGCCCCAAGGGCAGAAGCTCAGTTGTCTGCCTGCATAGTCCAATCTCAAATCCTCAACTACCTGGTCGGACCTCAACTTCTCAGCACCATGGTCGGACCTTAACTGAAACTTTTTCAAAATCTTCCAAATTCTCAGCCCATCTCTTCTGGGCATGAAGACATCCTCACTCCAGCCCCATTTTCTGTTTTGGATTTATTATGACAATGGTGATTGTCACATTGTTTGCGCACGAGCGTAAACTGTACCCAAAGCTATGCACCTGAACTCTTAACCCGGATAGTTCAAAGCCCAACCAAACTGAATAATAGAATATGATTTATGAAAAATGATTAAAATTTAAAAAAAAATCATTCCTTAATTATATGACAACTATTGCTGTAACAGTGAGAGTCACTGTAAGATTTATTAGATTTTCACCTCTGCACAGGTTTGTCCTATTGCCGCAAATTTCGCTTTTCAGTTTTAATGACTTTTATGATGAAATTTATGACTTTGTCGAATAATTTATATAATTGAAGACATTATATTATCCAATACTACCGGACATTGGCCTAGCAGTTAGAGTGTTCGCCAAAGGCCCGGGAGATCTGGGTTCAATCCCAGGTCGAGTCATACCAAAGACTCAAAAAATGGTACTTGATGCCTCCTTACTTAACACTCAGCATTATAATGTACGGATCAAGGGTAAAGATGAGCAATCCAGGGAAAGGAGTAGCGTCCTCCCCTATACTTTGGCGTAGTAGCTATCGAAAAGGGAGCCTTAGGGTTACCCTCGACTATGGTCGCTAACTTACTTTATATTATCCAAGTTTACGAAGACCACATTAGAGATGTTTTTCAGGCAATCCGTGCCATGTCTACATTTTTTTTTTTTTGCTTTGATTTATCCTCCTTGAGGAAGTGCTGGTCAATATACTGTAGGTCATTTGTTTCTCTTTTTCTTTTTGCATCACCCTTTCTATTCTTCTTAGAATAGTCTTCAGCATAATGTAAGTAATATATTTCTTCTTTTATATTTAGATTTTCCTCGTCACATGTAAAAACATTACATGGTAGGTGTCTAGGGATGGTAACCGTTTAAAGGATTTTCTGTATCAGGGTAGTTTTCCTCTTCTTTATCCATTTGGATACGTTTCTTTCTAGGCATTTACGCAATTGCAGTCTGTCGTATATGATAGTACATTTATAAAAACCAGGATACATGTTTGTAATAAAATAATGCTATCACAGCATATCATCATGTCATTCTTCCGTTCGGTATTTCTGTTATGATCTTTTTCTCCCTAAATCTTGGTCAAAAACTTTTGTTTCATTTGCATCAGGTTCTTCGTCTCTTCTTGTCCATTCTCGACCAACTTGCCGGTAGAATTTTCTTTCGTTATTTGGGAAGGTCCTCTTTTGTTTGTATTACTTGAATTAAGATCAACATTTTCCAATAACTTCTTCGTGTAGAGTTGCTTTTATAATTTCAGTATATTACATTTTTGTTGTTTTTTCAATCCATTTTTCCCTTTTATGTTTCTCGCATGCTTCGTAGCTTTCGTGTTTGTATTATTGAAACCAGAAAACTCAACGTAACAGAATACAGCTGGAGTACCCAGGTTGGCTTCTTATGAAGCGCCTGCTAATCGCATTTGTGTTTCACGCTGATATAGATTTGGATTTGACATTTCCAGGGATAGTATATTTTTGTTATACCAGTCTCAGCAGTGAAAAGAAAAAATACATTATTAGAAATTATCATCATTATCTTCATCACCATATCACGTTGCTAGCACTCATTTCCCTGACTCTCTCTCTCTCTTTCTCAATCTCTCTCCACCTGTCCCTATCATCCATTGCTCCCGGCAGGTCTTCTAAACTACATTCTTTGTTAAAGCTCAGTTGTTGTATGCATGTTCTTGCGGGCACGATTATGTGAAGGGGTCCATAGGAGAAAGTCACTCATGAACGTCCGTGATTTTTTCAGCAGTGTCTTGTATGTCCTGTTCGTATTACTTGGATGGTTTGTGTAGGACTTGTCAGGTTGCGTAGGGCAATTAGTTGCGATAGACGAGAGTAATTAATCGCGTTAGCTAAGAGCAATCAGTCGTGAAGACAGGAAACTCAATTACCGGGGGCTATTCATGGTGCCTGGGGGCATCCCATTGTGAACAAGTGGGCTATTTGATTGCATAGACCGTGATTGGCTGCTGGTAAGTGAGTGAAGGTATTTCATTATATAAACCACCTTCAGTTTAGCATAGTAAGGAGGACTGTACTGAGCTACGACCTGCTTTATTTTTGTCTACCAGCTGGATGCTTTACGGAGGTATGTGTTATTGTTATTCTACAGTTTGAGAGATGGGAGGTAGGTGGCCGTACATTTGTTGTTTCATGAGGTTTTGCATCCAGGATTTGTTCAATATAGCTTATAGCATTCATGTGCAATTTCCGTCAAGCTTTTCTCAATGTGTTTTATCAGCGTCCATGTGGTGCATCCATAGAGTAGTATTGACATAACCTTTTCTTGAAAGAAATCCTTTTTTTTTTTTCATCAGATATATCAGACTTCCATATGATCGATATCATACTGACAGTTGTCCACAATTTCACTTGGCACATATTGACATCACTTTCACTAGATTAGACGCTGCTGCCGAGGCTGGTTAGCTTGTCAACTCATTTTAGAGGACCACCATGTAGAGTGCAGATGTCTCTTTCTGATTAAAGCACATGTACTCCGTTTTATTTGTGTTGACGTGGAAGCAAATGCTTCCTAAAGCTTGTTCTATGCTATGCAGTAGGGATTCGGCTTGGGTAGGTGTATTAACTAGAAGCGCTAAATCATCAGCATAATCTCCGTTCGGTATAGTCTCAGAGGAACATCGTCTTCTTCTTACCTTTTTTTTAGTGTAAAGCCGTTTTCTTTTATTAGATCTATCGACGATCGAAATAAGCAGATTATAAATAGATTAGTTGCTAAAGTATCTCCTTGCTGAACTTCAGCAATAATCTCAAAGAAGTCTGTGTCTCCCTTCCGTGAGTAAACTTTGAATTTCGTGTTTCTATCGATCATTTTTATGGCTGTAACATCTTCTTTGGTGAGACCTTTATTATTTTTGTTCTTTTTTATATATGTTAGTTCTCTGTGCCTTCATAAGTTTCTGTGCGTTGGCATTTGTTGGATTTCTTTTATCACATAAGGATTCTGTTTTCACGTTATCTCGTTTTTTTTTCCTCTCTGCTAATATCCTGCATTGGATTCTATATTTGGCTTTTGGTTTCATTGGTTTTAGTTCTACTGTTGTTCCATGTGACCATTGACGAATTTTCGTCTTCTTCATTGGAGTATGTGTTTCAGATATCTCCCGAAGAGAATCGAATTAGTTTCTGTCGATTACCGGGCATTTATTGGTAATATCTCAGTTGGTAAGTAAGGAGCAGCTGTTGCTTGTGGTGTTGGCTGTTTCTATTTTATTTCTGCGTAGACTGCGTATCTTTGCTACGACATTTCTGTGATCGGAATATACTCCCTCAAAAGAGGAGTATACCTCACAGTTTACAGCGCTATTTATATACTTCTTGTTTATATAATCTCGATGTACTTTAGGATTATTTAGATAGGCGTAAGTCAATAATTTTCCATCACTATTTTGGAATTCAGAATTAAGGCATGTTAGTCTATTAGATATTCCCAATTTTTGTTTAATGGGTTGTGTAAGTCGAATTTGTGAGTTTCGTCCGTGCCTGTTTGAGCATTTATTCCGATGCTGAGAACATAGTGTTTGGAAATACAACGGATATGGGAAGATAGCTTGTTGTCAAAGGTTTTATTTATCCATATGCCCCACCAGGCAAGATTTAACGCAAGGTTTTTGTTATTGATGGGATTCAGGGGAAGAGGAGGTTGGGAACGAACAGAATCTTGTACCCTGCTGGACAATACTTGACTTTGGATTACTGTGTGCAATGTGAACTATGCCAACCTTTGCTATGTCTTCCGGTACAAAGCCTTGCGGGTCATTGATTCACCAGACCCAGTGGTCCAGTTCAAAGTGAATATATGCTTTTCATTGATACTCCACTCTGTACGAATACCAGGTGGGCCAGCCGAGTCTGTGTACCTTAGAAGCAAGCTCTTAATCAAGGTAAGGTTGTTGTAAAAGATGATGATTTATATTTTGTCATTGAAATTTGCGTGACTGTACCAGGAAATGAATACTGTGAAGAGATCGCCGTTAAATGAAGCAGTCATCTGTCTTGGTTGTAGTCTTTCAATATTATTTAGGGATTTTAGGGTGTGAGAATAAAGAAGACTTCTTACGCCTACTATGACGGCATTAAAATATTTTCCATGCAGATTATGAGAAGAATTTACACCCATTTCCATTATCAGGATATTTTCTTTCCAGTTCGTTATGGTAGAATCTATATTCTCGTGTGCATACTATGTCTATATTATGCTCTGTTGCAAACACTGTTTGCTTTGGTAACTGTTTTTTTTTTCTATTCAAAATCCTAACGTTGAATGTCGCTATGTCATCTGTGTTTTTCCATGTAAATAATTTTGGATTGGATTTGAGTTTGAGTTCTATAACTGATTTTTCGAACACTGGAGCCAGATCTCCAACCTCAGCAGAATGCGCCCCTTGTTTCCTGACGCCAAAGGCGATGCAGCTTGGACATACGGTCTGATGTAAAGTCATTGTAAACTTTCGAAAAGGGAGTAGAAAATAGCGTTTTCAAGCTTTATATTTAATAGAGAAACATTTTTTTAAAAACGTTTTTATTGTCATGTGTAAACAGTCAGAATAAAATAAATAAAAATCCCATCATACTAGTCAGACAGAGAGCAAAGAGGCGAAAGTAAAATAAGGGAAAAAAGCTAAAATACACAAAGCTGTATTTAGACCATTAATTCCAGGAAATGACAACAAAGATTGTATGTATGTCTTCAAAATTTTCTTTGCTATTGAAACTTGAACTAAACGTTCATTTATTTTGTTTTTATTTGAATTTGTGCTTTATTATCCTTTGTAACAGATGGGTGTACGAATACATCTAATTAATAACTGTTTCTTTAGAATGATACTTGTTCTGTAAGAAGCCTCTTCTAAGTAACATATACGGAAGATTTACATGATTAAACCCACGTTAAACTCATAGCCTTCAAACATAAGCTAATAACACCTAATTGCTCTTGGTCTAAATAATTAAAAGATGCGAGTTTCAGCCATAAATTTAAAGAAAACAATCAATTTAAAAAATGTATAGATAAAAAGTGAATTGATGGACTTGAAATAATTTAAAACTTAACAAATGTAAGAAGAAAAAAAATCCGCAAACGCCTATCACTAGAAACCATGGGAGGACGCATGGTTGCTGTGATAAGGCGTATGAAACCAAAGTTGGGTCAAAGGTTAGTCTCTCCAGATGCTGGGCCAAATAACTCCACTGGTCAACGGCCAGGGTCTAATAGTTCAGTCTGGAAACTACTATTACTCATCTCTTTGGTTGGTGTCTATTGATGATATAAAAAGAGTTACAATGTCTTAGAAATAATGAAATAAAATAATTACATCATATCATCATCAGGTCGCATTACCAGCGCGGATCTCCCTGACCCTCTCCCTCCAACCTTATCTATTGTCCATTATTTCCGTTAGGTTTTCAAGTCTACATCCTGTATCGGCACAGAGCTGTTGTGTGTAGGTTCTAGCTGGCCGTCCTCTTTTTACTCGTCAATGTGAAGGGGTCCACAGGAGTATGTCACTTATGAGCTTGTCCCTACTTCTCAAGCAGTATTCCGCATGTCTGGTTCGTCTAACTTGGATAGTTTTCGTGATGGGAGGTAAGTAGCCATACAGCTGCTGCTTTGTCGGGATCTGCTTCCAGGACTTGTTTAATATTGCTCGCTGCATTCTTGTGTTGTTGCCATCAATCTTTTTTCTCCAGACCTTTAGTTATCATATAGCAGTATCGACACGACTGCCGCTTGGAAAACTGCGTTTTATTTTATCGGTCAGGTCTGACTTCCATATGACCGATGTTATATCGCTACCTGTCAATGCTTTTGCTAATCGCATGTTGATATCTTTCTCGGTTGGTGAGACACTGCTTCCTTGATAGGTGAACTTGTCCACTAGTTTCAGAGAACGACTCTTTAGCGTGGAGATGTCGCCTGTTTGATTAAAGCACATGTATTCCGTCTTGTCTCTGTCGACATGGAGATCTATGTCAGCAGCTGCTCGTTCCAGACTATGTAGCTAGGGTGGGTGTATTTGCTAGAAGCATTATGTCATTGGCGTAGTCTGTATCCATATTTTTTTGTTCGGATATCTTCTGCTTCTTTCCTTTGTCAATTTGAAACCGTTTTGTTCCAAAGTACGATCACCAGATGGAGACACAGAATACTTCGACATTGTAGCAGGAGTACTACAAGAGGACACGCTGGCTCCGTACCTCTTTATCATTTGTCTAGACTACGTACTTAGAACATCGATTGACAAAATCAGAGAGAATGGCTTCGAGGTGTTGAAGAAAAGAAGCAGAAGGTACCCCGCAAAAACAATTACCGACGCCGACTACGCCGATGAAATAGCGATACTGGCAAATACACCCGACCTAGCCGAATCACTACTGCATAGTTTGGAACGAGCAGCCGCAGGCATAGGCTTCTATGTTAATGCACACAAAACGGAATATGTGTGCTATAATCAAACGGGGGACATCTCCACTCTAGAAGGAACCCCTCTTAAACTAGTAGACAAATTCACTTACCTAGGAAGCAGCGTCGAATCAACCGAAAAGGACATCGAAACGAGGTTAACGAAAGCATGGACAGCTATCAATAGGCTATCGATTATATGGAAATCCGACTTAACCGATAAAATGAAACGCAGTTTCTTCCAGGCAGCGGTCACATCGATACTGCTATATGGGTGCACTACATGGACGCTAACAAAACGGCTGGAGAAGAAGCTAGACGGCAATTACACGAGAATACTGCGTGCAATCTTGAACAAGTCCTGGCGGCAACACTCTACAAGACACCAACTGTACGGCAACCTGCCCCCTATCACGAAAAGTATTCAAGCTAGACGAACCAGACATGCAGGACACTGCTGGAGAAGCAGGGACGAACTTATAAGAGATGCACTCTTATGGACCCCCACACATGGCCGTTCAAAAGCAGGACGACCACCACGAACATACATTCAGCAGCTATGTGAGGATACGGGATGTTGTCCTGAAGACCTGCCTAGGGCGATGAACGATAGGGAGGAGCGGTGAGAGAGGGTCAGGGATATCCGTGCTACCAGCGCCACATGATGATGATTATTATTATTATATCAATAAACTTTCTAAGCACGTAACGTAGACAGATAATAAAGATGTGTGGAGCTAATATGTCTCCTTGTAGCACACCTGCAACAACGTCGAAGTAGTATGTCTCCATTTGGTGAGCGGACCTTCACTTTTATGTTTCTATATAGCATCATTATGGTTGCAACGGTTTCTTTTGGTAGGCTCTAGGTGAGTAGTATTTGCTCCATCTTCCCTCTGTGTATGGAGTCAAAGGCCTTGAAGAAGTCGGCAACCATTGTTGCCTCTGGGATTTTTTTGCACGTACAACTTCAAGAATTTTGGGTTCTATTCGGTTGCGCCGTGAGCATTGTATATCTTGGCTGCTATAAGTCTAAGAGGTATACCTCGGTAGTTCTTAACTAATCCGTGGGCGCTCCTCTTAGGGGAGGGAGGACACATCATTCTGTCCATTTGTCTTCTGTGTTTTGATTATATACGGCATTACAGAGTCGGAGCTGTATGTCGTCGAATTCCCTGGTCTTCCTTACTTCTTGGGATTTTTAATCAAGCCCAGCTGCTTTTCTGTTTTTTTAATTTTTCTCAGTACTGAGTCGAGTTGATCTTGTGTAAAGTGTTCCAGTTTGATGTCTAATTGTTTACAAATAATTCTCGTGATTGTTTCATGTGTAACTTTTGGAGGGTTTCTGAGTAAATTCTCGAAGTGTTGTTTCCATAGTTGTATTCGTTCTTTTTGGCTAGTAGCTTTTAGTTTAGCTTTCGTTGTGCTCTTACTTCTGCTTACTTTGTTTAACGTTTGCTATGCTGTCCTAGATTGTCTATCTTCAACTGAATCTCTAATCTTATCGATCTGATTTTGAATGTATTTTGTTTGTTCTTGAAGGTAAATGTTAGCTTATTCATTTTGTGTCTTTTTAAGTTTCACGACATGGGTATTAGTTGGGTTCTTCTTATCACAGTTTTTATGTCTGCACGCTTTTTACTAACCGCTAATGTCTCCCATGGGACTTTATGTTAAGGTTTTTGTTTAGTTGGTAAGCGTTCTGTTGCCACTTCTTAATGGGCATTGTCGAAATTCTCATATTCGTCATTAAGAGTATGTGTTTTGTCTTAATAGACAAACAGAAATAGGCAACATCTAACAGATTTCACGCTAGAAAATAGATTAACATGCTCCAATACAAAATTTCAGAAAGGGAAGGGAAAACTATGGACCTACACCTACGCAAACAATACTAAAGCACAGACAGACTAAATCTATATAAATAAGAAATGGAATAATAGTGCACTGAATTGTGAGGCATATTCCTCTTTCGAGAGGGCGTACTCCGATCACTGAATTGTCACGGCAAAAATACTACTGAGCCCAAGAAGGAATACGGCCCGAACGACAACTACTGTACACTATGACTGGTCCCTACTTAATAACAGGGATATTTGAGATAGATATGTGTTAACACTAAAATAAATGATTACATGCACTTTTAAAATTCATAGTTTTAACTTTGTTAAAATAATCAGTCACTTTTTAATTAGACAGGTTTTGATGATTCATTTTAATCCTTATTTTACAAATCAATGTACGACAATGTTTTTTTTTCTCGTTTCAGTCTCGATAACTCTTCACAACAATATTTTTAAATTGTATTAAAGCTTTAAGCATTTGCAAAATATTGAAAATACACATTCCTACATTTTAGGATAACAATACATTGAAAGTAAAATTTAGTTGTAGTAGAAGTAGTAGCAAAAATTATGCCACAGAGGGGATCATAAGTTTAAATTCTTTTCAAGGCAGTTTGTGATTTACTTTGTAAGATTTATCATAAGGCATGTATCTAACTTTTATCTCTACAATAAATAAATAAGTAAGGTACGGGAATATGTTATCTTGATTAGGCACCTGTTAAAGGTGAAGGAAACCTATGGAATCAAAACCAGTTTTTAGGGTTTCTAACCTTTTCCGACTTTGTCATCAATCTTGTTCCCTCATTTTCAGAGGCTATTCTCAGGCCATTTTTTTAGTTCCTTTTCCTACCCAGTGACATGATCAGTGTTGTATATTTATAAAAAAAAAAATGCTGGCCATCCCCATAACTAAGAGATTCACACTAATATGTCACAGTTTATGAAACTGATAGCACGCTATTGCATAACCAATTTATTGTACGTTTTTACATCTTTACATCAGTTGACTGGAAATTGTTTGACCACAATTCACTTGCAAAATCACGTCTTATTTTCGTTAGCCATATTTATCTCTTTATTTGAGAATTAATTTTTTGTTTATTGCGGACTTTTTGCCCTCTTCTTGATAGTTTTTGTGTTGTTTCTTCTTTCACTACGTTTCGGCCAAATTTCACCTCAAGCTTTCTTCAGGTGATTTACCGTGACCTCGGATAGGAATGCTGAGTCTTGTAACCGTATCCCCAGCAATTACTGCCTTCCATAGTTGTTGTCTATCGTGGTAAATCACCTGAAGAAGGCCAGAGGTGAAATTTGGCTGAAACGTAGTGAAAGAAGAAACAACACAAAAACTACCAAGATGAGGACAAAAAGTCCGCAATAAATAAAAAATTAATTCTCAAATTAAGAAGCCTCATCTCAAAATGTTTCCAATTAAAGACAATTATCTCTTTATGTTTTTTTTTAATTTTTTGCTTACAATTATTCTTTTTTGTTTTTGTTTACCGGGGTGACTTGCCTCTTATTCTACTAAGTACAACAGGGTCTAGTTTGTATTTATAACATGTGTATACATGGAAGAATAGAAAGTAGTAATAACAATATCGCCAACATCACCTTCGGCGACAAAATCATTAACAAAAACATTAAAAAAGTCTACAAAGGTAACATCAACAGAATGTGTAGTTTCAAGGAGAGTAAAAAATACATTATCATCTCAACTAACAACATTTGTGGTAACAACAACAACAAACATGGATGTGGTGTCAAATGAAATTAATCCGGCCATAATAGAAGATCAGGCAATTTTTTCAAAAGCAATTTTTATTGAAAATGAAAAGAGAACCAGAAAAGGTGAATGTTTATCGAACCTAAAATGAACCGCAGATATTGGAAAATGGACACAAATCAGACGTACTATTCGATGTTACGAAGAATCTAACATAAGAATAGCAAACTTTATAGCTCTCAAGAATTGATAGAATTTATTTGTATCACTTTAAAAGAATCAGATGTGTACTAGAAAACAGCAGTTTTGAATTTTTTTATTATAATATGAACTAACGAAAAGGTCAGTCACTTTGAGCGCAGCTTTAAAAGGCTGTCGACTTCTGCAGGAATTGAATAAATAATTTTTGAAAACAATGAATCTTGATTGATAACCAAAAAGAAAAACAAATACTGAACGAGGCTAAAATTGATAATCACAAGTCTTTAAGCAATCAAAATAATTTACTTTGTCTTTTAATATGCTTGGTATTATTTTTTGTTTAGTACTGTCAAAGCAACACTGATATTAAACAATGTTAAAGAAGGTAGAAAGAAAAGTTTTCACAAGTCTTTAAATTTTCTGCATATATGCTTAAAATTACATTTATTTTATAAATGATAATACAGTTTTGTTCCTAAGATAATATCAAAGAAAATAGAAAAGGTAGAATTACAATACTCTAAAGTGTCTTAAAATATATCCAACTTTATGTTTGTTTGTTTAATTGTTTTAATTTAGAAACAATCTTGATATTGAATAAAGCTAAAAAATAGAATGAGAATTAAATACTCGGCTTTAAAGTTTCTAGTTATCAGCTTAGCATTTTATATTTTCTCAATATCAAGAATATTCTGATTATAAATAACATTAAATCAACTATAAAGGGGAGTAATTATAAGAATGAAGTTTCTGTTTTTTCATGTTGAAAACTAAATAGGCAATTTGTTGATATGTTGATTTATTTCACATTAGAAATATTCGAACTTCATTCTCGGTAATACATTTATAGATAAAAAAAGGAACGCTCAACAAAGCAGAAAACATAATGTATCATGGACTGCCTATAGAAGATACGCGAGACATTATCTCTCAAATATGAATTTTAGCACAATTAAAAAAAAACAGTATTTTGGAATGAGTATAAAATTTCACCCATTTGAATAAAGTCTAACTAATCTTCCAATAATGGGGCACAAGGTCATTTACTGTGTTTTACTTCATGGATACGAGTGGTAATTTCTATCGCTGTTGTCATTTTCCGTTGTGGGACGTTTCACGCAACATAGAAGAATCTAGTGAGGAGCTCCATAGTTATATTCATTGTAGCGAGGACTGGAATCATTAAAATATTAAATTCTGCGCGAACAAAAATTCCTTAAAATAACCTTTTCTTGGGAAAGTAAATATAAAATAACGTTTATTCTTCGTTAATAAGTTAGAACCTTCGAGGTGTGTTTATAGCTGAAAATCAGCAGAAGCAGCACATCTTTTCAAGGATTACACTTGGAATGCACTGATTTATAAATTAAGACACACACATAAACATAATGGACATTTTAGCAATATATTGTAGATAATATAGATCATACAATTGATATTTAAACCATAAAACACTGAAAAAGTAAAGCTTATGCATTTATTTGGTTAGAAAAACAATGTATTGAGTTAATTCTTTAAAGTGACGTGAAACTAGCGTAATGATAGGAAAATACATTTTCAAATCGCAAGTGTTAGTAGATATATAGTTAGCTGTAACGTCTCTTATAGAAAAAAGTTTTTTTCTGCAATTAGATAACAGAAAGAGAGAGAGAAAGAGACAGACAGACAGATAGATAGACAGACAGAGGGGGAGAGAGAGAATTATCTAGAATGATAACTATGTATGCGTACTGGTTAATAGTTCTTTTCTAAGCTAGGATCAATAGTAATCAAATTATGCTAAACTGTTATACACTTTCAAAAATTAATTGCTATTCGTGTAAACTGAAAAAAAAAATAGCTGTAATGACCACCACGACAACTTACTAACCTTTACCAAATATGGAAGCACTCTTTATTTTTGATTGATCAAACTACCGGATGTAAATCTATAGTCAAAATAATATTGAATATTAGATGATATTCAGTAATAATATACAGTATAAATTTATTTATTTATCATCCATAAGGAAAGGACTTGAGCTGAAAGCTGTTCAGACTAATAACATTTTGACAGAGTAGTGTATATATAGTCGACGTTAATACACCTTTCATTAAAATTGAAAACACTGATCGAACTTGTAAAGATCTAAGTGAGCCACATCAACGAGCCACGCACGGTACATAATGGCCTACATACAAAAGAAATGCTCTTGAGAAAAATAAGATAAATAATTAAAATATGAAGCAATGGAAGAAAAGGTATATTTAAAAAAAAATAGCTAGCAAATTCAATAGTCAGGGAAAAAATGGAACCACTAGCAAAGATAACGTTCTTTTCATAATGAGAAGCTCCACATTAGACGAGATAATACAAAAGTCTATCAAAAACTTCAAAAATAAGTGAACATTAGAATATTTCTTTTTTCTTCTTTTTTTCTTCAGACGAACTAACAAAAAGCTCATTCATCTGCAGAGGAATTTTCAAAAGTCAATGATTATTTCTTGAGGACAAATTGTTTCTTTGCTTCATTATTTTTAGTCAAATTGTTGTCTATTATACTTTCCTTTTTCCCCACCCTTTCTATTTTTTCTTTCTTAGTATATATCTCTCTCCCTCTCTCTCTCTCTCTCTCTCTCTCTCTCCCTATCTATCTCTCTCTCTCATCAACACTCTCTTTTACACTCTCTCTCTATCCTCACACTGCTTTGCCATTTCTTTCTCCACACAGAACAACGCATTTTTTGTCTTCAAATTTCCATAATGAAAAGTAATAATATACCAATAAGATTAACTGCTTTTCTATACCAAAGGCTTTTAGCTACAAGCTGCTTAGCAGGCGGTGATTATCGTGAAAATATTCAAAAGAAAAATATGAACGAAAAAAATATCTTCAATTTCAATAGAAATAAACTGAAGGATGTTAATAGTTTAACATGATCGTTTCGGGAGCAACTTTAAAACCTATATTTAAAAGTCGAAGCGACCAGAAGATAGAAGGTCATTTCAATTCTGCTATAAAATATTATGTCTAAATTGCTTTGCAACGAACTGAAAAATTCTTAAATGTTCCAGGGCTTTAATAATAAATAGTTTATACAAAAAAAGTGAGAGGTCGCATCCTCCCCACAGCTTCCCATTAGAATTGAATGTTGATCTATTTTCGGTTCGTCACTATGATGTCTGCGTTTTTGGAAGCCTGATATTTATTAAGATATTCTCAGTTGGGATAAAAATACACAATTAAATGACACCCTGTGAGGACTAAAGTCATGTCATAGTCAAAATGGTCTGCAAAATAGCCGGTAAAACATTATTAAATAGTAATGCAACCGTTCTACTTATAGGGTGAATTAAGCAACTGGATGGAAATATCTTGTCAAGCACAATGAAATAATGAAGAGTGTTTGTCATTAATACTCATTATATCTATATTATTACTTTTTGTCATCTATGGATTATGTAGGATTTATTTCGATGACAATTTTCCCTCGCTAGATCTTAGTAATATGTCTACTTGAATATTTGTGAACATGCTTAATAACCAAAATAAATGGATTGAATTATGAAAAGAAGTATCAGAAATAAATGCTGATTTGATGATCGTGCAAACAAGAATGGTTTTAGAAAAGAATGGTATATATATATATATATATATATATATATATATATATATATATATATATATATATATATATATGCGCGCGCGTGTGTGTGTGTGTGTGTGAGTGAATAAGTAATGAAGTAAAATCTGACAATATAGAGAAAATTGATAACAAGATGGTAAGTTCTATTTAATATTACAAATAAATCACATAATGTGATTATAAAAACAAATGCTGATTTACTGATTAAACGATCAAATATCTCCCGATATATAGATATTCCCTATGTTTGTGTATATTTTTTAAACATCCATCGTTAATTTAACATCACTAATATCATCCCTCCCTGTTATGGTGTTTCATTAGAACCAAGACACTATACTGTCGGCTCTGTTTATCAAGAAATATCTTCTGTTTGACTTACCTTGTTATTAATTTTTTCTCTATATACATGTATGTGTGTATGTGGGTGTGAGTACCTAAATTTCGAAGGTAAAATAATTTTTATAAGAAAGATCTTTGCAGTACACAATAATTCAGCGCAATATCACAATCTAACTTTAGAAGACAGTAAGTATACCGTATTCATGTTGAGTACAAGCTCACTTGATAATCGGCAACGAGAAAATCTGAGCCTTGAGAGATTAGCGTATGTTTATGTTTGTTTTCTTATTGTACAATATATATATATATATATATATATATATATATATATATATATATATATATAATGTTGTTCATTATATTAATAAATGAAGATTGGTGAATATTATTGATAGAGCGTATATAATTAAGGGAATATAACGTAGATACAAAGTTAATTGTGGGGGATTACAGTCAGTTTCTCGCCTAGAAAATGAGAGTTGCGGACTGGTGGCTCTCTGTCTACGCTTACATAACTTAATCAGATTCACACACACACACCAACAGAAATCTTTATATATACATACATATATATATATATATATATATATATTAAGATTTCTGTTGGTCCTACGAGAGAAATGTAAATATTTTCGAATGGATGTCCGCAAATGATTTCGAATTTGATATTTAGATTTGTATTATTTTATAGGATTTACGCTCCTATATTTTAAATTGGCTGTGATAAAACTCGTTCCCGATACAAAGATGGTGGATGTCTGTAAACTAATCCGTCTCGAGAACCTATTGTGCTCAGAACTACGTCCGCACGTTTGATTTTATCCCACGCATTTGGAGCCGATTGCATGACAAGGATTGCCTATATATACTCTCGTGTTCCAATAACTCATTTTTTCATATTTTGACTTTCACATTTTGACTTTCAGAGACAGCACTCTCTCTTCATTTTGACTTCCAAAAACAGCTTTACCTTGCCACTAATGAGACATAATTCAATACGCGTAATATGAGTGTGTATATATTCGGCAACCTTTTTCTTACCTGTTCCGATTTTCATTTAGACTTGTTCCAGTTTCGAACACAGCCTCAGAAATTTCGTCAAATCCCGAAAGAGAAGACACATTCCTCCTTGAATACATTGCTATATTTCTATATATTGATACCTCGCATGAAATACTTAGTACACAAATATGTTAAAGTCTGCAGGACACTTATAATATCTACTCTTTCACCATCATATTCTTCGAGTTAATTACATACACTCATGCACACACATAGAGGAATATTTAGCAGACTATATTAGAATATTCGTAATGTTTTGTAATGTTTCCTTTTTATGTATTTGTTGATATATAAATTTAATTTTGATTGTACTACTTTGTTTTTAATGTTCTTTGGTTCGCGTCGTTTTTCATCGTTTACTTAGTTTTCATTTCAATAAAGAGCCAACATAAATTGTGGGAGCAAAATACCCAACAAACATTCCCCACAAAATCTTATACAAATGCACAGCACGTGTTTTGGAATTTACCAGAAATTCTGGAAATAAACAAAATCAAAACAACCTATCAAAACAATTCTTATTTATAAAATGAATCAGTCAAAATTTAAAAATTCAAATCCTCACCCAAACCTGACACTCGAATCGCTGTCTAAAGAGAAAGTAAATTCCAAAACCCTTTAAGCGCACACGGAGATGATATCATCACCATCATCATGTCGTACCATCGGCATGGATATCCCAGGCCATTTCTCGCCACCTCTCTAAATCGTTCATCGCTTCCGCCAGATCCTCACAGAGCTGCTGTATGTAGTTTTGAGCTGGTCGCTCTGTTTTGCTTGGCTATGTGAAGGGGTCTATTGTAGTGCATCACTTATGAGCTCGTCCCTACTTCTCTAACAGTGTCCTGCATGTCTGGTTCGTCTAATTTGGATAGTTTTGGTGATGGGTGGTAGGTGGCCGTACAGCTGCTGCTTTGTGGGGTGTTGCCTCCAGGACCTGTTCAATATTGCTCGAAACATTCTTGTGTTGCTGCCGTCAAGCTGTTTTCTCCAGCCGTTTTGTTAATTTCCAAGAACTGCATCCATATTGCTGGATCGAGATCATATACTAAATTCATAAATATCAAATCTGAATTTATTTGCGGGACCAATGCATATGAGCATTTTTACTTTTGTTTCATTAGAGACCCACTTGTGATACAGTGCAACTGTCTCTATGTGGATGACAATATATGCTCCCCAATCCCCGGGGGTGTTCAGCTCTCTTACGAAGAAATTAACGATTGCCACTCGCGTAATGCAATGTTCTCCGAATGAATTGAGCTCTCGGTATCCGTTAAGCAGGTAAACAAAACAAAAAGTGACCCATTTGCTTTTAAATCCCCTCACTTACCCTGGGTTTCTCGTGGCTGTGAAGTAGAATATCCGGTTGGCGTAAAATCAGACATATTTCGACCCCAGCTTCGAAAATCTCGTGTCAAGTCACATTGAAGAGTTGTGATACAAAGAAACAGTCTGTCTCTGGATGTCTATATATATATATATATATATATATATAGAGAGAGAGAGAGACAGATAGACAGAGATAGACAGAGAAAGAAAGAGAGACAGGCAGTGACAGAGATAAACAAACAAATAAATTGAAAGAGAGAGTGGGGAGAAAGAGAGAGGGAGTTTGTGAGTGAATCAGAGAAAACTAGATCGATAATGAGATCTACTCCAACAGGTAGGTTTTCCACTTATGATCTGACTGAATTTTTTCGAGAAAAATAGCCTTGAAAAATAACGTTAAATATTTTGTCAAAGCGGTCATACTCTGTCGCTAATAAGTACACAGTGAATTGTCTTCAATTACCAAACCCTTATCATGACAATGACAAACATCTCACTGATTTTTTAACCTATAAAATAAAATATGTATCAGAACTATTTTTCAGAAATACATCAAATTTATGTCAAATTAATATATTGACACGGGGAAATTAAATGATACAAAGTTAATAAACAGAAAAGGTCGAACAATTTTTTTATCGATCCGAGTTGAAAAATTAACAGTACTGGAAATTTCCGAATGGATCACGGAATGTGATATTTTTCATAACATATCTAAACAAATCTGATTTAAAAATGAAAGAAACCCTTATAATAAAATGAATCTTGACATATAATTATTGAAATGTTATTTATGCAACTATAAATATCTATTGTGTATACAATTTAACAAGGTGTGTGTATTGGCATTGAAGTGGAGTTACCTTAATAAATCAATATACGGTGGGCAGTAGAAATACTACTCCCATTTTAGACTGTCTCTAGTGTGGTGCTGGTAAACTAGGGCAAGTGTTTATGGTGGATACATCAAGCTAATGTCTTATTTTTGGTTTCAATTAGATCATCCCAAAACAAAATTCCAAAACAGAAGCATGTTTAAGTGTTGAATGTGTTGTAGGATATTGCTCTTCAGATTGTGTCACAGTCTGAACATCTAGAAATTGAACGTTTCAATATCTTTCAAGATGTTGTCTTTTAATCGAAGTTCTGAAACAGGCAACCCATTGCAGAATTTATTTTCCATCGGGAGCAGCACCATTCAGACATAACTGCAAAGAAATTCGAAAAGCTTACTGTGTAGAATTGCAGATTCTTCAGTCTGAAAATTAGTTTCGACAACAAACACACTATGTGCATCTGTCCTAGCCCAGATCCTACCAATGGTATCGAAATAAACTTGAATCTCAATAAAATTGAATCTCAATAAATAAAAGAGAAACTATTACCAATTCCTTGAGTAATATATCCTATATTCAAAATTTTCATTTGTCTGGTGGAAAGTCACCAGGCAAATGAAAGTTTTGAATATGGGATGTATTACTGCGGCACCTTATTAAATTTCTGAAACTTGAACTTTAGAATTTCAAGACTGCTCTTTCATTGCAAAAATAGAGGGTTTTTTTAAAGTATCAATTTCTAAACACTAGAATATGCTGGATTAATAAAGAAGTCAGAAAATGTAATTCATATGTAAAAAAAAAATTAATTTGAAACAGAAAGTTTTCATTGCTGTATAATAAATAACTGTAACCGCAAACATAAGCTATTCAAGTTATTATGATTTATTTGACGAGTCAGGCCCAGCTGATCAATGTGCAAAAATGGACGCTCATATATAGATCAATTATATATATATATATATATATATATATATATATATATATATATATATAGTCACCCAAAGACTGACTGCTTCGTTGTATCACAACTCTTCAGTGTGGCTAGACACGTAGGACACTTGACGCTGGGATTGAAACCCGCCCTACTTTACGTTAGACTTAGTATCATACTAATAGCAAGCAAACAAGCCACGTCAGCAAGGGATTTACAAGAGATTAAGTAGAATCTTTCGTTTGTTTACATTTATACCTTACCGGATATCAGAGTGCTCAATACGTTCGAAGAGCTTTGCATTATGCGAGTGTGGCAGCTGTGTGTGTGTGTGTGTGTGTGTGTGTGTGTGTGTGTGTGTGTGTGTGTGTGTGTGTGGTTTATCTGTTAGGACGAAAATTGTTAAAATATAGGATGTCGACAGCAGAAAAACATGTAGGACCCAAAATGAATATAAGAATTTAACACTTTAGCAGACTTTATATTGTTTTTAGATTAGTTGTTGTGAAAAGGTAGAATCGCATAAGTTTTTAGTGAAATGTGATCTAAACTGATTTTCTGTCAAATTTGATATTTTATATACATATATATTATATATCTTGGTCTGCCATGGTTTCATCAAGCAAGGATTCATCCGGAAATAAATGGAAGACTTCGAAAGGAAAAAAGACATACACCCTCCTTACTCTTCAGGCTGTTTTCCACCTGATAACATCTATTTGTGATTTTGTTTTATAAGGTGTAATTACAATATTCTCCATTTGAATTGAAATTACCAGAAAAAATTGTTGGGGAGTGTCTAAAAGTTTAATATAACACCCGGTTCTAAATGATATAAACTTTTACAAACTTAGTTCGTAAAATATAAGATCAGAATAGATCACAAATGTGGATCGAAATTGATTCTGTATCAATATCCTATTAGATTCATCTGCTACACGTAGGGAACAATTTTCAATGTTGCAAAATTTTCCTTTTTTTCTTTTTTCTTTTTTTTTTTTATAATCCTTATGGTATAACTTTGTAATGGTTATATCGGGACATTTTTTCTATTTTACGTAAAATCTTTGTCAGCAATAATAGTTTGTTTAGTCATATCTATATGGGATATAGGAAAAAGATTTATTTTATGAGAATATCCTATAGAATTTATCTGTAACAAATGATAAAAAAATGCCAGATTTTGCTATGTACAACTTTTTTCTCTCTGTTAAACACCGAAAGAAAAATATTCCAGGTTTTCATCGTCTTTCTACTTTGAATTAAGATGAATATTTCTCTTGGAACATTTATCTTTCTCGTTTCTCTTATGGTTGCTTATACCTCTATGCGTAATTCAGTTATAATTATGATGTACTTAAAAAAATAATAACTCCAATAAAGTTACCAATCTTGGCACAAATCTGAAATAATAAATCGTTTTTATTTCTAACCGACCACAAGCGAGAAAAAAAAATACATGCATATTGAACATGCCATTTGTATAGAGGACACCACTGCTAAAGAAAACTTGTTTCTCTAATACAAAACTTGTAATTAAGTTATACGATATAATTTAATCAGATAACAATGCTTTTTATCTTATTTTTCAATGGCGTATCCTTTGAGATTTTTTTCTATTTCTATAGACTTACATTTTGTTGTTCGTAAGAGGTCAAATCTTCGTTTAAATCACATGACCCAGACAAATAAAACAGTTGATTCGAGAAATGTTCTGATTTTAATGTTTCCCATTACGACTTTTAAAGAGAATACACATGATTTTACGATTCAGTTTATCCGATTTGAAATAGAAAGTGCAAAGAGAAATATGTGAACGAAAGATAGGTGTTAACATCTTTTAGATGTTTTCTTTTTTACTTCTTAATATGTAATCAGATTATATTGATGAAAATTCCGGCTGGTTTTGATGAAGGAATTGTGAGAGGAAGTCTTCATAGTTCATAAAAGAATAATTTTGTATTGGGAAATTTTCATTTGATTATTCAAATATACATCTGTCTACTTTACATTTTTAGTCATATATAATTGCACTTATCTGCATAAGAAATGGTGTATTTTTTTTTTTACACTTTAAAAGTATTTCAGATTAAAGTTTTCTCTTTGGAACGCCTACAGAAATGTAGTTTGTTCGTTTGGGAGCATAGCTCGTGAGGTTACGTATCAGGATAATGTAAATGTTCAAAGTGACGATTATGACAGCATAAAATTGCAAAGAAATTTTTTTCTTTAACAAAAATCAAATATATGTGAGTATGTGTGTATCTGCGCGAGTTTTTAACACTTTCAACACTATATAAGCTTAATATAATTAAGTATTGATTTGTTATATCTATGTAAAAGTTAATGTTATTAAGATATTTTGTTTTGTTCGTATTATTACTAACTAAGCGAGTTGGTTATGGCATAATTGTTTCAGACTACTTGTATTTATAGCGTTGAAGATCAGTGGCTGTTTACTTTGCAGTTACAACTTCGTAGATGATTGTTTGAGTCTGGATACATAATTTGCTGAAATACTGAAATCGTCTTGAAAAAGAGAATCCCGGATGGCCATTTTAGAAAGTACCGCTTTATTTTTTATAAAGCAGCGGTCCCAGTTAAACAGAAATTTGCGTTCGATGCAGAAACCCTTTGAATATTGGTGTGTTTGGAGTCTGCTTTCGAATGTTCGTCGGGGAAGACGGCTGAGTCTTTTTTATGAAGATTTGACCTATTAGTCAAAAGTCATCAATCATAAGTAGTTTCAGCTTGTCCGAGTCCACCAAGGTCGCTCAATAAAAGTTCTGTCCTAGAAACTGACTCATATTGCTCGATCTTACAGCATATTCTGCAGATCACCTGCTGCGAAAATATCAAAAATTGTTTGAGTTGAGAAAAATAGAAAATCTATTCTCATAATAAAGTTTATAGTCTATTTTGACTATAATAATATAAGTTAAAAAAGGAAAATGCTGATTATTATTCATTGAATTCGATGTCATTTTTTGGTTGGTAGATCCCATTGAGAAGTTAACTTACAAGAAATGTCTGCTAAACTCACTAACCTTTACATAGCACAATACACTCAAGTTTTAACTAGTATTTTCTTTATTTTGTACTTTACTACACCATGAGGGTAGACAGTAAAATTGGTTTATTTGGTTTTACGAGTATTTTTTATTTTAATGGTGTTCATTTTGTGTTTATATTTACAGTTGCTGTTTTATTGTTTTTAAGAGATGGTTTACCTATTTATATAATATCAAGTATTCCAATGTACAACAAATAAATTTCATAGATGTGTGTAATTTTAAGTATTCGTATCTTATACTAATAATTATATGATTTCAAGTAATAACTTTAGTTTGATAATGGTCTTTTGTTCGATATTTATTTGGTTCCCTGTAACTAATTATACTCCTTTATGAACAAATATAGCTATATATTTTCACAGATTCTTATCCAAAACTAAACCTTTTCTAAAAAAATCTACCCGGCCCATAAATGTGAAATAACAGCTATTACCATTCTTGGTCTGCGTGAAACTAGGGGAATTGACAATGAATGGTTAGTTCACACTCCCCAAATCTCTAACCTGGAGCCTAGACACAATATGCCGTTTTTCGAGCGGGTCATACTGCTATGCAAGAGGGACAGTCAGGATTTTATGAGGCTCATTTCCAGGTTGGCATGTTGTAAGAGTCATATTTCTTGCTCAAGAAATAGCTGAAACAATAGCTTGATCAACATTATTTTAGTTTCAGCACTCGAGATTGTTGAGCAGAATTTAAAGATAAGAAAAGAATAAAGATTCAGTAATCTATTTGTCTAGCAAACCGACCACAAACATGCAAAAATTTTCTTTGTTATGAAGCAGATGTGCTTACAAGGTTCGTCTGAAAGATTACTCGTTCGGTTTAGTGAAAGCTAGAATTAAATTACACAACAGGAAAAAATGGTAATTAAATTCCGTGGTAGTTGATGATATATAAGCACTTTGTGTAACGTGAAAAATGCAACATTCAACCATATTAGGTTTTCTCATTAAGATTATTCACCCGTTTCAATCATCTTTATATTAAACATATATCTACTTTTTTTTCTTGACTGCCGGTGTCTTCACACAGACAAAATAGTCAAACCAGTAACTGCACTCATATAAACATTCGTCTATATCAGAAAGAATGCTAAGCATATTATTTTTTAAGTTTTGACTATTTGTAGGTTGAAAGAGAGTTGGTCGATATTTCACAGCTGTGGTATGCGATGAAATGGTAAGTGGTAACATAGACACACCCGCGGGTTTGATAAAAAAAAACGGGTTTCGTATCAACCTATATAGAAAACGTTCTTACAGTTTGAAAAATTGGATAAACTTAATATGCTTCATCACTTTTTATTTTTATTTTTATTTTTTATATTGTGTTAGTTTTTATTAGCAATTTCTTGGGGAAAGCATGTAGTATATTTAGAATATGTTTATCTGCCTGTCTGCATCTCTCTCTCTCTCTCTCTCTCTCTCTCTCTCTCTCTGACGCACACAGACACACACACATTTATAGCTGTATTTGCACACAGTAAAATAGTTTCAAGTACTGCTATGTAATACTAAGAATTTTATTTGCATACAATTAGATGATTTTGCGAATTTTTATATATGAGTAATAATTCTACCAGTTTCACTCTGACTAGAAATGGTACTGCCTTTTAAGGTCTCATCTATGAATCAAATAGTTATGTTCGAAAGATATTTGTTTTTATAAAAATACTTGATAACATATAACTGAAAGCAACTTATTTTTATTAAGTTACTTGAAGCTATGGTTATTTTCTAAGGATTAATATTATTTGTCACTTTTTAAGGACTGATATTATTAGTTATTTGAACTCATGTTTTTGCTTGTAAAGTATTGGTCTTCCGAAGAAATTCTTCCAACCATATTACTGTGGGCCAGTAAATGATAATTATTTAGTATGACTCGGTATTTAAACTACAAATATAAATATATGAATCATTAGTACTGGTTAGAATTTCTTGAAACTATATAATCACGAATTAATTTTTTGCATTTGATTGGAATACTTGATATCATACATAAGTGAGTGGTAACATAGGATTAGTTATGATTTCTCTCAAATTATTCTTTATGAATCAAATTTAACCAGTAGATAAGCCTAAATTGTTGGTTTGATGTTAAATAAAGGAACCAAACTAATGAATTAAAACCAGCTCTTCTACGCTTACAAAATTGTTTTGTAATCCCATGAATAAAAAAAAAATCCTCTTGAACGCTTGGTACTATTTGGTTATGTAATTAAAAAAAACATATTCCATGTATAAGAACTTTCAAAAAATCACACTGAATGATTATAAGAAATAATAGTCAGACTTCACAGTTATAAATGTGCCAATTACGATACCTGACTGTTTCTAGGGGTGTCCTCGTGGTGTAATGGTTAAAGCAATGGACTGCGGAATCGTAGTACGCGAGTTCGTACTCCGAGTCGCGCTATTACGTTCACTTTCGGGCAAATACCCTTGGGAAAGGTATGAACCCCCTTATCCTCCCAGCTATGGGTTGAAGAGTACCACTACTGCTCTTCTAAGAGAATGGTTCTGGCATTAAATAACCTACAAAGGTTGATATGCCATTAAAACAAAGAAACCATCACTGTTTTTCATTTTAAAAACAGATTTCAGCGTTTAAAAAATTCTCTGGCTTCTCTTTAATTCCCTTTCTTAATGACTCTGCAAATTATTTAGAGGCTATCGACTGATTTATCTTTTTTTTTATTTTTAAGAAATTGCTCTGTTTTTAAAACAAATGATTAGATATCACGTTTTCAACTACATCGCTACTTTTAAAAATAATTGTTCTTTAAGTTCTTCCCCCGTGGGACACAGCTTTTGGATACCCAACCCTAATTCACACATCCCACTCTAAAGTCCGATGAGAAAATACCTCATTAGATATTCGGCAAGAAGCCATTTTGTCTTCTAATGGCACTGAGCCTAAAGGATGTTTGGTCTACGCACTGACAGAACTAAAGGCAAATCTTTTAGAAAAGTGCGAATGTTTCTCAAAGCTGATTAAACATCCAGGGATTGTAATCACTTTTGGAGTGGAGCAAACGGCGAAATATATAACTAAAAAGAAAAAATAAAAGTTTACATTTTCAAAGCAGCATTTAGCATTTTCAACATTTTATGATTCAATCTTATTATTCAACGTTTTCTCGCAACAAATAAAATGACATCCACTACAATAAAATCATTAATCTCAAAATAAAACCTAATTTACAAAGACAGAGAGATTAGGTTTATCATTTTACTCCTTGTGATTTTGTCTCATCAGTTTTAACTGGTGGTTTTTCACTGAAGTCAGAGAAACAGCACGTCTCCTTAAGCTTTCAATAGTCCTGTGAATATTCCAGTTGATTATGACTGATGTGATCTAGATAGTCTTGAGTTTTCCTCTGCTCTGCAGTTGCCCCTACAGTATTTGGGAACTGTTCCAAGGGCACTAACTACTACAGATATCACTTTTTTTTTTCCATTTATTTTCAGTCATGATCCTATGGAAAGTCAAATTTCTCTAGATAAATCTTCTTTCTTCTTCACCCGGTTCTTCTGACAATCTGACAAGGATTGGCTAATCCGTTTGTATTCCGTCTTTTATGGGTCTCCCTTTCATGAAAAGATTCTGTTGTATACAAGAATCATTTGTAAGGATAGTCAAAATTCAATATATCACACTTTTCTTAGTGGATTACCATTCCAACCCAGCCATGCCTACCCTTATATTATTTTGGTGCCAGTTTGCTTCATTCGGTCATATGATTAACTGTTTCACTTCTGTCACACATAACTTACATTTGATATGCTCCAACATATTATCAGTTTGTGCTTTGACGTAAGCTTCTCTTTTCACGTTTCCCACTGTTAGCCTTGTTTTGGTAATTTCATATGGAATTTCCTTAGTTTATTGCTTGAAATATGCGTACAGTTATTTTTCTTCCGATTTTTATTTTCTAAATATTTTAATGCTCTTTTTCCGGTTTGTCCTTTAGTTATTTCTATCGATATTGTTCTTGCAAATCTTATCGACTTTTTCTATTGTCTGATTCATTTTGTTCAGATGTGATGGGATTGAAGTTAAGCTGTAATAAATAATAAATAAAAAAAATCGCTCATTATCAAAACCGAAAATGTGGCAGGAAATCTAATTTGATAGACATAACAATATTAGTAATAAGCGGATTGAAAATTTCAATCTCACCATTCTATCCTAAGATAAAGGTTTTGAGCAGTCATATGTTCTTCATGTGTTATTTTTATCTCTTTTTAACAACGCAGTCCCCCTTAATTCACTTTCATTTTGCCGGACAATAATCTTTAAATGTTTATGTGACGTTTGGCGCGGCATTAGTATGAAGAGTACCTAACGACGTCGGCCAATCAGTTTAAGTGGTTTTGGCAACAACTGAAAGGCTGAAGCTTTGAAGGGCAAAGTTTGTTTTACTCAGTAATTTATTTTCCTGATTTTTGACGACACAAGAAACTATAGTGTTCTTTGTCCCTTGTATTTGCCAAATTGCATCGACGCACACAAATATTGATTATTTCACTGGAAACTGAACAGAAACATATGGGGGTGGCTAGGTTAATTCATGGGTCAAAGTTAACCGAAAATCCTTGGCATCTGCCATATAGTAATGATAGCTGTATTTTTTGTTTATTTTTTGTTTTAGAGGCATGGTTACGATTAAAGTTGCTGGAGACAAAGATGCAATGAAAATATGACGACCATTTCATATCAAGAAAAAAAAAAGACTGTCACGTGGTCTCAAAAATACCATTCACTTTATTTCTATTATTCAGCTTCTGTTCAGGCTGGTCACAAATCAGGAAATGTAAAGTTGCATTTCTGCGTCGCTAAAGGAATTGTAAAAACCTACCCAACCCCAAATAATGGACCACACTTGGTTCCAAATTGAAGTATTTCCTTTTCCTAAGCAGGTTATTCGTGATTGACTGACCATTTTCAAAAATCTTCGTGTGTGCTCATTTCTAACTCCCACCGTGAGATTTCCCCTAATTGAATATTTGTTCTTGTTGATGTGCTGGGAGGAGTTCAGTTCCCTTCATTTGTTTTGATAGTTTATAAGTCGTTTTATTTCGTTATTTGTTGTTGTTGTATTTCAAATGTCGCCGTAGGATTTTCAAACCTTGGCAAGCAAAGATTAAAAAGCTGACACTACAAGAAAACACGATTAATTTATCCAAGAAAATCCCATCGTTCATCTCATTAAATCTCTCAAATGTTATTCGACAAAGATAGATAATTTTAAAAAGCACAACTACAATTTCTTCATTTGATTTTCAGAATAAAACAATGTCATCTCTTGGAGTAGATCAACTTCAAAATGATTTATAGCTCATTTCATAAGTCGCTAATATCGGTTTGATTTATAACTAAAGCAAAAAAAAAATACGTCTTCTAAAATATTAGTTCATTTCATATGTGTAATCATATTTTTTTCTCTTTTTTAAACTACAAACTAAGCCTACTATAAAAAAGATAAAAGAGGCAACCAGTTAGAAACGAACTTATAAATCGGGTTCTCTAACCTCATTCTTAAGAGCCCTTTATAAAAACAATCCATCAATATTGCCATTCTTTTGCAGTAGTTCAGCATTTGTTGCTTCTTTTTATTTTTTTGATTGGTCCTACTTTTTAATCCGTTTTTCCTGGGACTTTTAAATATTTTCCCTGATGCTTCATGCGCCTGTGCATCCGCCATGTAGTTATTCCTTTCATTGTATTGTGGTATGCTGTATCTGATTATTTTTTTCTTTGTTCATTAAGTCTTAAATTTCAGAAGATCATTGTATTCCAGTTGATACATGAAACATTTATTTCTGAGATAATGATAGAAGGAGGTGAGATATTAATTTTTCTTTGTTTTATCCAGCGTTGCTGGCAAGTATATGGGTATTTTGAAATTTACCAAACTTTTAAAAAGAATGTATTTTTCATTTCTCTCTCCGTCTCTCTCTCTTTCTCTCTCTCTCTCTCTATATATATATATATATATATATATAATGGCGGAATGAATAATGTATATATATATATATATATAATATATATATATATATATATATATATATATATATATATATTATTCATTCCGTCATTATAAAAATGATAAACGATCATTTAATTTATGCGTCTGTCTCCTCCTTTTATGATTTTCACTATGAAAATGGAAAAAAATTACCATCCATTTTACTTTAAATCGGTATTTCAAAGAAATCTACGTTTTTCCTGTTTTTTTTATTATTATTCTGACATTTCACTTTTGTCTTCATTAATCTTAAAGTAAAATCTCTCTGTCAACCTCTTCAAATGAGTCGATACACTTATCTATGCATAAATATCGTCAGTTTTACGTGTACACACATATATTTCTATCTCATTGGTTCTACCCGTCTTAGTTTATTCATATATGCATTCATTTTCAATAAAGTGTACTTGTAACTTTCTCCGTAGTTCTGCAGTATCTGTGATAGTAAAGTTTGATAAAGAAAGAACTTCCTCAAAATCGATAAAAGAATTTCATGCATTGAATACATCAGAACTTCTCGCCTGATTAAAAATAGTATAATACTCAAAAGAACTTGAATCAACTAACCGATAATTTAGACATATCACAAAGTCAAAAGTAAGTTCAGGAAAAAAATGACAAGTAAATGAAAATATCTTTTTGAATCTTTCCCCAATTAAAAATTATATTCGAGCTGAACATTCAAGTTTATTCTCATCATTTATTCTTAGTTTCAAGCCAGACAGATTTTATCATTGTAATTTTCTTCATGCCATTTGCTCGTTTTTTTATCAAGTGAGTCTGCCCGTGATTTTTATGAGTTCTTGAATAAAAAAAAGAAGCTGCAGTTTTATTCCTCTCTTAATCGATCTGGAGTTTCATTGGTTTTTCTAAATTTACTTAACTCCAATCGAAGAAAGGTAAGCCTGTCCGTGCCACGGAACGAGAGAAGAACGTGTTTTGATATCGTTGTGGCACGTTAAGAGCTGAAAGAGCCGAGCCGTTTGATAAAAAAAAAGAAGAAATATTTGACATGCAGTCAGCTAGACAGGTTATTCAGTTAAGAAAACTGAGGAGTAGAAACAAAATAAAAAAAATGGTCATCACAGTAGTTTTTGTGCTTTCGGTTTGCTTTTATTAGACATGCAAATCGTAATTGAACACAATTCAGACAGTGAAGATATAATACGTATTAAGATTATGTTGCACCAAAAAGCAAAGCCAAATTTGGAATAAGTCATTTCAAATTAACCATAAACCGACAATATTAAATGTTGAAGCAACTTATTCTTCTACATTATTTCTACCATTTAACATTTTGCAATAAGAAACAAATATAATAGCCCTATTTCCTTGTTTATAAAGAATAACATCAAAGAAACTCATTCTGCTTCTTATTTGTGCAGCTTTTTTTGCTTAAGGGCGATTAGATCCACCGATCCAGATCTTCCAGAAACTTCAGAAAACAATGTGCCTCTTTAAACAACCCGCGGCTATGTAAGAGAAGCTTCAGAGCATTGATCCAAGAATATTCCCCTACTAACAGATTTCATCCGCCCTAAATGATTTCTCGTTTCCACTTTGGCTGTGTATACCCGACAGATATACATGGGTAATCTATGTTTTATCCTCAATCGGGAATAGTATCACGTCTCACAGTGTTTTTGTGGCTTTAGAGAGCAACATTTTCAGTGCCTTCTTGTAGTCACCTGTAAATTCATTATCCATTTATTCCACACATGATATATCTACTTATGAAAAAGGGGGATGGCATGTGCAGAGCCTCTTCTTCCTGACACCAAAGCAGCGGTGAGGTAGCATATGAAGAACACAGGAGAGGCAGTTCAATATATTTCTTAGATGGCAGGAAATACAGATCATATATATGTAAAACATATCCAAAAGCCCTGGATCACACACACACACACACACACACACACACACACACACACACACACACACACACACACACACACACATATATATATATATATATATATATATATATATATATATATATATATATATATATATAAATAAGTATTATTGTTACATTGTGTGCAATACTTAAGCGCTATTGTTTCAGTTCGATTATCTCTCTCTCTCTTTCACTCCCTCTCTCTCTCTCTACATATCTACACACACACACACACACACACACACGTATATATATATATATATATATATATATATATATATATATATATATATATATATATATATATATATATTAGTATTATTGTTACATTGTGTGCAATGCTTAAGCGCTATTGTTTCAGTTAAATTCTCTCTGTCTTTCACTCATATATATATATAAACATATATATATATATATATGTGTGTGTGTGTGTGTGTGTGTGTGTGTGTGTGTGTGTGTGTGTGTGTGTGTGTGTGTATTAGTATTATTGCTACATTGTGTGCAATACTTAAGCGCTATTGTTTCAGTTTAATTATCTCTCTATCTTTCTTTCACTCCCCCACTCTATCTCTACATATCAATATACACACGCACGCACGCACGCACACGCACCCCCCCCCACATATATATATATATATATATATATATATATATATATATATATATATATATATATAAATTTAGGTTATTTCTGGATGTAGACCTGATTTATAGAGCTCTTAGCTAAAAATAAATTCACAAAACGCAGTATCATGATTTATTTAGTTAGCCTTTACATAATGTAAGGCATCCTTAGGATTATTCACTAAGCTTATCTTAGATGTAGCAGAAGGCCAGAAAATTGAACTCTCTAATCATTGTTACTCTAGCTAGAACCCACCAATGTTATTTTGTATGGACAGCTTAGATTTGGGTAATGGCCTAAAGTATGGATCATCTAAAGAAATCAAACTCGATAGCAATTAGTTTTTGAGTTTAAATTTCTACTCGATCAACCACGTCAGAACACATCAAGATTATAAAGATATTAGTTACATTCATATTTCGTTGCTTGTGAATATCATAACTAAATTTAACTTACTCCCGTACACTGACAGTTAGAGATAAAGATGATTATATGGTACCACTCATCTAGTGGAGAAAAAGTAATATTTTCAAGGTTACTTTAATACAGGGTGGATATATTCAACTATTTCAACCTCTCGAAGAAAACTTCTAAAATATGTAATATGAAAAACCAAGTGATTTCTTTACGGTAAAGTAGTGTTAAACTTTATACAAAAATAGGCTCAAGAAGCAGTAATTTTTGTATTTCTATTTTTGAGTTTATTGACTAATAGATGCTTTTTTGATACGTTGCTCTTTGGTAAATTCCTTTCAGACGGCAGATAGTTATAGTTTTTTTTTTTATTAAATGGTATAGCAAACTCTGTAGGTTAATCAATGCCAGAGCCATCTTTGTATAAAAACACTTGGGATACTATCTAAACCCTTGTTAGGGGAAAGAAGGGTTCCGACCTTTACCAAGAATATTAGTCCGAAAGTGATCGTAGAAGCGTGACTGGAGATCGCCTCAGAGACTCTCCCAATAGTATCTGAATTGTAAATTAAGAAGGATTAAGACTCAATTTACATCAAGAAAACATTCCCTTTCTAGATTGTTTAATACACCATATTTTAACCAATTAGAATTGAAAAATCAATCCAGCTTATATCGAATTTATTGCCTAATTTAGTACTATGAATAAATGAATAGATACTCTTTCAATAGATAATAGATTCAGTTCTGTTTCAACACAAAACCTTTCTCAAATGAAACTCTTCCATCAAGATTTAATTTTAACATCGCATAATTATTTTCACGAACGAAAACCTTTTATTTTTTTCTTTCTTACTTCTCACTACAAACTCATTTTTCTTTGCTTAAAGCAGATTATCAGCTGCAATCACTTACATATCAGCGAATAAACATACTTTTCCGCATTACACAATTACATATTCACAAAAAGATCTTTTGCACACTTTTTATCTAAATCTAAAACAATACAAACTGCTACAATGCATGCATGAAGCATTATTTATATTAGGGCATATTTACCATCTAACTAATATTACCTTTTTTTATTACAAAAAAGGGTACCGTAACTATTGCTTTTCAATAAACTTTTCACTCAATTCAAAAAAATAGAATTTATTGGATTTGTAGATTCAGCGATTTATTCAATCATTTGTACTTTTCTCCGCTGCAAATTTATTTCAAGAGAAAATCATCATCTCAAACCCAATTAATTATACTAAATGTAAACTAAATAAATATCGAGATATCATTTTTATTCAAAGATATTATTTGTCTATTTTTATTGAAAAATTTGAAATTAGGATTAGGAAATTTTAAATAAAATATCATGTAAAATTCTAGTTGAAATGTTTGTCTTATATACAGACTTTTGTTTTCAAAATCTGATATCAAAGAAAATATTGATTATCGCATTTTTACCAACCGAGATGATTTGAATAAGAAAGTGCGCTTTACACCGAAGCAAAATACACAATACGCTTTCGTGTATTAGTTAAATTTTGAAGCAAAAATGGCAGTTGATTTATACGTCAGTCATATTTTTGTAATGTTGAATTTCAAATATTATTGGAGGAACAAAAAGGTTACTCTTGACCATCAAGTCGTAAACTATACAAGAAATCGATTTATACGCAGATCTATGCAGTATTTTCCGAGAGTATTGGTTTCTTTTATTTTTGTGTTGTTGTTTAATGGTATATCAAACTTTGTAGGTTATTTAATACCAAATTTGCACACTCATTGTACTAATTAACCCATTTGGTGAGGAAGTGTGATACGGTAGTTCATACTTTTTCCAAGGTTATTAGTCCAAAAGAAAGTAACCATCCTTTTAAGTATAACTGAAACAATATTTCTACATTCAGAAAATATCCTGATATATGATAAAACGATTAAAAAAATGAAAAACAGCCGTTAGTATCTAACTCATTATGCAATTAATTGTATGTAAGACGGGCTAGCTTCCTAATAATCCTCTGTCAGTCACCTCTAGGCTTTTATTAATGAAGCCATAAATTGACATTGAGTCACAGAAGTCAGTCAAGCAGTAACAAGGAAAAAGTATTAAAGAAAAATGGTCAGTGATACGCTTTAGTTTTCATTATTTTCTTTTTTTTTTTCTTTTTTCTTTTTTTTACTTCCCCTAAATTGAAATTGACATTCCGATAGTTTCTGCCATATCAAAGTGAATTATTTTCCCCAGTGAAGTTCGGAATACTAAATCCGTTCATTTTGCTGAATATTATATTTTGTTTATTTGTTGGTTTGTTTTACATCACGTCATCTCTAGTTCTCTTATTCGGAAATCAGTTTGACAATAATTTTCGGCAATTTTATGTGATACAAAATTCTATATATACAGACATTTTAAATAGTGAAATATGTCATAATCTCCAAAATTTCTCTTTGACCTAAAAATGGGACCCAACAGACACTAACATTCTGTGTCAGATTTTCTTCCTGTCGATAAAAATTAAACTATGTTACCTATATATCTTTCAATATATACATATATATATATATATATATATATATATATATATATATATGTGTGTGTGTGTGTGTGTGTGTGTGTGTGTGTGTGTGTGTGTGTGTGTGTGTGTGTGTGTGTGTGTGCTATAATCAAAAAGACGACATCTCCACATTAGAAGGAACCTCTCTGAAACTAGTTGACAAATTCACCTACCTAGGAAGCAGTGTCTCATCAACCCAAAAATACATCGACACGCGGCCAACGAAGGCATGGACAGCTATCGATAGGCTATCGATTATATGGAAGTCGGACCGACCGATAAAATGAAACGCAGTTTCTTCCAGCCAGCGGTCGTATCGATACTGCTGTATGGATGACCTACTTGGACGCTAACTAAACGGCTGGAGAAGAAGCTAGACGGCAATTACACAGGAATGCTGCGAGCAATATTGAACAAGTCCCGGCGGCAACACCCCACAAGGCACCAAATATACAGCCACCTGGCTCCCATCACGAAAACTATCCAAGTTAGACGAAACAGACATGCAGGACACTGCTGGAGAAGCAGGGACGAGCTCATAAGTGAGGTACTCCTATGGACCCTTACAGATGGCTGGGCAAAAGCAGGACGACCAGATCGAACATACATACAGCAGCTATGTGAGGATACGGAGTGTAGCCCTGAAGACATGTCAGAGGTGATGTACGATAGGGAGAAGTAGCGAGAGAGAGTCAGGGATATCAGTGCTGGCGGCACGACATGGTGATGATGATGATGATGATGATGATTATGATATATATATATATATATATATATATATATATATGAGAGGCACCCCAGAAAGTGAGTGTATGGGTGTGACATAAACTGCTTCTGCTTGTAAGATTTTATTTCTGAGGCCCAGGTGATAGCAAATTATTAGTATTAGATAGGAATATATGATATAATATCACTGCGTTTAAAAGTACTTTTAACAAACTACTCTAAAATGTTAATATTGTATACATATTTCCCTATTTATTGGCTTAAAATAATCGTAACTCGATTGACATGTGGTTAGAAAAAAAATAATCAAGAGGTCGTTTGAGTAGTAACAATGAAGGCATTCAACCATGTAAAGAGCTACAAATTTGGAGTCTCACTGAAATGTACAGTTTGGTGTCATACCTAGGAGACTCTTTTCAGATAGTTGGTATTATCCCTCCAAAGGTAGTGGGGAGGCAGTCGACCTATTCTATACTCTGTCGAAAGAACTACGGTCGACCATGTTATATCTTGGTAATAACCAAAGCATGTTGGTTGGTTGGTTGGTTTTTATGGCATATCAACCTTTCTGGGTTATTTAACGCCAAAGCAATTTTAATGCAAATTGTCAGCTTTATTTCAAACAATTCACTTTAGCATGAGCACACATTTAAATTGTCAAAATTAATTCAGCTAATTCAGTTTAGTATAAGTACAGACTTTTACACACTATTAAATTTCAAAACAGTTTCAAATTAAACAATTAAGTTTAGTGTAAATACAGTTTCGATGTCAAAAACAGTTCCATTTCAAACAATTCAGTTTAGTATCAGCACGTTGTTTAAATGTAAGTACACTTCAATTGTAAAACACATTTCAATTCCAAGCTGTTTAATTTAGTCAAACAGTTCTATTTCAAACATTTTAGTTTAGCATAATTATGCAGTTAGTTCTATTTAACACACAGATAGGGTCCAATCAGATACTACCATTCCCGGCTAGAATGGGCCTGGGAGCAATTGCAGTGAACATGTGCTCTGCATTCCCCAAAACTCCAGCACCACTGGCAACTCAGCATTAGATTGCTTAGTGTCATAAACAGGACACTCATTAGGGAGGTTTTAACTCAACCTGCTGAGAAGCAGTCGGTGTATTCTAGAGCCCCAGCTGATGGACGGGTCAAAATGACAAAAGCATAAAAAAATAAGCAGGTAAATTTTCAGAACAAGATGATTGACTTCCATCGAAAATTATGTGTAATTTCCGAACAATATTTATCATTTCGGTATTGATGAGGTTGTTTGATAATTCCTTTTTTCAGTTGAGTAAGACATACATCTCTCTCCACAGGATCATTTATGAATCATTGATCAAAATGTGACTGATAGAAATTTTGAAACTTTTGGTCAAACAGCTGGATTTTTCTCAAGACAATTAAACCACTTCTTGGTAATCTCAGTGTTGCTAACGAACGTTTCGGCCAAATAATCATTCAACCTTCATAAATCTGAGAAAAAAAATTCTCGGGGGGAAAAAGGTACAGAATATGATAACTAATCTACCAATGAAATCTTCAATCTTCGTTTGGAATTTACTAGAACTTTACGTACTTTTAGCTACTTAAATGGATTGTATCAGTTAATATATCAGTGAGTATTTTTCCATAATTTTTCTTTGACTTCAAATAATCAAGGGGTTTCTCTTTAATTATTTCTATTGTAAACATTAGATAAATTTGATGAATGGATGCGACGGAGTATTAAAATATCTAGAAAAGTAAGTAAAGAGGAAACTGTCTAAGCAATTTCAGTTATGATAATGAATAGTTTCCTATGAACACAATGAACATGTCGCATGCCGCGGTTGAACGATATTATAGATCCGTAGTCATTAAAAATAATCTGAATGCTGACCTTTTTTTCCCACTGTACAATATGTTAACTAGGAGATTAATGAAGAAAATCAAAGTTCATTGATAAGGAATATGTTAATTTGGAGATGATATTTGAAATTGAAATATTATTTGAATTTAAATACATGCTTTTAATTTCAACCTTTGTACACCTGACTGTATATCAGTAAGTATATCAACTGTGAAGTGCAAGGAAATGTCTTAAAACTAATGCAGAGGGAAATCGGCAAACATTCCATTCGAATCAATACGCCCCCCTATTGGTAAGGTTTAACATACACAAACTATTCCCTGTAGATGTCTAAGTTCACATCCCAGAAATGGAATTACTTGGTATGACGCAAGACTGCATCAGATGCTAAGGCTGTAGACAGAGCCTACATTTTAATCAGAAACACAAAAAGACAATTTTTGTACAATTTGTAGTATACAAAACGGCACGAATATAAGATAATCAGTGCAACATTCATTTGGTCTAAAAATCACTAATGGAAGGATACTTCGATTTCTGTCTAAATTATAAAAACCATGAGTTGATCAACTGAGTATATTCAAAAACGTATAAATACGCAAGGATCTCTCTACTCGATAGTTCTCTCACAATTTCGGCCGTAATCTTTGTTGGTGAAAACTACGGAACTCACAAACCATGACTGTCAGAAGCAAAAAAAACAAAAAAAAACAACATCTCTCAACACTTAAGTACCAGGCCGATCATTTTAGATTATCTAAATTAACCCAACATCAACATAAATACATTATCGTATACATCTGTACCCATGTTTTGAAAGTACTGTAACATGAGTACTACTGTTACAGTTAACGCTATTTTCTCTGTTTGCTTTCCATGCTGATAAGATTACTTCTACATTGCAGATTGACAAACTTTAACTTCGCCTAAAATCATATATGAAGGCAGAATAACTAGCTTTAAACATTACTGCATTTAATTGTATCAAAGATTCCATCAGACATATTTTTTCGCAAACAAGCTCTGTTCTGTATTTTCGATAGAACAGACGTACAATTGAGAACTCACTTTTGCAGATGTACAACTGAGAACTCACTTTTAAAGACGTACAATTGAGAACTCCCTTTAGCAGACGTACAATTGAGAACTCACTTTTGCAGATGTACAATTGAGAACTCCCTTTAGCAGACGTACAAATGAGAACTCACTTTTGCAGACGTACCATTGAGAACTCACTTTAGCAGACGCACAATTGAGAACTCACTTTTGCAGACGTACCATTGAGAACTCCCTTTTGCAGATATATAATTGAGAACTCCCTTTAGCAGACGTACAATTGAGAACTCACTTTTGCAGATGCACAATTGAGAACTCACTTTAGCAGACGTACAATTGAGAACTCCCTTTTGCAGATGTACAATTGAGAACTCCCTTTAGCAGACGTACAATTGAGAACTCCCTTTAGCAGACGTACAATTGAGAACTCGCTTTTGCAGACGTACCATTGAGAACTCCTTTTTGCAGATGTACAATTGAGAACTCACTTTTGCAGACGTACAATTGAGAACTCACTTTTTCAGACGTACAATTGAGAACTCCCTTTAGCAGACGTACAATTGAGAACTCGCTTTTGCAGACGTACAATTGAGAACTCACTTTTGCAGACGTACAATTGAGAACTCACTTTTGCAGACGTACAATTGAGAACTCCTTTTTGCAGACGTACAATTGAGAACTCCCTTTAGCAGACGTACAATTGAGAACTCACTTTTTCAGATGTACAATTGAGAACTCACTTTTGCAGACGTACAATTGAGAACTCACTTTTGCAGACGTACAGTTGAGAACTCACTTTTGCAGACGTACCATTGAGTGCTCACTTTTTCAGATGTACAATTGAGTGCTCACTTTTGCAGACGTACAATTGTGAACTCACTTTTGCAGGAGTAGAATTTCGCATTAAGAAAACTTCTTTCGTTGAAAACGTATACGAAGTAACATATGTACGCACGTTTCTCCTGATGCTATAGTATTTTCTTTGCTATCGTAATAAATACATGCATATTGTAATTTTCTAAAAAAAACATTTACTTTGGATTATTCATTCCAACAGTTTGGCCTTGCTGATCACTTTTATTACACGAAGTCTAATATAACCACTACAAGGCTCCAGTCCTGGTGATATGAGGGCATGTAGAGGCAATCATTCTTTACTATTTCTCTCTGGATAACTTTGACCCGTATTAGTAGTGTCGGGTATAGTCCTCTGTATGGTTTTAAAAGGTCTGATTAACATTTTTTGGTATTAGATTGAACCGTATTTCAACGTACAATGAATGTGATTCCATAATTTATTTGCATAAAATGACCCAAGCTTAACATCAACCAATCAAATTCTGATCAATCCACGCTTTATACCATAATAATTATAAGATATTAGCTAATAAATTTGCTGTTATAGCATTATAAATTTAAATAAACAACTTGAGAAATGGAAAAAAAATATCTTAGTTCGTAACCCTCTATCTTCTTCACGCTTTCTGTTGATCGCGAAAAATTTACGATGAAATGATTGGTTATTGTCGAGACAATAATTATTAGAAAATGTATTTATTTCTTTCTATATAGCTTTTTAGCGAAAAGCTTCGCTAGTTAATAAGATAATAGGTGTCTTAAAATATCAGACCTTTCAAAAAGATCACATTCAAAAAGAAAAGAAAATGCAAGTCAAATACCAGAAAGAAATTGTATAAAGGAAGTGGAAGAACGTGAAAACAAAGAAAAGATATTAGATAAAATTATTATTCTTATGACTGACATTTTAGTGCAGAGACTAAATTGAAATATATTTTGAAACGTGTGAAGCAACAAAGGCGAATTGCGTTGTCGCCTTTTTTTTTCAATTTTCTTTTTCCTTTACAGTAATTTATACAGGAATACCATTTTTTTCAAAACGATTTAATGTTGAAATTGCGTTCATGTAAAAAGGAAATGAGCAAAACATTTTGCTGAGATATAAGCATGTTATTAGAGGATATTTATAATAGGATGTTTTTTCTCTTTCACTCTCTCTTCCCCTCCCCCCTCAGTGTCTGTCTGTCTGCCTGTTTATTTATTTCTGTCATCCTCTACATATTTATTTCTGATTCGCTTTCAACCGTTTGACGACAACTTTTTAAATGTCTTGTGCCTAAAGACAAAGACTGCTGTTTTCGAAATGATTTCTGTCGTGAACACCAATGAAAAACACCCTATTTCATTGAATTACGTTCGAATAACGCTTGACATTTCATGAAATAGGAAAAAATATAGGAGTGATATGATATTAAATGTCGATTATTGTTAGTAATTCGATTACAAGAATTCATAATAGGTCTCGATAATAGGCTTCAAGCATAAAATATTGAAGTTAAGCATCATTAACACTGGCTAATTGCTGGAATGGTAACCATATGAGAAATGATATCATGCAATTTATTCTAGAAAATAAAGTAAAGTTGGCGACTGTAGTCGATGGTGACCGAAGGCCCTCTCGATTAATAGCTAGGTGTAGGGGAGGGCGCTACTCCTTTCCCTGGATTGCTCCACTTTACCCTTGATACGTACCTTATAATGCTGAGTGTTGAGCAAAGAGCTATCAAGTACCATTTTCAAGTCTTTGGTATGACTCGACCTGGGATTGAACCCGGGTCTCCTGGACCATTAGGCGAACACTCTACTCAATAGGCCAATGAACTGGTACTTCTATAAAATAAAAGCTTTAGAATAATTACAAATCCGTTACTCTTTTAGTTTCTATTTTGAATAAGTCATATATGGTTTGATGTTCTTTGTATGTTTAAGTTTCATCTAAAATTCCTGTTATTCATTTTAAACAACGCAACTCTACAAATATACAAGTAAGAATTGTATCTAGTTTCTACTATTTCTAAAATAAAAATATAAATTATTATTGCCTGCTTAAACAGATTTACAGTCATTTTTGTTCATTATATATACACCTGCAGAATACAGTGTGACGGCAAATTGACTAAAATCCCAAAACGGGACTTTATTTTTGCACGTGTGAAGACGGGGCAGGTTGGCACTTGATCCCCTATGGAATAAGTCCTCGTTCAGAGTTTTTCTCTCAGGCATATAAGAACTGGCATATTACGTGAGGGATCAATTTTTCTATTTCCTTTTTTTTTAATTAAAATTAGTTTTATTGTTTCTATATTCCATACTGTGTCTATCATTTCTATGACTGCTATTTTTTATTGTTAGTCTTGCGTCGTTCCGTGATTCTCTTTATCCTTTGGTCCTTTTAGTTTTTATTATACAGAGTCGAACTGCTTCGAATCAGATCTCACCCATTGAATATTGATCCGATTAAACTTAAAAGTATTTAGAGAAATGTTAAGAAACGACTTGACATCATCAATAAGATATGTTGATTAGACGATTTTTTTTCAATTTTAAATTGTTCAAGTTTCAAATTCGACTTCCATATTCACACTTAATTTTAAGATTACCTATTCAACAATTAAAATGTTTATGAAACAGCAAGAGGAAACTAGAAAAAAACAAACAAACTCCGAAATAAAGAAAAATACTCTGTATTTTTTAAACAATTTTACACGTGTATTATCTAGGACATATTCAGACGCATTTTCATTGAAAACTTTTGAAAACTCTGTGACATTTTTGATGCACGTCATTGATAAGTGAGACAGAAATGCAACCGTTTCAATTTGCTGCAGCAATTCTTTTTTAATAACGTGCTTATCACCCCATCATTCCAAGGCGATGTATTTTCGAACAAACAAAAAAAGGAAAAATGTTTATCTTGAAACGCAGCATTCTAGTGATCGCAGGGAAGATTAAAAACCAATCAGAAAAAAACATATATATCATATTCCAGGTATTCAGGTTTCACGGTCATATATAAGTGGACGTTTCTCAGAAACAATTTCATCTAGCGGATTCGGTCTTAAATTATTATCCTTTATTTCAATCACACCACTGAGAATTCGCACAACCCACAGCAAAATTATGAAATTAGCGTACTTGGAGAATGTTTGACTTACTCTTTTATTTAACAGTAAATAATGTACAAGCAGAAAAGGCACAAAACATTTTATTTAAAACATGAATATCCTGGCTTCATAGAGTATACATTAAACAAAACATTTTTTTAGATTTATAAGATTTTTCCAAGTGAATTAGAATAAGATATTAACGAATAATCCAGTATTAGAAATAAATATGGAATTCATAGACCAAAAATAGAATTAATCCTTAGAATATCCTCTCTGGACTTTTAGAATAGCCTTAATACTTTCAGACATGGATTTCGCTAATTTAAAGCAATCAATGTTGTTCCAACTTTTTCGATTTGTTATTAATAAATATTCTTCACATTTTGATTTGTTTTAATTTCCATTTTAATTTGGATTTAGATTGTGTAAAGAGTCAGATTTGATCATTCTGACAAATGGCAATGTCATTTATTCCATATGTCTTCCTTAAAACAAATGCTTTTATCTCATTAGCTCGGAGACAAGATCATTTGTCGACCAGGAAAATTACTTTAGTATCACGAAAGTAATTTTCTATTAATGGAATTAGAAAATAATCTTGGATGTATATGTACACGTGTGCCTTAAAAGTAGTGGTAATGATTATCATCGCTCCTGTTCCTATGCATGATATCCAACGCACTATATCATGAATGTTTTTGGAAATTCAATTGTTTTCTTTTTTCATTAGAACGGCACTGGACAAAAATCCTAGAATCATTACCATGGTTAATGCAGTTTTTTTTTTTTTAACTTAAAAGATCACACTCATCCAATTGTCCACACGTCATAATTGTTTCTGTTTAATCCACGATAACTTGATTTTTGACGTCTGTTAAATAGAGCCGGTTTTCTCTGTATAAATTCTTTTTGATTCAGTCGATTTTTTATACTTTTTATACAAGCATTGATGCATTTTCCTCCCATTTGTTTTTCATTTATTTTCTTTTGCGTATTCTATTTTCAAGGTAAATAGCTTTGGTTTTCTGCCTTGACTTTTTTATGGTTTCCCTTTGCGAGCCACAATGTTTCTTTTATATCTGTCATTTTTTTTACGCAACTGACTGCGAACAACAAATGTCTTTTGTATTACGCCACATAAGTGTGCCTCCTTGAATAAGTTGTCGATCATTTCAATTGTTGAAACATTCCCTACGTGTCCGTGGCATTTTTTCCGAAATTAAAACAGAATTTTATTGCATATCGTTCTTCTAAAGTGTCCTCACGTCCAGATTGCATTTTCTGAAATTCACCAGCTGTGACAATCAGGCTTTAGTAGGATGTATTCCAATTCCTGCTGTAGCTGTTCATTTGATCCTGAAATCATAAAAATTGTTCACTTATCTCATAAGATATTTAGAAATAACATACTGAATTTTCAAGTGTCTACGCCAATTTTAAATTCATGTACAAAAAAAGTCTGGAAACTTATTGAAGGACCCACGTACATTAGGCTCAGTCATACACTTAGTGAAAAAAACAAGAAATATCACATATCCACAGCGACAAGTTTTCTTTCGAAATAGTTAAATAGACCGTTTTTCTTAAATATCATTAGAAAAATGGGACTTTTCAGCTAATATTCAACGCAGAACTCAGAGGATTCACTTGATTGAATCTCCGGCGTCGAACCCAAAAGAAAAGTTGTGTTGTCTTTTTACGGTTGGATCACCTCGTTATTATTTATTTTGAGGTTTATAAACACAATCAGACACTCAATGGGAACGTATGATCTCCACAGTTGCAACGTGTTCAAAAAATCTTCTAAGAAAACGTCCTGCATTCATCAATATGAGAAATATTGACTTTTCACAATGAAAGTCACATTAAGAAAGAATCATACAAAAAAGAATTATGGATTTTACCTTCTCTATTCAACACTATCCTGCATATTCACCAGATCTTTCACTAATGGATTTCCATCATTTCTTTTTCCTTGTTTGCAAAATGATTTGAATGAAGAAAAATTTTCACAAGAATATAAGACAAAACCATTTGTGGAAACGTCCTAAGCACGAAAGCAGCTGATTATTACTTGATCCTATTTACCAACCCCTCCGCTCGGGCAGGATATGACTCAAGGTCAATTTTTAAGCGGAGTTTAATAGGTTTGAATTCAGAGTTTTCCTTCTCCTAGACTAGTTGCCTAACCAAGGCTGAAGAACCTAGTCTGTCCTACTATTTACCCATAGCTGGAGGGAGAATAATTGGATTCATACCTTTCCCAAGCGTATTAGTGCTATGTGAAATGCAATGAGTTTCGTCCAGGATTTGAACTCGTGTCGCTGAGTTCATTTCCTACGACGATAACCATTACACCACGGGCACCTCCCTAACAATTACTTGATAGTGATCGGAAAGTGATATGATGAACGGCAAGAGGTGATTCAAACTAATGTGCAATATACTATTGATTGAAATTATTTTAAGGTTAAATTATACATCAATGAATAATATTTTACAAGAAGAGCAGTTATTTCTGACTTCATCCAATATTTTACTGAAACTTTCAATGAGTTTTAATTGCCCATTCAGTAGGCTATAGAATACAATACAACAAAGGGTCAAAACTGATTATCTGGAATAAATATCATGAGTATGAGACGAAACTGAATCATGTGTAGTGGCTAAAATTCTAAAGTTTTTGAAATTGCAGAATCACTCTTGCATAGGCATTACGATAAACTTAACTATAACTTGGCGTAATGTTAACTCTTTCTGTTCTGTCTATCAGTCAAATTGATCTATTTGAGGTAACGGAATCCTTTACTTTTCAAAATATCTTTGAAGTACCACCAATATTTGTAAATCCCACTGTTACTGGGGTTTATAAAATACTGATTCTATTTCCTGTAGAGGGGGTAATAATTAAGTGGTGTCAGAGATGTGACCCAAAATTACATCTGATATTGAAGCTCTATTGATGGTTAACGAGACAATGTGGAGTATCCACTCATTATTGCCAGTAACAAATCTACTTATTCCCGGAGAGGAAGCAGCTTATCTGTTTTACATTTATTTATAGTAGATTAGAATTCTTGATATCATATGACAGTGAGTTATAAATTGATAAAGATAAACTACGCAAAAAAATGTTGATATAAAACTACAATAAACACGATTTTCCTCACCTCTTGACATAAGAATATATCAAGTTATGTTGAAATGTGGTTAAAATCGATCAAACATTATTCTAACTTTGGTATGAAATAAACAAGCAAGAGTTGACATGTCGTAAAACTAACCTACTTACAACCAATCAACCAATCAACCAAATATAGTTTGCAACAAAAAGAACAAGATTAGAACATCGAAACACTAATAAAATAATAATTCATGATAATATGGCAGGAACTATCGGAATGCCAATTTTAATCTAGGAAGTTTACAAAATAGAAAGCAATCAAAATGAAAACAGACTGATATCGATGACCAATCGGTTCTAATAATTTCAATTCTAATGACACGACGGACGTTTTTGACTCAATGTTAGTTTATACTTTGATAAGTAAAATCCTTGTGGTGACAGACTATTTAAAATGATAAAGATACATTTTGTAACGTAGATAAATTGTGACCTTAATTATTAAACAGAATTAGGCTTTAAGTAAATAATCAAGGATTAGATTATATAAAACTACGCAAGCGAACATCTTATATTTTACTTGTGCTTTTAATATTTTGTTGATTCTTCTATATATTTGCTACGACCTCCAGACATTAACAAAGATATAAATGAAAATAAAACGGAAGATATTACCATTAAAAATAAAACCCAATTAAAATAATAACTCAAACACAGCCTACCCCAATAATCACATCAAACAAATTTGAAGAGATCGAAGAAATGGATATTGAAAATAAACCTCCAACCAACAAATCTCAACCAAAAAAGTTACAAAATCTAAACTAAATGAATAAAATAATCCATTGGAACATCAGAGGAGCAAGGGTCAACTACTGTGAACTGTTACAATTTATCACAAAATACTGCCCAGCAATCATATGCCTCGAAGGAACTCACCTCAAAAACGACACCTCCATCAACATGAAAAACTATTATTCATACATCTATATAAAACCTTACACTGATAGACCTTGTGACGGATCATCTATAATCATTAAGAACAACATCCCTCACAGCGAAATTACTCTAAATACAAACATGTTAGTAGTCGCTATATCAGCCACCCTCCACAAAAGAATAACAATATGTTCAGTATATATTCTCCCAAATGAAGAACCCAATGAATTGGAGCCGAACAATTTGATAGAACGACTACCAAGACCCTTTGTTATAATGGGGGACTTTAATAGCCATAAAGAAATCTGGGGAAGTAAGAAAACCGACAAAAACCGGCAAAGTAATAGAATCGTCATTAAATCAACATCAGTTGTGCATATATAACAATTAATCTAACACATATCTGCCCCCAGCAACAGACACATATTCTGCAATAAAGTAAAGTAAGTAAAGTTGGCGACCATAGTCGAGGGTGACCCGAAGGCTCCCTTTTCGATAGCTACTACACCATGGTGTATGGGAGGGCGCTACTCCTTCCCTGGGTTGCTCCACTTTACCCTTGATCCATACCTTATAATGCTGAGTGTTAAGCAAGGAGGCATCAAGTACCATTTTTTTTTAGTCTTTGGTATGACTCGACCTGGGATTGAACCCTGGTCTCCCTGGCCATTGGCGAACACTCTAACCGCTAGGCCAATGTCCGGTATTCTGCAATAGACCTATCAATATGTGACCCTTCCTTGTTTCTCGATTACAATTCGAAAGTACATGACGACACCTGTGGAAGTGACCACTTTTCGATTTTATTGGAAACACCTCTGAAGAATTGAGTAAAAGAACTCCGAGCTGGAACCTGGAAGAGGCTAACTGGGATGGATTTAAAACCTCATGCCTTGCCCAACTAATCCCAGAAGCCAATAAAAGCAATGAAGAAAACATTTTCTATTTTACGAACACACTGTTAAACATAGCTGAAGAACATATACCTAAAAGTTCTACCTCTACAAAGTTCAAAAGGCCATGGTTCAACCAAGAATGTAAAAAAGCTGTCAGATTACCGAAAGAAACTTTTTAAAAATTTAAACTAAACCCAACACGAGAAAATTTAAATACTTACAAAAACAGCCGAGCCAAAGACCGAAAAATCATCTAAGACTCCAAAGGAAATACATGGAGAAATTACATTGCCAAAATAAATAGTAACGCAATGCCAAAAAATGTATGGCAGATGTTTCGGAAAGTAAATAACAATACTCCTACAAAACACCTCACTCACAATAATCTGAAAACCACAGCAAGTTTTCAAATTATCAAAACCAAAGCAGAAAAGGTTAAAATCAAATTTCAAAGCAAAAACACTGAAACTTACAACCAAACTTTCTCTATAGCAGAACTAAAAGCATCCTTAAAAAAGGTAAAAATACAGCAGTCGGACCCGACAAAATCCATTATCAGTTCTTGAAAGAATTACCCGAACCATCTACAAATTTCCTCCTACAAATCTTCAATGATTTATGGAACAGCGGTGACATACCCAAAATATGGAAAGAAACCACAGTTATACCAATACCGAAACATTTCGAAGACAATACAAACGCCAAAGATTACAGACCCATTACACTTAGCAGTTGTGTCTGCAAAACATTAGAAAGAATGGTAAATGCCAGATTGATCTGGTACTTAGAAACCAATAAATTAATAACAGAATACCAATCTGGTTTCAGAATCCAAAGTAGCCCTATGGATCACCTGATTCGATTAGAAACATTAATCAAAGAGGCTTTTATTAAAAATAACATCTAGTGGCAGTTTTCTTCGATCTTGAAAAAGCCTACGACACAACCTGCAAGTACAGCATTGTAAAAGATCTGAAAAACCTCGGATTAGAAGGCAGAATGCCAATATTTATCCTAAAATTCCTTCAAGATAGACGATTTAGATTAAAAATGGAAGGGGTTTCTCAGAAGAAAAACAACAAGAAATGGGTGTACCTCAAGGCAGTGTATTGTCTGTCAAACTGTTCAATTTAAAAATTAATAATAGTGTGAAAAACGTAAATAGCGGAACAAACTGTGATTTGTATGTGGATGACTTCCTGATCTGCTACAGAGCAAGAAACATGAATCATATAGAAAGACAACTTCAAATATGCCTTGATAAGCTCCACAAATTGACAACGGAGAATGGATTAAATTTTCAAAAGAAAAAACGAAAAGCATCCACTTCTGCAACCAACGTAAGCTCCACCTAGATCCTGTACTGAAAATTGACCACAACGAAATACCAATTGTTGAACACAACAAATATCTAGAAATCATTATTGACCGCAAACTCTCCTTCATTCCACATATCAAATACTTGAGAACAAAATGCATCAAAACGATACCAGTACTTGGAACTATAGCACACACTAACTGGGGAGGAAGCAAAGAAACATTATTAAAATTATATCACTCATTAATCAGATGAATACTCGATTATGGCTGCTTTATATATGGGGGAGCCAGAAAGACATACTTGAAAGAACTAAACACTATACACCACCAAGGACGTAGACTAGGCTTTGGAGCATATAGCAATTCTCCTATTGAAAGCCTCTACACAGAAACAGATCAACCACCCCTTACACTAAGACGTGAAAAACTGGCTCTCCAATACTCTACAAAGCTGAAATATTGCCCATACACATCAGCTTATGACTGCACCTTCAACTCGAAATATAAGCAACACTTTGGAAGAAAAGAAAAAAACAATAAAACCTTTTGGCTTTCGGATAAAGTCGACCCTACATAAATCAAAAATATCACTAAATAATATACATGAAAGCATTTTACCACAAACACCATCCTGGATCATTATAAATCCCAAAGTGATTCTCGAACTGAATAAACATTCCAAAACTAAAACCCACCCCAGCACTTATCAAGAGAAATGTTACAATATTCTCCAACACCACCCGACCACCTCTATGTCTTCACGGATGGATCCAAGGACAATGGTAGGGTAGCGTGCGCGACTGTTTTGAACAAAACAGTTCTTAAGAAAGCTCTTCCAATGGAAAGCTCTATCTTCACAGCAGAAGCCCGTGCAATAGACCTAGCTCTCAACATCATCTCGAAGAGTAAGCTTAAGAAAATTATAATATTTTCAGACTCACTCTCTGTCTTGCTATCATTAAGAAATAAGAAAATTTCAGAACCCTCTTATCAGTGAAGTGTTGAGTAGATTAGACTCAATGTCAAATAGAAAAGAAATATTTATATGCTGGACCCAAAGCTACATTGGAGTAAGAGGGAATGAAAGAGCAGACTCAGCAGCCAAATCGGCCTTTTATTTGACGCCCGATAAATCCAGGATCCCATATACTGACCTAAAACCAACAATTAATAAATTCCTTCACACAAAATGGCAACAACAATGGAGCAATAACATCCACAATAAACTCTTCCAAATTCAGCCCACCTTGGGAGAGTGAAAACCAGCATCGAGAAAATCAGGAAGAGAACAAGTTGTTATATCCCGATTGTGAATTGGTCATACAAGGCTTACTCATTCTTTCATTTTGAAACATGAACCACAACCACAGTGTTTGACCTGCCAGACAACTTGCACGGTTAAACACATTCTTATAGAATGCAGAGCTTTCGCTGTTATCAGAAAGCGATTTTTTGAAGTAAATAACTTAAACGATCTGTTCCAGAACGTCAAAATAGATGACATTCTCTCCTTCTTTAGAGAGACAGAATTGTACCAAAAAATATGACAACTTAAAACTGGTTAATCTTGTGCAAACAAATGAAATCCTGCTAATAGAAAATTTTACCTACATAAGTATTCGTTTTGAAATCTTTGGTTGAATATGTATAGATATATGGACAGAATTTGGCATTAAACGACCTACAAGGGTTGATATGCCATAAAACCCCAACTACCAACCAAGTATATTTGGGATCGTAATAAAATATCAATCTCTCACGAGTATTTGTCGTCAGGGTTTTAAAGGATGCAGACATCTGAGAATATGAAAAGTGATTTTTTTCTTCAAAATTCATTTCAAGAGGAAAAATATTGTCTAGTATGTAGACTTTCTGTGTCTTGTAACTTATCAAACAAAAAGAAACAACTTTTATCAAAGTTTAATTAATTTTCTTTACGTATCTGAAATCATTATTTTTTGGAGTAATTAATAACGGAATAATGAATAAAGCTCTTTTCATACCAGAAGTAACGAAACATTTTAGTGCCCAAAAACCAACTACACATTCCAAAATATCGACGTACCTTGCTTACGTATTCAAAACCTTACTTCCTTTTTGATCAGAAATGTACTTTTGTGAAAATAATCATTCGAAATACATGGTGTAGGGTGTATGGGTTATCGTCGTAGGAAATGGACTCAACTTGACGCGTTCACACCCTGGCCAACTGTTTGAATCTCATTTTGTGTTAATGGCCTTAGATAAAGGTGAATCTATTCTTCTGCATTTGATTATGGTTATACATGTATGTATTTACTCATATTCCCCACGATGACCTGGATATACCACCAGGTAATTTTTCTAGGCAGAGTACTGTAGGTTTGATTTAAAAGTTTACCTCCTTTTAGACTGGTTGTCTTACTTGAACTAAATGGGAACCCAGTTTCCCCTACTGATGATTTATTGCCAGGAATAAGAAACATATATTTATGCTTTTTTTTCAAAGGGAATTAGCTCTAACCAAAATACGAACCGCCTCGTCCAGCAAAATACGCAACCAAAACTAAATTATACAATATCCTCAATCATATCCAGCCAACTATAATCGGTAAATTTATGAGCGTTTTATTCTTGACATGTCGTTGCTTTAACTTTTACACCAGTCTTGCTCTTTTCTGACCGCAGGTAAAAAAACACACTTCTGATACCCTCTGATGATTTCACTGCTGATTAAATTCGTGAACTAAAGTCGTCTTCAATGTTCGCCTGTGATGGTTGCGTACGATCTTATCTAACGAGATGTTAACTGGAAAGAAAGGCATTCCACAGAGGCATGAGACATCGTCACCTCCCAAAGGAACTGGCTTCTGCCAATAGTCGATAAACAACGAACGATACAATCGAATTATCTTGCAGTCCTTCTCGCTTTATTTTCTCCAAGAATATCTTTACTTTTTTTTTTCTATATTCGTTTTCATATCTCGCCCTTTTCCAGCTATTGCTCTCTGAGAATGTGACTGTAAACGTATAGCTCATGGCTCATCGTAACATGACATACATTTTCTCTGCCACTTATATATATGCATTTAAATTATTTATTAGACGGTTTACAAAAATTTACAAACTTAACTTTAAACGATCTCTCAGTGAAGAGTGCAAGTGCCGTAATGGTTAAAATGCTTTTCTGTGGCATCGAAATAAATGAATTAGAGCTCCAGTCACGCTCTTTTAGTCATTTTGGGCTAATGTAATTGGGAATGGTTTGAACCCCTTATCTTCCCATCTATGCATTGAATTATTTCCTTGCTGTTCGTTAGCTAGGATGTTTTTATCATTAAGTATCTCACTTAGGTAAATATGCCATTAAACAAACAAACCAAACTATATATATATATATATATATATATATATATATGTGTGTGTGTGTGTGTGTGTGTGTGTGTATTCATAAAAGTAATACTACTTTAGATTTTGTTTGATTTTTTGTAAAGGAAAATTTGACTTCAAACGGCTACAAACGGTAAGTAATTAGGGCACCTTGGAGGAAAAGTGATTATAGACCAATAATTTCAAATCATCTTCTGAAATTAAATCTGTAGCTTTCTGTTTGATTTGCTGCCACTGTAAATAGCCTTAAAATATTTTTTGTGATTAAAATAATGTTCATTATTAATTAATTCAATCCTATACGGAGTTTAAATTCATAAGAAAAAAATATTGAAAAAATATATTTTTTTAATTCCTTTTATTCATTGACTGGCTCTCGTATATCTAAATGAAAATAGATATAAACGCACAGAGAAAATGTATTCTCTAACCCACAAAGAATTTGAGAGTACTCTGCTTTACCTCCTCTCTCTCTCTCTCTCTCTCTCTCTCTCTCTCTCTCTCTCTCTCTCTCTCTCTTGTTTTATCCTTTTCTAATTAGATTGGAAAATCATTGATCTGTCATAGGAATAAACAAAAAAAAAATACTGTCTGGACATCCTTTGTTAATAATGGAGAAAAGTTTCACGAGAAAAGTCCAGAAAGTTATCGTAGTGCATCAGAAACTGATGTAAATCAACAGCAAATTAGTGAAACTTTGATTCCAAGGTGATTTTTCATAAAGCTGATATTAAAGTTCATTCATTTCGTGAAACAAAACCCAGTGTATCTTCATGAAGAGAATATATTACGCTAACTAAAAGATAAATAATGAAAATCAAGGAAGCTCTTTTTTTATTATTTATTTATGGTATTTCTCTTTAGATGAGGGACAGGTGTTTAATACTATGATACTCGAGTGTAATTTTGGGTATAACGATGTAATTTGAAAATGTTTAAAAAAAGGCATAAGGATCATTTCGTTGAATGGGGAAAAAGACCAAACAATAAAAGGAACGAGTCGTAATTTTATGGTGGCATATTTGAAATCGTAATTATGATGAGTTAAAACTCTAAAAATCAAAGGCACCGGAATACTAATTTTTAGGGAACGGCGGCCTTCCGTACTAGATACTGTGTCCTAAAAATATTTCTTATCTCTGATGTATGCTGAGATATAAATAATATGACATTATATATTCCCTCAAAAGAGACATAGGCAGTATATATATATATATATATATATATATATATATATATATATATATATATATTAGATGAACTCGGCGTTGCTTGGATATCAAATATGTTTAACATGATTAATAACTGCATTTATATACGATCGTTACCCGAAACGTAGCCAGTACGGGAATTTTTTTTAACATGGGGTAGATAAATTTTAAAAAATACGTAATTTCTGGGAAAAAATTGATATTTCAAGAAATTGCTTGGAAAGGAAGTCATGTCATGTTGAGTTTCATCAAATATCGAAATATCACAATCACAATATTTCCATTTAATGGAAACACAGTGGCTTTAGCATGTGGTTTGCAATTAAATAATTTCTTTCTACATCACCAAGTTTAGAAACTGGCAGCAGATATATTTTGTTGACTTTCATTAGAATACGGAAATTTCACAGTCACAATATTTCAGTTTAATTGAATCACTGTTTGCTATATAAAAACACAAAAGTAAAAGTCCTCTCCCCTGATGGAAACACAGACAACTTCGACATCGTTGCACGTGTACTGCAAGGCGCCCCATACATCTTTAGCATCTGTCTACACTACATGCTTAGAACATCTATTGTTAAAATGAAAGACAACGGTTTCAAACAGACAAGAAAAGTAGCAGAAGATACCCAGCAAAAACAATTTCGGACGTGGACTACGCCGATGACATAGCGGTTCCGGCAAATACACCTGCCCAAGCTGAAACCCTGCTACATAGTCTGGAACAAGCAGTTGCCTCCATATCAACACAGACAAGACGGAATACATGTACTTTAATCAGAGAGGCGACATCTCCACTCTAAATGGTAGTTCTCTGAAACTAGTAGACAAGTTCACTTACCAAGGAATCAGTGTCTCATCAACTGAGACAGACATCAACACGCGACTAGAAAAGGCATGGACAACTAACAATAGACTATCGATCATATGAAAGTCTGACGTGACCGATAAAATGAAACGCAGTTTTTTCCAAGCAGCGGTCGTATCGATACTGTAAGGATACACTACATGGATGATAACTAAACGTCTGGAAAAAACATTGACGGCAATTACACAAGAATGCTGCGAGCAATATTGAACAAGTCCTGGAGGCAGTACCCGACCGGGCAGCAGCTGTACGGCCACCTACCACTCATCACCAAAACTATCCAAGTTAGACGAACTAGACATGCAGGACACTGCTGGAGAAGTAGGGACGAACTCCTAAGTGACATACTCCTGTGGCCCTTTCACATGGACGAGCAGTGGCAGGACGCCCAGCTAGGACCTATATACAACAGTTCTATGCAGATACATGATGTAGCCTTGAAGACCTACTCGGAGCGATGGACAATAGAGACAGGTGGCGGGATCGTGACATCATGATGATGATGATGATGATGAATCAGTTATTTAAAAAGGGATTTTACAAGTGAATAAGTCCATTCGAGATCACCAAATTCACAATCCAATATTGCTACATATTTATCTAATTTCAAGTTCAGATTCATCAAGATGCAGAAATTTGACAATTTCTGACATCTTGAATTTCCTTACAACGTTAAAATTCCAAAATCATTATATTTCAATGTTATTTAAAGAAATTCTCAAATTGTATAATATTTTATGACTGTATCACAGATTTCAAAAATATACAGAACAAGAAAAAGCTAAAAATTGTATTTCATGTCAATATGTGTTTAACCATAAATTTGAAATTTTACATTCATGATATTTAAGGATAGGGCTGTGATTTTAACAGGGGTTTACACTTAAATAATTCCGCAATGTCGCGTTATAAATTCAAGATTGTGACGAATGTATTTAAATTTCAAACTGCGATTCATCAAAATGCAGAAATTTCATGATTACATTGCTTCTGTTCAATGGAAAAAGTATTTTAACGGGGGTTTTAAAAGTAAATTGTAAGACCTTTGTGTAATGCAAATTTATAAATTCAGGATTTCAATAAATCTATTTCTTATCATTTTGAGTTTTATGGAAATGCCGAAATTTGATGCTCACAATATCTAAATTTAATTGAATTGTTTTAGCATGGATATAATAAATTAATGATATCGCCAAATTCAAAATTATAGATTTTAAAAAATGTACTTCCTTGAGTTTCATGAAAATGTTGGCATTTCACAATAAAAGATATTTAAATGCAATAGAAGCATTTATTATGAAACGGATTTTACAATTAGATATTATTTTTTTGTTTGTTTTTTTTTTGGTTTTTTTTACTATATTAATTAAAAGATTTAATATCACAAGAAATAAATTCCCTATTAACTTGTGATTTCTGAAAATGATAAAATAACGCAGTCGAAATAGTTTAGATTAAGGAAAACATTAACTTTTAAAATGTATTAAACGATTGAATAATAATTCCATACTGCAATGGAAATTTATAGATTCTTGATATATCCAATCCATCATATTATCGTGTTATCCCAGTACTTATTGTAAGGCTAACCACAAAAAAAAAACAAATAAATAAAACCAGAGAACAACAATATAAATGTCCTCCTACATAAAGTGTCAGTTTAGGAGAGTTACTAGTCTACTAAAGAGTGAAAACGATATCTATTATCTGATATGGTAAGTCTAAGTTAAAGAAAAAGAGGAGTTAATCTTCATCATGGAGACACAAATTCACTCGTCTTAAACTGGGATCTGGTTCCTTCACGTTTGTCAGAAATGAAAAGTATTAAGCAAAACATCTACTTGATTCTTCCAATAAGAGACACTCTTAACTCTTAATATGAAGGCAGATCAATATTTATAACCCATATACATCTTGATGTTCATGAAAATGATGAAAATTCTTAATCACAATATCATCATATCGGTACTAAATGTTATATTTTGACCTTTTGACCCGGCCCAAAATGCCGTTCAAGGTGATGCACTTGAAGGAAGTGACACATTCCAATGGCAGTTATGAGAGGAAATCACGTGGGCGGAAATTGGCTAATGAAATGGGACGAGGTAAAAAAATTTCCCATGGTACACTCATAGACTGACGCACCGCATGACAGTTATTTCTGCTCGATGACGATCACACAGGCCATTCCAAAGATAGCGGAAGTGACACATCCCGATCGCCAGATATCGGAAGAAATCGCGGAGGCGTGGAGGCGTGACCATATCTCCACGTGGGAGTTTGAAGGTAATATAAGGCCGACGAATTGAACAGAGTACAGTTGAGTTCGAGTGCCAGTTGGAGACGAAGTGGCTCTAGGGAGCCCTGATTGAATTGGGGTCCAGAGGAGAACGATAAAGACAAAACGTTGCCGACCATAACTTTGGGATCAAAATATTTCAGTTATGTTCGGTCTCCAGCTCCCTCTCACAGGATAACCTTGAGTAACCCTTTTCGAACCCTTACAAATAAAGTGAGAGGTAAATATTTTCATAAAGAAGTCTTCTTGGGTCGGTTATTCATTGCGTCTTAATTATGGTGTCGTCGTGATGCCGTAGATGAGTATACAACACCAAAGAGACTTTGGTACCACCACGTGCGAGCGGGTTCATGCATAAATCGCTACGTCTTAAGTAGTAGACGGACCCTGTTGTGGCCACATGATCAGGAAAGGTGACGAACACTCAAAACTCTGTCTTCTTTCACTAACACAAATGTTTATTCGCGACTACACCTTTTAAGTAGTCACCGAGAGAATGTAAGTGAGTATGAAAACTGAGTCACCCGCGTTTGCTGGACAAAGAGAAACAATATATCATAAATGAAAAGAGATACAGTAAATTCACGAACCTTTAATTTTCTTTCTGGTCTTCTATTGAAGTTCTAACGTCTTTGTTCACTGCTTTCGTCTCCACAGCTACACGTCTGGTGTGAGACCACTTTTTGGAGCTCACCCTAAAATGGGGTTCGTAATTTACGTCTCTCATTACATTTTTCAGTCGTCTTTTCCTTGTCACATCTCCGAACCAAATAAATTTACAATCTGAGCCGTCCACTTCTTTCAGTCTGGTGCCGGAAGGAGGAACATATCCGTTTATGGCAGTCCCATATTTAGGCAAAATATTTTGGACCTCCTGTTTTTCTTTAACTTGGACCTACCATATCAGATTACAATAATTCAATTTAATTGTTTTACCCGTGATTTAACCGTTAAATAAGCATCCGAAATCATAACAATGTACAGTCCTAGAAACTGTCAATGTATTATTTCATGTAAATTCCACTTTCATCAATATGTTGATATTTCTCATTCATAAAATTTAACTGTCAGATTATTATTTTAACAGGGGTTTACAATTTAATGTTAAGTGTTTTCTGCATCACCTAGTTTAAAATGCAAGATTGCCACAAATGTATTCATTTTAAGAGATATTCAATAAAATGCTTAAATTTCATGATCACTAAGTTGAAATTTAATGGAAACACAATATTTCTAACAGGGACTTTTAAGATTATGAGTTCATTCTATCATTCAATTTTTAATTCGCGTTAGCTTCAAATTATATTGTGTCATCCTGAGTTTCATAAAAATGTGGAAATTTGACAAAGACAATATTTCTAATCAAATGAAAAACTTATCTTAATAGAGATTTTACAATTAAATAATAAATCCATTCAGCATCATCACATTAAAAACGATGTCTCTGTTATTCAACATTCGTTGTCAAAATATTAAATTGACAATTTTATAATGCTAATTTCAAAACTGTATTGTTAATGAAACGAACGCAAAACTGTTTTATGTCTTTATCAATTTCATCATAACGTTCAAATTTCACAATAGCAATATTTGAATTTTATAAAACAAAGTTAGTTTTTCTCATGTTTTCAAATTAAATGCTATGTCATTCTTTCCTGGCTAATTCTAAGTGAATATACAAAGAAACTGCAACAGAAGTATTACCATTCTTGTTTCAAGAATATTTACTGGAGTTAAATATATCAGAAGAAGAAAATTGTTTGGCAATTCATAAATGACAAAAATAAAGAAATAGAAAAAAGAAAAAAGGATTTTGATTCATGTATTTTTCTTACATGTAAGCGAATAACAGAGTGAAAACAAAGTACATTAACTTTGTACTTTAGAGTTTACCACATTTTTTTTTTGTTTTACAGATTTTGTCTATGAATAAAAATATTATTGAGACTTCCAAGTCAGGTGTAATCTACATACAAATGTTCTTAACAAAAACACTTTTCTTCTAAATTCAATTCCACTTGACTGTTTGAAAATGTGATTTATTTATAGGCATGGAAAATTTAACTTGAATGAGAAATTGGAGTCTCTTAAATTGAATTAATTTTTCTAATGATGTCCAGGAATTCACAGAACAAAGGCGTCTGACCGTTTGGTAAACTTGTAAGAATATTGTCTTCAAGAATATGTAGCTACAGTCTTTTAACCACAAGTATGGTACTACGGCACACTCGAGACTGATCGAAGTCACATAGCAACATTACTGGAATTCCAGTTTTCATTTAATCTACGCTGAAATAAGCCTTGAATGTTCCAATCTATTTAGAAACTCAATAGGGCAGTTTATCATCTCATCTAGCTCATCAAAAGTGTCAATAGTTTTATAACTAAGATAATTTCTTGGAATGACTTGCAGATGGTGATACTTCATTTTATTTACAGTGGGATCTTTGTATGACTGCAAAAGTCTTTCACATAACGACTTCCGATTCTTGTATTGATGCAGAAAATTAGGAAATACCAATGATTCCAAAACTTGACCTAAAATTGAAATTTCTTTTAATTACAATCGATACATGTACAAACCAAAGTCCATCCGGAAGAAAGAAACGCATAAAATTATCTGTGACTTTGAGATACAAACGGATCCCCTAATCGGGCCAGAACAGACCGAACGGTAATTAACAACAAAAAAGACCGGAAAAAACTGTCTTATAGAGGATTTTGCGGTCCTGCGGGACCACAGAGTGAAAATCAAAGAAAGCGAAAATCATAGTGAGCAAAAAAAGAAGACACGTGCTTAGACCTTTGCTAGAGAACTAAAAATGCAGAAGAACACAAAAACAACAGAGACACCAATTGCAATTGACAAACAGAGGATTGCAGTAAATGATTGGAAAGTGACTAGAATATTGGAAAATCGGACGACTACTCGAGTCCATCCCACCTAAAACGTTGTTAAATTCGGCTGGAATACAGAGGAGAGTCCTCGAGACTGGAGGAAAGACGTTGTAACTCAGAGTCCCGTTGAAGTCCATCAATAACGCTGGGGTAAAAACTCGCGAGAAGTAATGATAATCTAGCAATGGACGTTGAGACCATGTTATATGAATAGAAATTCGAAGTGACCCGGTTAAAAAGAACTAAAACTTTCTAAATTAGTTTCTGGTTGATTATGTTGAAATTATATCACTCTAAATTAATAATAATCTTTTCTTTACTATGAAAAGAAAATTTAGTCATGAAAAACCTGGAGTTTTTACAATAAAAAACCCATTGAAATAATATTAGTAAAAAATTGGGGGAAGTAACAAAGAAGAATGGAAAATTTGTTTTATATGCTTTTCTCTTTCTTTCTAATTTGGAGTCACTCAACTAACATTTTTTGCAAACGTAGTTATCCAGAGGAGCCAGAGAGCAATAAATAGATGAACTGTCTCAAGAGAAATGAAAGATTCGTAGTAGATTCATATTTTCAGCGAAGTTCTGGGCTTTTAGAATCCGCAAAAATTGCTGCTGGGCAATTGCCCGTACAGTATCACTCAAAAACTAATTCACGTGAAATCTCGCCGCGTAAATAAGGAAATGGAATTTAAAACCCTCAAGATCCGTTAAAAAAGTGATTGTTGGACTTTTACGAAGTTAAAATTTACAAAGTATAAACCGTATATTTGTTGCTTGCTTAACAGTCCTCTTTAAAGTAAAATTATCGAGTCACTTCTGTAGCAAGAGCATTGATATTAATCACCCCTTGAGTGAGGTTGGGTGCCTTTTGTAGTGTAATGGTTAGCAATCTAGACTAGCAAACCTTCATAAGTGAATTAGATTCTTATTGGGTGCCTCATTCATGTGGTCTTGTGCCACATCTAAGAAAAAAGCTTAGTAAATGACACCCCTTAAGTGAGGTATTGTCAATGAATACTGCTCATGAAAAACAAAAATCCAAATCTTAACCAACTTGGGACGCAGATAACAGATCCAAATGTCATGATCGGTAGTGAAAAATGTGGAACCCAAAAGCATCCCACAAATAGTAGGTCTTCTTGTTTCAGCGACGCAAAGGCCAAAGCAGCAATGTATTTGATACAAACCAATGTAAAAATAGACTACAGAAGACAGCAAACATATTATGTAATGTTATTTTAAAAGCAATCCTACAAAAAGAGGATTTAGAAAATTGTAAAAAATTAATTGCAGCTTTTAACTACATACTAGTAGACAGAGGAATACATAAAAATGTATAAATAGAAATTGGTAGAAAAAAACAACTTTATGGCCATTTATAACGACAAACTTGTGAGATTGCCCATGAAAAGACATGGAAATAGCGAATAAAGGGAAATCTTAAGAGTTTAACTGAATCTCTGTATATAAAATCGCTAAGGAAAGTCATGAGGACCAAATATGTTCAAGTGAAAATCGAAAAGACGCAATAGAAGAGACGTTATAGGTTTGAGGGAAAAACATCACACGATTAATCACATTGTGATTGCATGCAACAAATTGCACAAAAGATGTACCAGACTAGACACAACTCCTTGGGAAAGATGATCCCCCCCTAACAAATGTGAAAAAGATTGAATGTTGACTATACTACCGAATGTTAATTGCATAAATTTGAATTTGTCCGAGAAAATAAGATTCACAAATATCTCCTAGATTTTGAGATCCAAATGGATCACCAAATTGCGGCTAGATTATCGGAACAAATGTTAATGATCAAAAAAGACATTTAGCCATCCAGTGGATTTTGCCATCCTTGTTGACCACAGATTGAAAATGAAAGAAATCAAAAAGATACACAAATACCAGAACCTGGCTTGAGGATTGAATTTTTTTGGAACGTGTGGCTTACGGTGAAAACCATTGTTCGAGGATGAGTCAAAAAGTAATGCTTTTCTCTACGTATAGGAATAATTACCGACACAGGAAGATGTATCACACATCAAAATCGATCTCTCCTATGTGGATCATATCCCTACTTTTCAACATAGTCATCGTTTCTCTCAATAGCAACGTCCCACCTTTGAATGAGAGCATGTATCCCTACCTCGTAAAAGTCAGTTGACTGTTTTTGAGCCACTTCATCAGTACAGTTTTCACTTCCTCGTCACTGGAATAATGTTTGCCACTTCAACCCACTTTTCTGTGGCCACTAAGAGATGATAGTCTGAAGGCGATAAGTCAAGTGAGTATGGAGGATGCCGTAAAGTTTTCCACTCGAATAAGGAAATTATCTCTTTTGTCCTGATGCTTGTGAGTTCGAGCATTGTCATGCAGAAGCGGGGCATTGTTGATTGGTAAGATCTTGCGTATTCAGACTATCATCTGTTCGGTCCTATGATATAGGCGTTAATACATCATTATAATGATCGGCCATAATTCTGAGATGATTCCTGGAGACGTGAGGAAACTTGCTGTCTCCTAAACTTCAGTGAAAAACCATCAACTAACGCTGGTGTGAAAAACTCTGAAAACAGTAAAATGATAATGAATATCAATATATACGAGGATCATTAAATATGTTTCCATAACTTTTCGTATGGGTACTTTTATTGATAGTACACACAGGAAACTCTAGTCCCCTTCGAAGTAATTTCCTCCAGCTGCAATGCCCTTGTTGTACCGTTCCAACAACCTCTGGAAGGCCCCATGGAAGTCATCTTGCGTAAGCGTGTCAATCACCTTCGTCACGACCTCTTTCATCTCCTCAAATGTCTCATAATGGCTGACTCTGAGATTAGGGAATAACTAAAAGTCACAGGGAGCAAGGTCAGGACTATAGGGAGGATGAGGAACAGTCTCGATGCCCATCTTGGTCAAATAGTCTGTGACAAGGATGGAGTTGTGGACTGGTGTATTGTCCTGGTGGAAATGCCACTTACTCGATTTGAAGAATGCTGGCCTCTTCTGACGGAATCTCTTCCTGCACTTCCTTAAAACCTCAACATTGTAACTTTAACCCTAACCCTTTGGCCAATCAGCTTTGGTGTAGTGACTTCCTAACTCCTCCCACACCTCTCTTCATACCTCACAGACTCCCTGCCTTATCTCTTATCCAACTCAAAAACTGATGCTCGATTCATTCAAGATGGTCGATAAGCAGTCTGAAGTATTCCGTACGTTTCCGTGGTATTTTTCCAAGTTTAAAACAGAATTTTAATGCATATCGTTCTTCTAATGTGTCCTCAAGTCCAGATTACATTTTTGAAATTCACCAGCTGTGACAATCAAGCTTTAGTAGGGTGTATTCCAATTCCTGCTGTAGCTGTTCATTTGAAAGGTACAAAAGTAAAATTCTGCTGATCGGATGGATACACAGCCAGTTTGACATTGTGGCAGGTGTGCTGCAAAGAGATACAGTAGTCCCATACTTGTTCATCATCAGCCTAGATTACGTGCTTCGAACAAGAATAGATTTAATGAAAGAAAATAGCTCATGCTAGCGAAGGCAAGAAGCATAAAATACCCCGCACAAACTAATATGGACACGGACTACGCCGATGACATTACATACTACATGTGCTTTAATCAAAGAGTCAGAATCTCCAGAATAAATGATGGTTCTCTAAAAATGGTCGTCAAGTTCACCTTCCTCGGAAGCAGCGTCGTCTCAAGAATGACAACACATGACAAGCGAAAGCATGGGCAAAGGGAAGTCAGATCTATCGGATTAGATAAAAAGCATTTTTTCCAAGCAGCGGTCGTATCCATAGTACCATATGGATGCACCACATGGACGCTGACAAAGCGTATGGAGAAAAAGCTTGACGGAAATTACACAAGAATGCTTCGAACTCTATTGAACAAGTCCTGGAGGCAACATCCCACAAAACATCATCTTTAGGGCCACCTACCACCTATCTCGAAAACCATCCAAATTAGTCAAACCAGACATGCATGACACTGCTGGAGAAGTAAGGACGATATACTTCTATGGACCTCTTCATAGGGACGGACAAGTTTTGGACGACCAACTAGAACATATCTACAACAGCTCTGTATTGATACTGGATGTAGCGTAGAAGCGATGGACGATAGAGACGAGTGGCGATAGAGGGTCGGGGAAATCCGTGCAAGCGACACAACATGAATGATGATGATGATGATGATGATGATGATGATGATATATATATATATATAGAGACAGAGAGAGAGAGAGAGAGAGAGAGAGAGAGAGATTTAAAAAAAAAAGTGAAACCAACGATATGATCAGCAGTCAGGAACAATATCCACATAAATATAAAGGGTGGAAATTTAAAACGAATTACTCTTAGAGAATGCATCATCAGCCATTGAAGATCTATTCTTCGGGAATATTTGTATTCTATTTCTGAAATAATTAAATCTATCGTAAAACACGAGGATGGGAAACAAAGTAATAATTCCATTTTTTGTCAATGAAACCCATTTTTTCTCACTCAATTTTAGAGTATTCCATAATATTTTCCTCTGCATTGATGAGATGGAGATTATGCCATTACTTTAAATAGTTTAATCTAGTTTGTTTAATGCATATTTTATGAAGTCAAATTATTCAGCACCTAAAGAAAAATGTTTTTCGTCTTATTAGCTTATGGTCGATAAAAAAAAAAATGAGTGAATATCCCATAAGTGGGCTAATTCCATACTTTTGGTTATTCTTCCCTTCAATAATATTAAAACAAACCTATACATCCCGTGTCTTCCTACCCATGTGACTCAAATGATACATGCTCGACTTTAACCCTTTGCGCAATGTGTATTGTTTTCCAATTTCAATCAAAGTAAGAATGCACCACTTTCATTGTACTACATTTTGCCAACGTCAATGAAAATTCCGAAGAAATTCCAAACATCCTCAAATTATGATTATAAAATAAAGGCAACGTGAATTGCACCTTGAACTGAACGGGTCAATCTCAGAATGCGAGCACAAAGCTTTATCTTATTCTGTGTTGATTAGCGTTACACTTGAGAAAATGCAGTTGATTGACTTCGCTCTCAAAATCATAAATATAATTTCAAAATTCAGAAAGTTTAGTATAACATACTCTTTTGAAAAGAATTGTCCATCATTTCCGAGATTATCTCCCGTTAAAGCAGCGTTAACATATTCTACGTAATAGATATACCGTGGGAAGTGGGAAAAAAATATATTCTAATGTAGTAATCATTTACTTTTACCTTTAAAACCAACATAAAAATAAGCTCTATGGCAAATCAGATCGTAAATGCTGATATTTATTATGCATATAAGTCCTACTTTCTCATTCATCTGTTTTACTGCAATTAACAGCATTTTACTGTTTTTGTCATTTTAATTACTTTTTGCAGAACTGTTCAGTCGAGTTTGAGAACAATACAGACTCCCCCCCTCTCTCTCTCTCTCTCTCTCTCTCTCTCTCTCTCTCTCTCTCTCTCTCTCACACACACACACACACACACACACACACACACACACACACACACACACACACAAACATAAACACATAGATATTTGTGAAAGCGTATGTGTGTGTTTACCTACCCTCAGAAGTAGTAGGATTTGACAGTCTGCCAATTTCTATGCATAGTTTTCCTTCTCCTAGCCCCGTCGCTTAATCAAGGCTAAATGAACCAGTTTAATTTACTATTTACTCATATCTAGGAAGATAACATATTCATTCATTCCCTGTTCAAGAGTATAAGTATCTAGTGAAATCTAAAAGCATCGTTTAGGATTTGAAATTGTCTCGCCGATTCCAGTCCCTGCAAAGATATCCATTAGCCTAAGCTCAACTCAAAGTTTTATTCTATGGCAACCTCACAATATATATATATATATATATATATATATATATATATATATATATATATATATATATATATATATATACTCTAACACAAGTGTAAATCAATAAATAAGGATAATCTTACGATATAACAACACACATTTCACCCTTGAAAACTAGATTAGGTTTATTTTTTATATAATTTCTATTCTTCAAATGTTCCTTTTGAAAGGCAAGCTTTTATATTCCTTCAGCTTAGAAATGTTGGATTGTCTGTTTAACCATTGGTTTACGGTGTCTTATCTTGCTTGTACATTTTCTCCAAGTGGAAAGATTTTAAGGAGACGTAAACAATTTGGAATAAGAGGAAGCTAGATGTAGACTGTACAGAAGATGTGGCAGCAGTTTCCTACGAAATTGACTGATGGTTTTAACAGTTCTTGCTGCAGTAACAGACGTTAATTGTCATGGACTCAAGCAACACGGGCATCAAGCATAATTTTTTGTCGCGTTCTCTCAGAAATCTCCAGTTGTTCAAAAATGTCGTCTATTGAATATTTCTGTCAGCCAAAATGAGTAAAGGAACTGAAGCCTTTCTATTAGGATTACTCGCCACTGTCGACCTGCCGGACAAGTCTTGGTCTTGAATGCTTTTTTGAAATTTTGCTAACAATTTTTCCCACTTGTAAACATTTTTGGAAGTAAAGTTACTTCTCCGTACACATTGCGTACTGTTCTGTAAAAAATCGCCTAAAGTTTCGATACCCGTCTCTGTGTATAGTCGAATTACCTGCTTTAGAAAAAAGCATAAGAACCCTGATTTTGTTTATTTACAAATCAACAAATATTGCACGCTCCGGCAGTAAATATACAATTATCTCATAATTAAAAGTTTTCAAAAGTATCACACGTTAGAGTTTTAAAAAAACCCACATATATGTAAAAAATGTTCTTTTCAATTATGTATACATTCAAATACAATACATACTTGCGTGTATACACCGGTTGAAATCTTCAGAGAAGTGATAGTCTTTTTTTGTTGACTCGAATTATGAGAATAAAGTGGGAGTGAGTTTGAGCAATGATCATAGGAGTAGAAAATTACCGCCTTTGCAAAAGCTGAATTCTTTGACTGTTCAGATTAAGATATATTCCCATTTTAGCATTTTTTATTTTGCCAAGAGGTTCCAGAAAATACGCATCTTCTTTTTATTTGTCTCCAGTTAGACGTACGATTATTCGTCGATACAGGAAGACAGATTTGTATAATGGTTTGTAATTCGGAAAATGGGATCAGAGATTTGAGATTAAAAGTTTCTCGGGGCCGTTTGCATTCACTGATAACCTAAATAAAGGCATGAATGTATCCATTCATTCCTTTGCCAAGGGCAAAATAATTGTGCTTAGACACTCTGTACAACTGTGTGGTTACCAATCCTGGTAGAAAACTTCTAAACTCCAAAGTATTCATATCAGATGTAGCAAATCCTTAAAATCAACTCTCTGTGTAACCTTAAATAAAAAGCATGTACTTAAAAATTAAACAAATGAGCATATTCCGAAATCGGTTCATGGCGGTCAAACTTAAAACATCTATGGAAGATAATTAAATAACTTTCTACTCTTTAATCAACCATGACACATGCAGTATGCAAATATTTCTTGTTTAAGGGATTGGGGATTTGATATATAAATTCTAAATATTTCTAAAACAGCTGCTTATAAAATTATCTCTAGAATACAACAGGCCATCGAAGAGCAAGTAGGTAAGAATTATTGATTTATAATTGATTGTTATCTATTTTTTTTTCAAATTTGATTGGGAAGTCTCTAAGGTGTAATTTTTGACATAATGCACAGTGTCAACATAGTAACCGAGTACGAATTTTAGTCGCTCTATTATGTTCACTTTCAGACTGATGGCTTTGGGAAATATAACTGCCTCCTTAACCCCAACATAGCTATAGGTTACATTGTACGAATACTGTTCGTCTACAGATTGTTTAGGCATTAAATAATCTACGAAGGTTGATAGGCCATTAAAACCAAGAAATAAAACCAAACAAAATGTGCTTTTAAGTATGAGGAGAAAACGCATTTTTTTTACTGAAGTTAATCATCGTAGTTATAATCTATAAGCTTTTCAACAGAAGAAATATTTGGCAAAACTGAAAGTAGAACTGTTATTGAAGTAAAAAACATTGTTACCCGAAAGGGAGATCGAATTAATAATTTTGAAATGAAAAATAACTTGCATTATCATTTTTCTTCTATTTTCTAATGTGTAACTGCTATTGCTATTGAAATAAGAGACCCAATCTTCTAATGAATAAATTCTGATACATAATCTGATACAAATATTCGACGAAATTGACTTAGAATTTGAAATAAAGTTGATTTAGTAATTTATACTTTTTTGGTGTAAAATAAAACTCAATAAAAGAAACAAAAAAACCTGGTTCAATTTCCGATACAAAAAGCCGATAAAAGAAAAATGAAGGAGGAATGGCAATCAATTTAATAACTTATACAAGATATCCAAAGAAAGAAAGAAAGAAAGAAAGAAGAAGAAAAACAATAGAATGAGAGTATACATTCAATTTTCTTGTCTGTCACGGTAATCTTCCTTTGGCTACTTTTTATTTTCTTCATCAATAATTATACCACCCTCATAGATGTATTGTAGTAGTTTCCTAACTGGACTATTTTATCCCGGGCGTTAACCAGTATCTGGTGAAGCTTTCCGTTAACACAATTTTGGATTAATCTGCCTTCTTGAACATCTACGATGTTGCTTCCAATGGCTTTCAGTGATAAAATTTGGAGGGGTTGCCTTAAATTGGTTAACATTTTACTTAGTTATTGTCCAACTATACACAGTTTATCTAAGTTTTATTTGTTACAGAATTTATCAACATTCTTTAATTGTTCAGACTAAGAGTATTCAGATGTTATTTGTGTCTGTTTAATGCTCAAGTTTTATCTTAATTCATATCTTTTATATATTCCCCATCTGCTACTGAAAAACAGATTGTATTTACTTTTTTCTTCTGAGAATAGTAACCTTCGATTTATTCTGTGGATTTCTACACCGTCGGCAATTAGTTTCTTGGCACATTCTAAAGGATAGTCGTAGAGATTATTATGATAGTTCACCGCTAAAATACAATGAAAATACTCACTAAAAACTCATATTTTTCTGTTTCACCGAATTGAATTGCTATTGTTTTTGTTGGCGTCCTCTAATTCCAGTCCGATGCCTTCTCTGGTCAAAAATCTAAAATAATCTTTATATATATTTTTTGTTCTTCTGCTTTTAATGACAGTTCTGACCATGTGACCCTGCTAATTCTTCTGTGGTTTTCCATGTCGTCTCTCAATAGTTTTCGACATTCCCTCGAGTCTTCTTTTCCCTATTCTTGATAGTTGATATTAACAATCTGAAGGGTAGTCATACGGTTTATTTTGAAAGTTCACTCAAGAAGTATTGAAGACAATTGAATTTGAGGCATAACTTCTTCGATTTTGCAACGCCATATATATAAAAAAAAATACTTTAGAGAGATGGACAAAAGGTGGCTTAATCCTGTTCCTTAATGAAAGGGGCCTCGGAAACGAGAAGAACTTCTATACTTACGTCTATCACTGTCAGGGGATATAATGTTCTACTTCTTCACCGTATCTCATCTGAAACGGAGAAATTCCTTAAGATAAATCAGAAGGTTTTTCAAGGAAATAGATTCTCAGCTTCACAGATTCTAAAACTATGTTGAATCTTCGCAGGGTTTCACTCAAAATTCTAGAGGCAACACAAATGATTTTACATTTTTCGTAGACCTTTGATTCTATACATTGAGTAAAGATGGAGGAAAAACTTCAGGCATATGATCTCCCCAAAAATTGTTACCGTTATAATGATGATTTATAAAAACATGAAGGCAATGTTTCAATCGATTGATGGATCCAAATATATCGTCGACATTGTCACCGGAGTTTTGCAAGGAGATACATTAGCACCATACCTGTGTATGATCTGCCTGAATTCCATAATTAAAACATCGATACATCTAATAAAAGAAAATAGATTTACGCAATTATTTTTAAAAAGGCTAGAAGTAGACGATATCCAGCAGAAACTATAACTGACGCAGACTATACACATGTTCTAGTGCTTCATGCAAATACCCCTGCCCATGCCAAAATCCATGTTGCATAGCCTGAAACAGGAAGCAAGAGGTATTTGCCTGCACGTGAACGAAAATAAAACAAAATACATCAGTTTTAAATGAGAAATAACAATCTTCACTCTACCTGTCGAGCCTCTAAAATTAGTAGATACATTCAGTGACCCCAGAATCAGTGTCTCATCTATTGAAAGTGATGTTAATTTACGCCTAGCGAAGGCTCTATCTGATAGAATAAAATAGGATTTCTTCCAAGCTTCGTATGTGTCAATTTATACAGTATAGATGCACCACAGGAATAATAACGAAACACACAGAGAAAAACTATACTATATTGAACAAATCCTACAAGAAACGCCCTCGAAAACAACGGTTGTATAGCCACTTCCTTGCCCTCTCAAAAGTAAACAAGTAATACGAACAGCACCGGAGAAGCAAGGAATGAACTCATGAGCGACGTTCTTTTAAGGACCCTAACATATAGACGAGTCAGTAATTGCTGACCAGCAAGAAATTATCTACATAAGATTTGTGCGGACACGGGAACGATGGAGGATAAGAACGAAGAGAGAACTAGAGAGAGAGAGAGAGAGAGAGAAAGCATAAAATCTTTGCTGTCAGTGCGTTTTGATGACGATGATGATAAATTCAAACAACCTCTGAAACTCTCTCTCTCTATCTCTCTCAATATATATATATATATACGTAGATCAGCGGTCAAAGTCTATGGAAAAAAAACAGACAGATGGACGAATATATTCAGAGCAACATATATATATATATATATATATATATATATATATATATAGAGAGAGAGAGAGAGAGAGAGAGTGATAAAGGAAGAGATAGAGAGAAAAGGAGAGGGAGAGTAGTATAATACATTGATAATCACATGGTGTCAAAACATTTTTTTTTCAAATGAATCTTTATGTAAGTAAACTGTCGCGCACAAAAGATTTCAACAACTTTAAACTCTTGAACTTTTGAAAAATTGAAAAATTATAAGAGGATATTTTACATCGTGATTTTTATAGATGAAACATCAGCTCTGTTCGCATTATTTCCATTCCTAACCCTTATATTTTGTTGGAGGGGTCCTGAATCAGAGGGGTTTATGTTATACCGGCTCCTAAAGTGACAATGTAAGGTTTTCACCAAGGTTACATAAACAGATTTATATTAGCTCTGTATTTCGAATCAAATATGTACACACACACACACACACACACACACACACACACACACACACACACACACATATATATATATATATATATATATATATATATATATAATTTTGAATATAATTTAAGATATGTAACAAATGACATCATGACATCTAATTAGATATTATATAATATCAATCTCTCTCTCTCTCTCTCTCACTCTCTCTCTCTCTCACTTTTTTGCTATCTCTCACACACACATATGTAGTTTCCGGGGTTGTCAACAATTATGTCAATTCGTACAATATCGTCATAATAAAGAAGACAAATCAAATCACTGTTTTAAAAGTTTGTGCGTTATAAATACAAACACACACACACACACATATATATATATATATATATATATATATATATATATATATATATATATGGTACGTGCGTGTCTCTGAGTATGAGGAAATGTCGTCATATACTAAAACTATGAAAAAACTAAATTATGATGAATAAAATTATATCAGATTACATAAATTTTGCATTTACCTACCTGGCCTATTGGCACTAATAAGCAAAGCTTAATTAGTAATTGTTTTTTATAATTGTCAACTATTCCTATGGAAAGATACTCTCACAGAAAATCATATAATCTGTTTTAACCTTCTTTCATTTCAAAGTGAATGTCGTTTGAAAACTTGTCGAAAAAAAAGCTTGTAGAGCTGTCAATACGATTTGTGAGAATCAATGTGAAGGAATGAGAAGACTTCTAATACTTCTCGTTTTGGTCTATAACCCAAATTTTCTTTTCGTTGAACATTTTGCATACGATTAAATAGAAGTTCTGCAAGCCACATCCTTTGTCATTGTATTTATACTGAATGATGACATTGCCGAATGAAAGCGTACAAGAAAAGAAAAGAAAAACAACATTTGGATGCTTTGTAAAGATAACCTTCGAGATAAATTTAAAAGGATGCTACCTTAGAAATAAAATGTTTTCTTTAATGTCATATCCATTTTAAAAAATAGCTTCATCACATCATACAAGACACATTTTGCTAAGCCTGGAAACGCTTAATATTTTGATGGTCAGATAATATTTTCCTTTCTCCACGATAAAATTCGAAGTCATGAATTTCAGTGCAAAATGAACTATTATTTTTTTTGTGATCTCTACAGATTGAAATAAACTAGAATTTCACACTGAAGTGAGATTGGAACGTTCGTTACAATTTTCTGAAAATTCGAACAGTCTGGCCGAATAGCTCCAATGGACGAAACAGTATGTTAGCTAAAACAATCAGAAGAAAATTCCAAATTTCACTTTCAGTTGTCATCAAAACTGTTGCTATCAGGTCCTGCTGGAGAGTATTCATCCGGGTACTTCACTATTACATCGTGACATTATAAGAGTCTACGAGTCTTATAAAAAGATGTCCGTTAGTTGAATATATTTTATATGACAGGCTGTTGTATCGTCATTGTGAATGATACACAGAGAAGAAAAAGTGCTTAATATATTTATTCAACTCAAGTATCCGGTGTTAAAGAATACACACAAAAAGACACAAAAAGACAATAAGTGACAAACAATTAACAAGAGAAATAGAGGAGGGTTTAAAATGCTGAATTGCCAAACGAAGTAAGATCAGTCCGAATATTAATCAACTAGAGATCAGCTTATTACTCAAACTTCGAAGTCATTAATCGTATGCTATTTATGGTTATGAGCCAGTCGGTCTGGTACAGTGCTGAAGGGTTTTTAGCCATTTTAAAACATTCCCCCTTTGGAGTTTTATGCCCCCAAGACGACATATTTCTGTCTTTAATTTTGTTCGCAAACTCGATCTTATGTCTGGATCTTTTGTTGAATGAAAATTTAAAAATGTTTCGTGTTATTTCGCTCTTTCTAAATTTTTCATATTCTCTGTTAAATCTTCTGACAAAAATCGTATAATCCTCATTTTCTTTGTAAGAAAGGAATACTGCCAGCGTGTATTGAAAAATGAATACTCTTCACCGAATATTTTTGTTAACAGTTCTATTGTTTCTTGGAATGATATTTATCCGGGATGTCTAGGGAGTATAAAATTTGCTTACTTTTCATGTTACACAGCGCCGAACTAACTCAGTCATAAATATACCTATTTTCCATTCGACCATGTTATACAGTCTTTTTGGAATACTTCCTTACGTCTTCTAAAGTATGCTCTGAATGTGACCTCTTCGTCTAGTTTGTATATGAAATCACCTGTCGAGTTGATAACGAAATCCTGAGATAAGATATTAAAGCTGCTTTAATTATTTTCTCTTTCTGAGAAAGTATCCATTAATTTTTCCGTGTCATGTTTGCGTTATATTCCTTGCAGTTTTAAGAATTCCAGCGTGCATTTTTTAAAATCCTTAATTTTTTGTGAGTAGAACTCGTCAGTTTTTACTTCCAATAGATATTTCGGTGTGTTTGTTTGTCCTATTTTACAATCGTAGTCAGTACGTTGTTTCGGTTGGGATTTTTCGAATCCCTGCCAAAAAATTTGTTGTATCTTCGAGGTGAATGATACAGAGTGAAGAATGTGCGTTTTAAATATTTATTCTGCCCCAGTATTTACTGCTAGTGGATATATACAAAAATCACAGATCAACTTAACATCAGCCTATTACTCAACAATATTTGTCGTACACACCAACGATCTGACGAGTGTGACACAAGGCCTTTCTTAAGGTGGGTCCGGGCGCTGGGCCTGAGCCAAGACACGCTCGGCATTCCCCAAAATACCTCGGGCCCCATTGGTATTCCCAAAAAAGGACTGCCTTAGTCGCAATGTGATGAACCTAGCCCCTCCTAGGATGGTTAGAGCCTGTGGGACCGCGCCCTGAGGCACGATGTATGTCAGCCCAGACACGTGACACACCGGCCACATTCGTGCCTCTGATAATACGGCCGGCCGAAGCGTGACCCATCCACTTGATCCAGTCAACGGTATTTTTCTCACGCCCTACCAAGCGGACGAGTGTGGCACAAGGCCTTTTTTAAAGTCGGTCCAAGCGTAGGACCGTTGCCCAAACACGCCTGATATTCCAAAATATCTTAGGCATCGTCAGCAATCTTTTAAAATGGGGCGCCGAAGGCGAAAAACCTAACCCCTCCAATGAGTGTTAAAGCCTGGGAGACTGCCCCTTGAGGCTCACTGTGTGTCCAGAGACGAGTCACATCCGACCACATCCGTGCTGCTGACACCACGGCCGGCCGAAGCGTGACACATCCACTTGATCCAGCTTATTAATCAACGGTATTTGTCTTCCGTTACACCATCTGGACGAGTATGGCGCAAAGCCTTTTATAAGGTTGGTCCGGACGCAGGGCCGTAGCCCAGACGCGCCCGGCATTCCCAAAAATTCCTCGCACCCCTTCAAGGAGGGTTAAAGCCTGGGGGAAGGCCTCCTGAGGCTCGAGGTATGTCCTGATATGAGACACACCCGACTAGATCCATGCCGCTGATACCAAGCCGGCAGTGTTGTTACCCATCCACTTGATGCAGCTTATTAATCAACCATCGAAGTCTTTAATCGTTGGCTATTTATGGCTATGAGACAGTCCATCTTAAAAGGTGCTGAAAGGGGGTTAGCAAGTCTAGAACTCAGGCATATTTTATGAATTTAACTGGTCTTGTAATAAACTAATTTCAGTCTATGCAAAACAGGAGATGTCCTTTGTATCATATAAAATTCGTAGCTGAAAATGAGTCATGAGTTCTGGAGATCTGGAGAAGATGGAATACTTCCTCATTGTCATTATTTCCTGATGCACCCTTTTCCGAAATTAAAGTACACGTTATGGTCTAATCAATGGGTCAAATAGATCTGTGTAAAAATCATTCGTGTTTTATAGGATCATGTGCAAAAACGTCAAGGCACAACAACAGAAATAGTATTAAAAGTTGTGTATAATGGGCTAATTTCCCTTCGACCGAGTTATAGAATAATCTTAGATGGGTTGATATGCCGTTCAAAACTATTAATAAAACAATCAAGATATTAATTTATTAAACAATACCTTTCAGAGCAAGAAAGGTAAGATAGAGATTTTAGCCATTGTTTTTTATGAAAGGACTCGATGCTTTATAGCGCAATTATGTGTCCAGGTTGGTATATTTTTAAATTTCCACATTTGAAAACTAAAGCATCTCATTTTTCAACATTATTTTTTTATAGTTTACTTTTGCCACATAATCCATATTTGCTAATCTTTAGATCCTGTCTATTCTAAACTTTACGTAATTTATCTTTATGATGTTATTTTAGCCAGCTATTAATAGAGATTCGGTTTCTCTCTAGGTTTTCTTTCCATGGGTGTGTTCTGCTCATTTCATATCATTATCATTATTATTAGCTTTTATTGTGATTAATATTTCTGTTCTCTTGTTTGTATAGTCCCTCTGATACCGCGTCCATCCATTCCTCAATGTTAGCGAGTCCTCTTTTTCTCTTGTCATATAGTCCGACAATTTTATCCTCCGAGTTTAAAGTTTTATTATTGTCATCAATTTTTTGTTATGTGTTCCATGTTTTTGCAGCCCACTTTTTTCAGTCTAGAAAGGCACCGTAGACTTTTACCCAAGAGACTGCACAGGTATTTACTCTTTTGATTATTTTTTCTATTAATTAAATTCCTGCTGCAGACTTTAGTTTCCACTAGTTTGATATTCTTTATGAGTTATTCTTTCATTACTTTTCCTCCATTTCTATTTGCTTACCATTTATATTTAACATCTCAAGCAGATAGATAAATTTGTAAAAGCCAGATTTAAGGGTTTCTTAGATGTCGGAATATTGGAATGCATTTTGATTCAATTTTAGAGTACAACTCTACGAAGTTGGGGTAGAAATTTTAAAGAGTTTCATTGATTTTCCGAGTATTATTATGCATATCGTAGTTTAGTGAGTGTCATAAAGAGTTTGATCAAGATCTTCTGAATAAATCTCTAAGTGTTCATAGATTACTTATTACAAATGTAAATGAGTGAGGGTACAAAGAAGAAGTTTCTCTCACAAAATCAAGGAACACAACTGATTTCCTTGTTGCAACTGAAAAGGCGTTTCTATAAATCTGTTTGTTTTTTTTTTTGTTTTTTTTAATCTCTAAAAGGGATTCCACATAATTGGAAAATAACACTACCGGAACAATTGCCCCAAAATAGTTGAGGGCATTAGTTTTCAGTAGCTGTTTTTAGTTTCAGTCTTTGCTGGAAAATAATTTGCCTTTCTAGAATTGTTCTAAATCAATAACAACTGAGATTAGGTGTCTTTTTTATGGCCTTTTAGCAAACATATAATCTTAATTATATTTGCAAGTCCTCTTTATTATCTTTTGAAAAGCACTTGAAGGTTGTTTTCGAATATTTTAGTCCTATATCCAAACCAGAGGAAATGTTTTCTTTCTCCCCACTTCCATTTTCAACGTTTTTCTCAACAGTGTAACTATGAATGGTCAACTTTCTCCTTTGATTTTCATTGTCTCTGTGATTCCTTTATTCAGTAGAGAAATGGAACAAAATATCCGAAAATAATAATTCTTTTTCACAATTTGTCTGATATCTAATTTCTTTTTCTTCGAGTTATACGTCTGTGAAATTTTCTTTTCTTTGATTAGTTTAATTCGACACGCTAGAGATGTTCTGAGATACGTGAGATTCTTTGTTTACTATTGAACAATCTGTTGATCTTGTGATTGAGTAGTTCAATAATACTTTCTCGTTTTTACTGGTATTTCTTTGGGCAGGTGCAATTTTTTCGAATTATTAGTTCCCGATTTCCTTTTCAAAAGCTGGTTTAAAATTATTGCAATATATATATATATATATATATATATATATATATATTGTGAGGGACGCCAGACAGGAACCAACCCACACTCCTAATAATATTACCTCTCTCTGTTTGTCTCTGTCTCTCTCTCTCTCTCTCTCTCTCTCACACACACACACACACAAGCTCGCTGTGAGGTTAGATAGCAGCAGGAGCCAACCGAACTGAATCGTTAACAAAATTAAAAATTAGAGAACTATTCTGGTTGGATCAAATCAACCAATAAGAGAATGGAGAAATCGCGGGAATGCCAACCGATTTTTCCTAGAATGGACAATTGCTAATAAAATATTGAAAGAAGAAGACGCACTTACGTGTTAGTGCTTACAATACAGGATTTACACTCCTATACATATTTTAAATGGCCGTGGATACAAGAAAATTCAAGATAATAGGATACTAATTCACCTGTTCACGAAACAAAGATGGTGGACGTCGGTAAACTAATTAGTTTAGAGAACATATTGGTCACGTGATTTATGCCACATTTGATTTTTTCCCGCGCAAAATAAACGTGTGTGTTTGGAGCCAATCACATGACAAGAATAACTTAATAACTCATTCTAATATATTTTTACTTCCAGAGACAACTTGGCTTAGCCAGCTAGTGACACACATCTCAATACACGCAACAGGGGTGCATATATACTCTGCTACATTTCTATTTCCTATTATGCCTTTTCGGCCGGACTTGTTCCAGTCTCGTACACGGCCTCAAACAGTTCGTCAAATCTCGAAAGCGACAAACGTCCAACATATGAGAAAACACGTTCTTCTAGAATACACTGCTATATTTCCGTGTATTGAAACCTCGCGTGAAATACTTAATCAACATGCGTTTATAATTTACTGAAACTTTTAATATTTAGTCTTTCACCAAAATATTCGTGCTAGTTACATAAGCACGTGCACACACATAGTGGAATATTTAAGAAGCTATAATAGAGTATTCGTAATGTTTTGTAATGTTTCCTTTTTATTTACTTGTTTATATATATATATATATATATATATATATATATATATATATATATATATATATTATATATATGTATAAATTTTTTGTTGTAGGTCCAAAGAAAGAATAAAAATATATTATAAGATAGGTAGGCCCACGAAGAGATTTGTATTTTTTTTAATGTATTTATTTTGTTCTTACGTACGTGTTATATATATGTGTATGTTTCCAGCTTTTTGCTTTCGTCAGAGAACATATGTGGCACAAGGCCTTGGTAATGGGATAGTCAATGAGGCTTAAATTCACTCTTGTTAGCAGTTTGAATATTTTTTTCCTTTTGATTGTGGGTTTTATATAGAGGTTATTCTCACTTTTTCTTAGAGTATGTTTACTTTAGTCTGCTTTACACCTCTTTGATATTTGTCATTGTGTGTCTGTGAGCGCGTTGGAGTGGTTTGGGGTTTCACTAACTGTTATTTTTCTTCTTTCTTTGCGTGTGAGAGTGTGTGTCTTGGGGTTTTGTTTGTGTGTAGCAGTGTGGTTTTAAATTTACTGGTAACTCTTTCCATTTTTCCCTAGTTTTTTCTGTGTATATGTATACACTTATCTATGTATGTTTGTACATATATATATATATGTGTGTGTGTGTGTGAGTGTGTACGTGTTCGCGCGTGTGTGTGTGTGTGTGTGTGTGTGTGTATTTCCAGCTTGATACTTTTGTCAGCACATGTTGGCATAAGGTCTAGTTAATGGGTATACAATGAGTCAATGAGATTTTAACTTTAACCTCATTTGTTGTTCGAATGATTTTTAATTACTTATATTTTGTACGTATGTATGTATGTATGTATGTATGTAGGTTTATTTACGTTTGTCTCTGTGTGTGTGTGTGTGTGTGTGTGTGTGTGTGTGTGTGTGTGTGTGTGTGTGTGTGTGTGTGTGTGTGTACGGTTCAGGTTGGATTTAACTTTGGTTTAAATTCATCTAGAAAATTTATTTCCTTTATTTTCAGCAACCTGTAGTTTTTGGTCTGATAAAGTTGCATTATTTTAAATTTACCTTTGTTATATTGGTATAGGTGTTTCGAAACATGTAATTTTCTGTTTTCTTCTATTTTGATATTACTCTCGTGTAGGGGTGTCCTAGTATTAAGTGCCTGTGTTGGCCCTATGTACATTTCTTTGCATTCGCTACATTCAATTATGTAGACTCAGTTTTTTGATTTGCAGTTCAAGTTTTTATTTATTTTGAATTTGTTTTCAATTTGAACAACATAAATAAATTTAAAAAATACAAATCTCTTCTTGAACCTACCTATTTTGAAATATATTGTTGGTATATAATTGTGTTTGTTTGTATTGCTTTGTTTTTAATGTTCTTTTGTCCACGTCGTTTGCTTTTCAATGAGTAACCATAAATTGTGGGAACAACATTGTTTAGCAAACAACCCCACTAAAAAAAACTACCATAATACCGAGAAAAATTACGAAGGGAAATAAAAGGGGTGTGTTAACAGACAACAATCGATGCGAAGTCAAACATGAAGAAAATTCCAAACATTACAAACTCATGAAGTAATCTATTCTGTGCACTGGGATGACTGTGGGAGGGAAACTCATAACACAAGTCGGGCTATTATGGAGAAAAATGATGAAAACAAACATTATTCCCGCGACTTCTTCACCTGAATTATGGAGTACACCATTTTTGCGCACTGGAATGACAGTGGAAGAGAAAACCTCTAAAGATAATGCTGACTATTTTGGGGAAATAGCGGAAAAATTGCAGAAAATAGATTGAAAGGAGAAAACCCACTTATGTGTTAGAGCTTACAAAAGGTCTCTTCTGATCCCGAGAAAAATTATGAAGGTAACGATAGGGCAACAAAAGGAAGACACGTGAAAGTGTGTGAGCTTAACGAACCCATGGAGTAGATTTTTTCTGTGCAGCGGAATGACGGTTGACAAAGATAAAATTTGAATAGAATCTTTTATGTACTGAAATGACGGTGGAAGACATAAAAGTCGAACCGAATAAAAGTCAAGCACAACGGTGGAAGAGAAACTAATTGTGATTCTGGCTATTATGGAGATAAATACTGAAAACAGAAAAAAATATGTCTTATTCACCAGAATACCTTGACGATAATGGACTCTTCGAGTAGATTCTTCTGTGTACCGAAACGACGGAGGAAGAGAAGCTAATAATATAATTCTGGCTATTATGAAAAAGTGGCAGAAACAGGAGACATATAGCTTGGTAATTAAAATTATTCGGCCACTGAACCTGAAACTCGACAGAGAACATTAGTGACGAGCAATTCAAAGATAATATCTATTCAGAATAAGATATGAACCCAAGATAATATTAAGGAAAGAAAAAGAGAGAATAAAAATTAAAAAAGGAGAGAGAAGAACATATTAAAATGTATGTTTAAATTCAACAACGCTAACAAAATTTCTGGCTAATTACTCTATTATATATTTTCTGTACTGCCTATGCTCATTCAATATCCTTAAATATATTATTATTCCATTAATTCACTTTACGTCCAGTTTTTTCTCGCTTCTTTCGAAATCCTCTCGCTGTTAATAAAGTTGTATTAACTCAATTTATCACTGCGTCTGTCTCTTGAAAATTATTACTACCCATTATAATAAATATTCCTATCCAAGTGGGGAAAAGAAAGCGTAACTTATTGTGTTTTTATTTAATTGTCCAGTCAAATGTGTAAACTCATGGCCCGATATATATATATATATATATATATATGAAAAATCTGTAAAAATATACTAATTTTTGTAGTAATATCTATTTCAGCAGACCCTATATATTTAAAAAATGTTAGGTTTCAGGTTAATGAGAAAGTTCTAATGAAGATTTAGAAAAGTCCACAAAATTCAAACCACCGTATCTCCTAACCCAAAATTAATTTGCTTTTTAATTTATTTTTTAAATTTTTTTATAAGTTAATACCAGAATATTCGTTTTTCCTGTCTGGTTGACATTCAATTCCTGTATCAAGATGTATCAATTTTTGACTTCTCTTTCCTTTCCACTTTTTTTTTATGTAATGGCAAATAAACCTTTAAACACAAATGGAGGAGATAAATCAAAGATATAGAATAAAGGAGATAAGATTATCTACTAAAAATAACTTTCAAGGAAATTAATAACCTCTTAACAAGAATGAAACTATATTATAAAATATTATTTTGTATATTGATTCTTTTTTTTTTATAAAAAAAATGGTAAATTGTCATTTTAATACTATTCAATGTAGTTGATCCCATTAAAAGTTAAAATAAAAAGCATACCAGTTACTGTTAAGACATTATCTAGATTTACAAACATATAAGATATAAATGTATACGTCCTGAAGATTACAATTATAGCATACTCTTAATAATATTCGTATTATTAGTAAACCTCAAATCCTTAAATTTATAAATAATAGTGTACCAAGTATTATACATGATACCATATTAAAATTATCATCACTATCAACATTTCTATTAAAATTATTACTTCTAATCGTAAAGCTTTTTAACATTATAAACTGATCATTCACTCATTATTATTATAATAAATACTAATAATATCAATGCCAACGAAAACCAAAAAAAAAACAAAAAACGATCACTCCAAGTTAGTAAATCAGCTTAAGTGTTCCAAAACATTAGACACCTTTGCTTCTTAGTACAGGTTGAGAGTTATAAAATAGTCATTTGAAACTAAAATACGTTGGACGTTGTCTTAACTTTGTAGCTGGATATGACGGTTTCATCTGACCTTATAATTCATATTTGAGTTTTGTATACTGACTTAACACGGGAAATTTCATTCTCCTATCAGTGAGTTAATATTGTCATTAAGGCAGGTAATTATAATCATTCAACAATGAATTAGCTGTTATTTTCTAGTTTCAGTACATTGACGGAAAATCTGCTGATGCAACTAAGGATTACATAACTAGTCTGTTATTTGATCTGGCATTACTAATGAATGACGGATAGCCAACCAATCGTGGGATCCTACTGAGGTGCAATGAGTAAGGGGTGAGGATGCTTTCGCCCGGAAACCTGCGTTGTGTACTCACATCATAATCATAATGCTATCTCGTCCAACGGCACATGTACAAATTCAAATACAGGGAAATGCACTACACATTAACAGGTGAACTCACTGTTGTTCTGGTACGACCGTTTAGTAACTTCTTGACTTCAGAGTTCGGTTCTTCGACACGAGGAGAGAGACACACAATTCTTAAAAGTCTTTCGTATCATACTATGCTAAAAAAACCTCAAGCCCTCGGCACATCTTTGGAGTTTTAGATATCCTTTCATTTTCGCTGGTCAGGACCCGAAAAACTTAACTGTATGCCTCAACGGTCGAAACCCAAACTTCTCAACACCCTGGTCGGAACTCAACTTCTACTGTCCGTCTACATGGTCTAAATCGACTACCAACTCGACCGGTCCTCATTCGACAACCAACTGGACTGCTCCTCAGTAAAAACCCAACTCGACTTCCCACAGCCGAACCCCAACTGACGTCTTTTTCAAAATCTCTAAATTCCCAGCCCATCGCTTCCGGGCATGACGTCATTCACACTCCAGCCCTATTTCGTATCTGGGGTTTATTATGACAATTTTGATTGTCATATCTTCTGCACACGAGCGTAAACTGTACCCAATGTCTGTGCACCTGGACTAAGAGCCGAATAGTTCAAAGCCCAACCCAACTGAATGATAAAATATAATTAACGAAAAAGGATTAATAAAAAAAGTCATTCCGTAATTATATAACACCTGCCGGAACACATATTTTATTTTAACAAAAATAATATATATATATATAATACAGAGATAGATAGATAGAGAGAGAGAGAGAGAGAGAGAGAGGGACCAGATATATTCATCAAACAGTCGTTACAGGCAAATTACTGATGCAGCATTTTTTACAAGAATAAATAACTGAATTTACCTATTCAATAAAAAATTGATTTGAGGTCTGCCGAAACATTTGAATACATGTGTGTACAGTTACTTTTGAAGCCAAAGCAAGTATGTTTTCTCTCATCTACTAGCCTCAACTAGTGTCATTTATAGCTTATCTGATTAACAGAACAAGCCTCATACGACAATTAGACATCATTTATTTCTCCCTGGTAAACCAAAAAAAAACCTGATTTTTCATTCATGATATAAAAAAATAACATGAACGAAAACAGACAATAAATGTCAAATAATAATTAAAAAAAGAATTCTAACAAAGAACCATGTCAGAATAATCAAATACAGTAATAAACAAATGAGGAAAGAAAAATTGAAAGAAAGAAATTCAAGCAAAGAAAATAGTAACAATGATTCCATTATTCACTGAGACGTCAATAGTGATTTCACAATTATCATCGCACTAAAGACGACAAAAACATTGCCACTCATTGAATATGCTTTGTCTATTATTGAGGTGACTACGAATAGAATTAAATAAATAAATAAAGAAAGAAAAAAGTCATTGATTGTGAAAGACAATCCTTCTTGTTGTTTAGACTTAACTCTGAAGACAAATCCGCTCACACAGCAAACGCACTCACAGACGATTGAAGGAAAGTGCTCTCACACAAAGACGACCACAATGCCTGATTCTAATATACGATGATTGGGTCATGAAGGTATTCGTTGTGCGCATGCGTGTGTGCTTGCTGCGTGAGCTCTATCTATTGTCGATAATTTCAACTCCTTGCTTAAAATGTTTTGATACATTTTTTTTTTAAGTTTTACATTCTTCTATATTTATTCTTTTGTATATATCTTTTTTTTAATTTCCTCAGAATCCTCGCATCGCATTATTCTTTGAGTATTTTATCTACAATGAAGTAGGTCCACAAATCAATGCTGCGTACTTTGAAATCGAAGATCTCGAAATGCGAATAGGTCTCGTTTCATTTACCTCAAAATTTATCTATTTTTCTTTCTTTGCAATTTTTTTTTCTCTCTTACCTGCCTCTCCTTTTTTTTTAAAGGTAAATCTGCAGCTCTAGGCGCCTGACACTTATAAATGGGCTATTCCAATGACAAAGCAGAGAAAACCAGTATAAGACAACCGAATACGGAAATGAAAGTGGGTTAGAAAGGCTTTCAATGAGTTTTATTACGTTTTTAGCTATTTACAAAAAGAAAAACGATTTAAATCTTTTCTGTTTATCAACATTATCAGTGATTAATCGAAAGTCACAGTGTTTGTTTACAATAGTTATATTTTAATTTTCTTTGTTAAACGGAGCTAAATTAAGGTCGGAGTCTGAATTAAAAAAAAAAAAAAAACTCCGACACGTTTAGTCATTTACATAGAAAAGAAAAGGAGTTTGAGCTGAGCAAGTTTTTGAAGGACGGAAATTGGTAAATATTTGTAAACTAGATAACATATTCTCTTTGCACCGAGTGACTGAAGAGAATCATTTATCTATTTTACCTTGAAATTGATTTGTGTTCTGAATTAAGTTCTTATATTTGTTCAGTGAAATGAAAGTTTTTTCTCGAAAGATTTATTGTACGACATGAAATAATGAGCCGAACCCTCTACAAAAAAAAGACAAGGTTTATTACTTTCTAAAAGAGAAAATAGAATATTCCAGTTAGAAATTATATTTTTAAAGCAATGACATTTTCAAATGACTGTCACTGTTGACGTGGTGAAAATGTAACATAGGATCATTTAATATATGTATACAAGAGTTTTAGTAATACGCCTTTTAGATTACAAAGTGATATATATATATATATATATATATATATATATATATATATATATATATATATATATATATATATATATATTCGTGGGGGATGGTGCAAAGAGAGGAAAACATTAATATTTTAAAATGAATTGGTCCTTAAAGAGATCTATTTTGTAAATTATCTATTTTTTCTCTTAAACATGTTTCTTCCTGTGATCAGAGAACAATTACTGATTTCAAAGGTGTCGTCTTTGATTTATATAGAGGCAACTACTTTGATTTTGTTGCACGCACTTTCAATTCTGTGATAAAGTTTTATTTCGGAAGGCGTTTATTCTCTGTTTCTTTTTTTCTTCTTCCTTTTACAAGAGTGTTTTTGGGTGTTTCTATGGGTCTCAAATCCACCATCTATTTCTTTAATCAATTACCTTAATTTTATGATGACAACACTTTGCTCTTCAGTCATAATCATCACCGTACATAAACATACTAACTATTATTGTAACCCCTTTATTTTTTTCACTATGTTCGTACTACCAAAGAGAACTATAGTATATATAATATTTACGCAACATTTCATTTATTTATTATTATACCCAAGCCCAATTTATTTCCCTTAATATCATACCAACATTGTACAATATTACATTGCAATACAATATACCCTTACTTATACCCATTGTGATTCTGGTCAACTATAATATATCCGTTTAAATACGCTTACAAATCAAATCTTTATTCATTCCTCTCGACAGACAATGACGATGTTTTGTTCCTTGGCAATAGTCACCTACTCGTACTGAAATAAAATAATGTAGCGAAACATTAGGATACACTTATGAATTCACATCCGCCTGAAACAACGCGCCGCGTTTTTAACTTCTCTCAAACCCATACACAGACACATTAATACACAACTATAACCCACACAAACATAGGCACACACCTACACATACTCACACACTCACACAATTACAACCACAGGTAAAGAATCATACAAAATCTCAACGGTTTTTTGACTATATTTTTTCGGTTTTTGATTCATTTCATTTTCTTAATTGTTGTTTTTGATGATTGTTGTTTTCCAAAACAACTCCATGAAACCCATGGGTCGCAGTCTAAATTCTATGAATTAAATATATATATATATATATATATATATATATATATATATATATATATATATATATCTGATACATATTTTTGTTTTATTATTATTATAGAACAATCCGAGGTATTGAGCACTCGCCATATTATATAGCACTTGGATCGACACAAACCTACGAAGTGATTTAGTAACCAACAACACTGTTATAGTATATATATATATATATATATATATATATATATATATATATATATATATATATATATACGTATTTGTCCACTCTCATTTTTTTTATTTCTCATCCTACTTATAATATTTTTAATAAAACAAGTTAAACACTACAATGCATATGAAATACAGATTAAACGAGAAAACACGGAACAAACTTCCTAAATTTTTGATTCACCAAAATGACTCCCTTTGACCACTATTACAACTTCAAAGATTGTCGGCTTTCATTCCACGAAAGACTGGAGGTAGAATGAAGATAGTTTTGCCCAGCTTTCCAACAAGAGTTGCCAGACATGAGCATCACTTGCGGGTTATTTCGATTAAGTTCATCCCACACCAGCCCAATGGAATTTACGTCCGCTGATTGCACCGGCTAAGATATCAGTTGAAGGACATGCTGTTCCTGTTGATTTTAAATTACGTCTGGCAGAGTTTACGAGTATTCTTTTGGGTCATTATCTTGCTTGAGTACAAATCCTTAGATCACAAGCTGTGTTCCAGATATGATCACGTGATATTGCAGTACTCTGTGATAGCCGGTCTGATTCAATTTGCCCTTCACGTGATGCAAATCCTCGACTTTGCAATTGCCAAAAGCTGCCACCCACCCACCATAAAAGAGATTCCACCATGCTTTAAGATGGGTGTTATACAAGTGGTTGCAGCTCTTTCACCGACTCCTCACTGCGCATAGACCCATTTATTTGACCCAAATATTCTGGAACTCGATTCGTCAGTCTAAAGGAAGTTATTCCACTGCTCCATTGTCCAGTTTTTGTGTATCTTGGTCCACTGGAGCCTTTGGACATTGTTTTGCTTCTTTAAGAGTGGTTTCTTGACAGCGATTCTATCATATAAGCCAACTTCACAAAGTCTATTTCATACTGTGAATGTTGATACATTTTTCACAACATTGGTTCAGTTTTGCATTGATATTTGGTGCAGTCAGTCTTTTGTAACACAAGCTGGTGACTTTGATAATACATAGTTGAGTCGCAATTTTATTTACATTCTGAATTTCAGTACAATCGAGTTTAATAATGTAATATAATTAAGGTCCCTGGGGGATTGTTTTAGAAGGAAGTTATTTCTTAGCAATATTTAGAGGTCAGCCAGAAGACAGTGAAAAAGGAGAGACATATATGAGAAAATAGATTCGATACAGTAAGAGAGAGAGTTGGGGGAGAGAGAAGACAAGCAAGAGGGTAAAGAAGAAACAAATAGAAAAAGGAACGGTAGGTTTCCAAAAATCAGGTCATGATAGTAACAGACGCCCAAGTTAAAAAAGTGATGTATCTGGAACAACCGGCCGACAGGTTCTGATTGGCCGGAAGAAACTCAAACGGAAAAGCCGTTAAAGGGGACAAGATATAGAAAAAAGAAAGTCAGTTGGAAACTTACAATGGAGATATGAAAATGGGCCGAAAATTACGGCACCCTGGTTTAGAAAAGTACCAAGGTCTGTGTTTGCCTCTCTCGCTTTGCAACTGTTTATTTCTCTTTGTCTAAAGCAGTCGACTCATTTCATATTTTGGTTTTCTCATGTCAGTGACCAATAAAAAATGTTGTAGCAAATAAACTTCCGACCAAATGAAACAACAGACGGTATTTTGGGTGGACATCGCTTCTCACGGCGAGGTTACAATGGGGTCCGACTGAAACTTTAGTTGTGCTACACGCATAAACCCTTCAGTATCATGGTGGTATAAACCTCAATTTGGCGTCAGGATGAAAGTAATAAATGATTCCTAATAATATTCCTTCATTGTTCAAAAGTTTGCTATAAAGAATGAGATCTTAGGATTTTTGTATGTGGTGAAATTTGAGATTTTATTAAAAATACGGTTTAAACTATACTTATTCATTAATACGCTATATTATATACGAATATTAAAAGTGAGCAGATCCAGGGCAATATATTTTTTTATTAGAATACTATTTATGAAGCGAATATAAAAACCGATTCCAATGCCACTAAAATAATTTTCCCGTGTTCGTTTTCTTTTATCATTGGAAAGAAAACAGATTTCTATTTTCAGTAGCTTCCACCACAATTAACCACAATAAATGTATGTTTTATCTGTGTGAGTTAATATTCTGTTTATTTTCAGAAGAATTATGAGTATCTTACAAACTTGACTGACTCAGTATTTATTCAATTGATTTGATTTCTACAAGAGAGTTTCGTTTCAAAAAGGTTTCTTACTCTTATGAGGAATTCCTTTATTTGTTTTTCTTCATGTTTACTTGATGCTATTCGCTTCAATCATTTGAAAATATTTGTCGTTTTCTTTCATCTTTCTGAGTCAAAATATTAGATTAAAATGGTCGTTCTCTTTATTTTGTTGTTTCTGGGTGTTTTTTTTTTTGTTTTTTTTTGTTCTTGTTTTTTGTTCATTATAAGCATGTCACACATTTCTGTTCGAAATTTCATTCCTGTATCACTGTATTGTAATATTTTGTAAAAAGGGTTTCGAGTTCTTTTTTTCATTTTTGGAAAATATCATAATATCATGGATCTTAATTTTAAAAAAAAGCAAACAAAAAATTATTTTATTTTATTATAGGCGCTTGTGTTGCAATGGTTATTGTCGTAGGAAATGCACTCTGCAAAACTAGTTCGAACCCTGGATGAGGCTGCTTTCATTTCACATACCGCTAATATCCTTCAAAAACATTTGAATCCAAATATTCTCCCTCAAACTATTTGTAACTATTAGGACAGACACGGTTTTTTAACCTTGGTATGGCAACCAGTTTAGGAGCAGAAAAAACTCTGAATACCAAAATCTGAAACTTCGCTTAAAATTGACCTCGTGCCGTATCTTGCACACGTTCAGGGTTGGGTAATTCATATTACTTAGAGATATTTGGTAATATTCGTCTAAAATAGTAAATGAAATAAACTTACTGTTTGAAATTATTCTATCAGACAAATCATTTTGTATTGCTCAACGGCCAGCGAGAATCATAATAGTTTGTTTTAGATTAAAATAGGTATCCTTCTTTATACGTTATAATTGAAGTAGCTCATTCGAATTTGTATAAAATTGAGCAACAAACAAATGGCACTGATACTTTGTAATTAACACAAATCAATGAACGAAGAGAAAATGAATGAACGAATGAATGAATGACTGTATCAAAGAAAAGCGAATAATTCTTGTCAATAAGAGACTTTAAAGCCGTTATTTATTGTTGAGAGTAAAAGAGTAAAGCGCTGAATTATCTAATGACTTTCTATTTGTGATATTTAAAAAAGAAAATATTCGTATATATAATAACTGTGCTATTGAACATGTCTGAATAAACAAGCCACACATTCATTACCAATTATTAATTATGTTCTCATATTTGAATGTAGAGTTCATAAATTCAAAGCAAAACAAAACATTTCAGTTTTAATTGTTTCGTATATAATTGCTTCTCAAATGTAAGGCAGCTGCAGCATGTATCTATTTAAAATTCTCTAATGAAATAATGAATCATTTGAGAAATATTATTATCCAAACATATGGGATAGTCATGATGGTTAGAACCTGATGGAATTGCTTCAATTTTCAGGCCGACAGACAGAAAGACAAACTGAACATAGAGGAAAAATGCGGTTGATTGAACTCAAAACAGATTCATTTCACAAGGACACATTTTCACAATATCTCGTGTTATGTCACGTGTTATGTCACGGTGACCTGATATATGAACACAGAACATTTCAGTTAATTCAAATATTTAGTTTTCTTGTATTTTTCATTAGATTTTAGTTTAGGACGTCATATCCCCATTTAAAAAAATATCTTTATCCCAGAACGTTTCTTTTTAAAATTAAACTCGTGTGAATAGGTGTGTTAAGACCCAATGGGTATTGAAATATATCAGTTAAAACAAATGTTTTGCTTGTTTAGAATTTCAATGAAAAATTGTTTAATAAATATCAAAATAACTTGTAATATTCAAAGATAGTAAGATAAATACTCGATTAAAAATTAAAAAAAAACAGATATCCCAGGAAACCAAAGGTTAGAAAATGTTTTCTTAAAAAAAGAATAAAACTACGTATTATTTATTTTTCATGAAATTAAATATTTAATAATAAAACATGTGTCAGTACACTGAGAAAATCTGTCCTTTTCAAAATAATATTTTTGGGTTGACGAGTGAAGTTCTATAGGCAAATTGATAAGGAATAAAAATGACTAAATATATTGATGCAAAACATGAATAAAAGTAAAATTGTCAAATTTTAGAGTATAACAAATATATAAACAACTATATATGCATATGGATATATACATGTCTTTATTATTTCAATATATATATATATATATATATATATATATATATATATATATATATATATATATATATAAATTATCCAGTGAGTGTCCAAGGACAGTATTTGTGGATTATCATTTTACATAGAATATATGAGGGTAATCATATAAATCTATGAGAGTGCTCAATGTATGGCTATTGTTAGTTCCCTATTTATTCTCTAGGGTATAACAAAATTCACATTCAGAGCGTATATAGTGCAATTAAATGGAGACTCAAACTCGGTTAAGCTGTCATAATAAATTTATTTCGGCGGAGAATATTGTTGGTATATTCTCCGTCTCGTCGGATGACTCTTTACATGCTCTGTATTGTCCCAGAGATATGATGCGAATGAGGAGTTACAGTTCGTATTCAGAAGATAAATAGGAAAATCAAAGAAATTAAAAATAAATTAAAAATCAGAAAACAAGGATAGAGATAAGAATAAAACAGAAATAAAAAACATAAAAATAAAAATAAAAAAAACAAAGTGGAACTCATTCGTTCCTAGGCGTGAGCAGAGGGTGTGAACATATTATATGTTAGAACGATTAAGAAACAGGAGTGGAATAATCTACTGGTAAGTCACTTTTGATTTTATGTTCTGCTTGTGTGTTCTACTACTATGTTCTGCTTGTGTGTTCTACTACTTGGCAGGTGTGCTATTCTAAACAGACTCAGATCGTTTAACTAATGGCTATCTCATATATGATATATATTTATTTCTGATATGTCTGTTAATTAACCCAGCTGTTGTCATCTTAGGTGTTTCTCTAGTTTCAATTAGGATCGAGATACATGAACCAGATAAGGTGGGGACATTCATTATAGTCGTCAAGTGTATCTAAAAAAAACCTAAAATTGGTCAAGGGGAATTAACCACTCTAGGATCCCAGGCCTTATTTTGGATTAATATTCCTTGTCCATCTGGCCCTTACCTACCTTTGTTTTTCCTTGTCTCGGTGATATCTGCTGTTGTGTTGATCTCTACTATTTACTAATGTTTCTTTATTATTTAAGATAATTTAAATTTTCCTCTATGTCTACACTTAAAGACAAGTTCATTTCTCTTGTTCAATAAAATTTTTCTATTCTTGAAATTAATTATGCTAATTTTTTCGTCTAAGCATAGGTTACATCTACCGTTGAAGCTGTTGGCGGCAGATGAGTGCCTTAATATTTTCCACTTAATTTGTGGAGATAGCCCCTGATCCTTCAGGCCCCATAAAATCAAAAGTGACTGACCAGTAGATTATTCCACTCCTGTTTCTTAATCGTTCTAACATATAATATGTTCACACCCTCTGCTCACGCCTAGGAACGAATGAGTTCCACTTTGTTTTTTTTATTTTTATTTTTATGTTTTTTATTTCTGTTTTATTCTTATCTCTATCCTTGTTTTCTGATTTTTAATTTATTTTTAATTTCTTTGATTTTCCTATTTATCTTCTGAATACGAACTGTAACTCCTCATTCGCATCATATCTCTGGGACAATACAGAGCATGTAAAGAGTCATCCGACGAGACGGAGAATATACCAACAATATTCTCCGCCGAAATAAATTTATTATGACGGCTTAACCGAGTTTGAGTCTCCATTTAATTGCACTATATATATATATATATATATATATATATATATATATATATTAAAGAAACACATATGAACACACACACACATAGACATGTTAGAACGTTCACATATGCACACAGACACACACCCTTGCACATTTACGTTTGAACACACATAGACATAATAACGCAGATGTAGACACTTTCGCAGGAACATTAAATAAGTAACTCGAAGACCGTGGAGATTATTCTACAGAAAAGCTTGCAATACGAAGGCTTCAAAAGTATGTCAGTGTTTTGACTTCGCAAAAGTTCTAACGATTTTTTCAAAACCGAAGTGATATAGTTGACCTATAAAGTTATTGTATACTATTATGAGTCTTAAATTATACTATTATGTGTCTTAAATTATACTATTATGTGTCTTAAATCAAAGAACAATGTACTGTCAGCCCGAATTAAAATGTGGAACTCGACCGAAAAGATTCACTTTTGATAGTACCAATTTTGATAGTACCAATTTCAGAAGACAGAGGGAAGATGGAACGAATCCAACTAGCATACGGCATACCAAAAGAGACCGTCGCAGCAATAATGATTCTCTACAGAAACACCAAAGTGAAAGTAGGTTCTCCGGACGGAGACACAGTATACTTCGACATTGTAGCAGGATTACTGCTAGGGGACACACTAGCCCCATTCCTCTTTATCATCTGTCTAGATTATGCGCTTAGAACATCGATTGATAAAATCAAATAAAACGGCTTCGAGCTGACGAAAAAAAGAAGCAGAAGTTACCCCACAAAAAAAATTACCGATGCCGATGACAAAGCCATACTGCCAAATGCACCCGCCCACGTCGAAACACTACTGCATAGTTTGGAACGAGCTGATGCAGGCATTCGCCTCCATATCAATGCACATAAAACTGAATACATGTGCTTTAATCAAACAGGCGACATTTCCACACTTGGCGGTAGCTCTCTAAAACTAGTTGCAAAATTCACCAACTAAAAAGCAGCGTCTCATCAATCGAAAAAGACATCGACACAAATATAACGAATGGATGGACAGCTCTCGATAAGCTATCGATCATATGGAATTCGGACCTGGCCAATAAAATGGAACACAGTTTCTTTCAAGCAGCGGTCGTGTCGATACTGCTATATGGAGGCACTACTTGGACGCTAACTAAACAGATCGAGAAAAAGCTAGACAGCAACTACACAAGAATGCTGTGAGCAATTTTAAACAAGTCATGGAGGCAACACCCTACAAAGAAACGGCTGTACGGCCACATACCTCCCCTCACGAAAACTATCCAAGTTAGACGAACAAGACACGCAGGACACTGCTGGAGAAGCAGGGATGAGCTCATAAGTGATGTTCTGCAATAGACCCCCTCTCACGGCCGAGCAAATGCAGGGTGACCAGCTCGAACCTACATACATGAGCTCAGTGAGGATACGGGGTGTAGACCTTACGACCTGCCAGGAGCAATGAACGATAGGGGGAGTGGCGAGAGAGGGTAAGGGATATCCGTGCTGGTAGCGCAAAATGATGATGATGATGATGATGATAAATTAATACAATTGACTTATGAATTTACCTGATTCAAACTGTCACCAAGTTACAAATTAAAATTTTATTTGACGACAGAATTTAACTGCCAACTCTAATCTTTGACTTTGAAAATTATTCAGATCCGTATTAAGTATGATATCTTATTTTTCTTCTTAGCATTGTTTAAAGTATCTGAACTATGTAATATTCACCTGATTCAAAAAGTTGTATATATTGGTGCAATTGAATCTAACGATTTCAGATTCATTGGACATTGGCTCACCAAATAACTGACAACGTGAAACTCTGATTCATGCGATTTTTCCTACTTTATTATTATCTTATTTTATATATGAAATATATGCGACATAGCCGTGCATTTTGGTCAATAGATAAGGATATTTTTATGGATTAAAAACGATTTTAGCGTTTTACTTTTCATCATTTATATATATATATATATATATATATATATATATATATATGTGTGTGTGTGTGTGTGTGTGTGTGTGTGTGTGTGTGTGTGTGTGTGTGTGCGCGCGCGTGTAGTGCATACAATAGGTTGCCAGACTTTTTTTGTAGAGGCATTTAAAATTGTCGTAGACTCTTGAAAATCCAGTATGTTATCCATATACATTTTTTGAGAGGACTGACTGATTTTATGATTTCAGGTTTAAATGAACACCTACAGCAGCAATTGGAAGAAACACTACAAAATCCTGATTGTCACAGCTGGTGAATTTCAAAAATGCAATCTGAACGTGAGGACACTTTAAAAGAATGATATGCAATAAAATCATGTTTTAAACTTGGGGAAAATGCCACAGAAACATATGCAATGCTTTAAACTGCTTTTAGAGCATCTTGGATGAATCGAGCATCAGTTTTGGAGTGGTATAGGATATTCAAGGAAGGCAAGGAGTCTGTGAGGGATGACGAGAGGTTTAGGAGGAGTAAGGAAGTCAATACATCAGAGTTGATTGGCCAAAGTGTTAAGGTTAGGTTTAGGGTTACTATGTTTAGGTTTTAAGGGAGTTCAGGGAGAGATTCCGTCGGAAAAGGTCAGCACTCATCAAATCGGGTCAGAGGCATTTCCACCAGGACAATGCACCAGTCCAAAACTCCATGCATGTCACAGACTATTTGACCAAGATGTGCATCAAGACAGTTTCTCACCCTCCCTATAGTCCAAACCTTGTTCCCTGTGACTTTTGGTTATTCCCTAAGCTCAGAGCTGTCGTTATGAGACAATTGAGGAGATGAAAGAAGCTGTAACGAAGGTCATTGACACGCTCACATAAGAGGACATCCATGGGGCCTTCCAGAAGTTGTTTGAACGATACAACAAGTTCATTGCAACTGGAGGAGATTACTTCGAAGGAGACTAGAGTTTCATGGGTGTACTATCAATAAATTAATAAATAAACAAGACTGGAATGACAACGACAACATAAAACAGACATGTAACTGTGAAATACAAAATGAATCCCCCACCCCCAGAAAACAAATGTAACCTTGATGATATTGTGCATCAGGCCAACATTTTAGCAAAAGAAAATCATAATATTGATAAAACTTACATAGGAATGACAAACCTAAACTGGAAGTTCAGATATTATAGCCATTTACAGACATTTAAAAATCCGATGTTAAGTAAGAAAACTGATCTATCTAAGTATTACTGTGATCTATAAGAACTCCTGTAATTAATTGGGAAATAGTAAAAAGATCCTCTTCGACTAATAGTTAACACGGTAAGCGTATGCCCCGAAGAGAAAATATATATGCTAATTCTTAAAAATAATTACTTAATTCTATAAAAGAAATGATTTCGGCATGAAGACATAAAACAAAGTTCTTTGTATAATTTAACTTCATATAATTTTAGAATCATATATTTACCTACCATTAATTAAGTGATTATAGCTTCTTAATTCCGTATATCAATATGTACATCAGCACTTTACAAATAAAATATAGAATTCATAAATTCACTCATATAAAATAAAATTAAAATAATAGATAAAATATATAAACATATTTTCCTAATTAGATAAAGAAGAAAAATAAAAAAGAATAAAAAGAAAGATAAAATAATAGGACTTTTAATGAGTATGATTGATCCCTATAAAACAGCGGTTTTTTACAACACCGTTTTTTACTATAAATAATTACAAGCTTAACAATTGAACAGCAAGTCTTTTCCTTTTTTTTAAAAAAATTGTAAATTAATTTTTTTTTCAAATTCCATTGTCACCAGAACTAATAAGATAACATCTTTTAATAACTTTAAATAACTCATCTGAAGATGATTTCTATAAAGCTCAGAGGAGACTGAAAAAAGTTTAAAAGTTACCAAGTAAGTGATTTTTTGTCTTCATATAAAAGATACATATATATATATATATATATATATATATATATATATATATATATATATATATATATATGTGTGTGTCTGTGTCTGTGTGTTAGAGTGGAATTTATAGTTTTCCTGCGTTACTGTGAAGATTTCTTTTTCACCATCATGTGTAAAGGGCAGGAATACATGTGCTAACTTATTCACTATATTAGTTGTTCAGCTAATTCAAGTTCAAGTATTCCCGATGGTTTAATGATATTTTCTTTCAATATAAAGATATTACTTTTTTCGTTTGATGTTTATTCCGCCTTGCTAAAACTGATTTTGTAGTCTTTATTGCAAATTCCCAACACTGTTTATCGCCTTTGCAAAGACAAACTTCTTCGATACTGGAAGCAAGATCTTCCTTTCGAGACTGCTTAGTAAAACGTGAATGTAAACAAAATGGAGATTTAAGGTTCAGAAGCAGTTAACAATTAAAAAGTCGATACCGTTGTCTGCTTCAAAAAAATATATATATATAATCGACCACCTTTTTACTGCAAAATCGTGTGATGGAGTCGAGAATGGGATTTTGTGTTTGGTAGATGATTTCATGTTCGTTCAGATATTTTTAAACATTCACATATTTGAGAAACATGTAGTTTATTTGGTCAATTTACAAAAAAGTTCTTTTAATTTAGCTGGTTTGTAACATCCAGCATAAATAATATTTTGGAAGTGTAAAAGTTTTTTTTTTCCGTGGTACATAAAGTGATCACGTGAAAATGGGAGATTATTGGATATCTTTTCCCATCCAACCAAAATCATAAAGAATAGAAGTATTATTAATTAAGCCATAACTCCCCTCCACACACACACACACACACCAAAAAAAAACAAACAAACAAAAAAAAACAAAAGTGGTCTACGAAGTTTTATACTGGTGATTTGAAGACAATTTAATCAAGACATATCTTTGGTCTTAACAAGCTTTTATTAAACTCGTACATATGTTTTAGATAATTTATGGAACTGACTTTTATTAGTTATCTATCACTACATCGATTTAGTAATCTGAGATTAACCGATGCTTCAAATATAATTTATACGCCAATCAAATTAACACATTTTTTATAATAATTAACGTGATACAAGTCGAGAGATAGCAAAAAAATATTCGAATTAACCAACTGTCACGTCGATAGGGCTTACGACTGGTCGACGTCTGAAATGTGTGAAAAAAATGGCATAATGATTTAAGTAACAAGGTTAGACATGATGTATCTCTGTTAACAAGGTAAACATTTCTAATCCCGGTTAGAAGACCAGACATTACATTATAAAAAAAAAAAAATTAAAAAAAAAACATGGAAAAAAAGAGAATTTGCAGCAAAGTGAATTTTGCCATTCAAGCAGATCACGGAGGGAAAAATCAAAGAAAACGAAAACAGAAGCAAGTATTCTGACTTTGCGACAGAACTAAGAAAGTTTTGGAACACAAGGGTGATAGTTAAACCAGATGTAATTGGCACGTTTAAAACAGGCCGCAAGGGCTTAAAAACGGGTTAGAAAAGATGAAAATCAATGGATGTATTGAGACCAACCAACCGACAGAATTGTTGAGTTTGGCCTGAATATAGAGAATAGTTCTGGAGACTTGATGTGCCTTGCAGTCACTCAGACTCTAGTGAAAACCCATCGGCAAAAACTAGTGTGAAAAACTCGCAGGAAAAAAAGACAATTTCCAAAATTTTCGACTTTGCTGTCCCAGCTGACCACAGTTTAAAACTGAAAAAAAAATGTGAAAAGAAGGATACGTACCTCGACCTTACAAGAAAATTGAAAAAAACTATGGAACATGAAGGTGACGATTATACCAATTGTGATTGGTGATTTTGGTACAGTAATAAAAGGATTATTAAAGGGCCTGGATGTCTTGGATATTGGCGGACGAGTAGAGACCATCCAAACGACAGCATTATTGAGAATGGCCAGAATACAGAGAAGAGTCCTGGAGACTTGAGGAGACTTGCTGTCATTCAAACTCCTGTGAAAGACCATCAGCTAAGTTCGGTGTGAAAAACTCTCAAAAGATTAAAGTAATTTAAAGAATGATGGTTGATAAAATCCCAAATTTTATATGATAAAACCTCTGCTGAAGCAAAAATACAAAGCCATTACAATAGAAGAGATTATAATACAATTAAATGCACATAGAAACGGAATTCATTGGAATTGATGAAATAAACGTTTAGCTCCAATCTCCTTCACACATCAATTTATCACATAAAGTAATTTAGAAATGATTAAAGGACCTGAAAAAGTGCCTGACTGGCTCACAGAAGGAATAACCTACCTACTGCCAAAAACAGTATTGTTAAGATTGGGAAACATTCTGAAAAGAGATTGACTGCCCTTGTGAGACCTGGTGTTACACAGACACCAGCAAAAGACTACAAACAGAACCTGGTGTCTAAAATCACTTAATAAAAATAGAAATGGAAAAAAAATTGGCACCATAAAACTACCACCCAACCAGTTATAATGGGAGCCCTGATTGCGATCAAGAAGGGATATGTAAGAACATTAACAATATACATCTCAGTCCGAGAGATAAAAGAAATTACACATTGATTAACTGCTCATCTTAGTAAAATGCTATCAATGAGCTTGGAAAAGTAACACCCAATTGTATGGATAGAATACAGAATTTATATACTTCCTACTTTCACTCATTCTTGGTCTTGAGAAACAACCCAGTAAACAATTGTAAGAAAGTAATAATAAATGAGCAACTAGATGCAAAAAACGAAACAATTTTGGAGACCGAAATGAAAAGATGAAGAGTACGACAGGAAGGTCGAATGAATAAAAAAGATTTTAAATAATTTAAAGGACATGAAGAAGACACTAAGGTGAACATACATTTTGACTCAGACACCTCAAAAAGTAATTAATTGAAAACACCTGGACAAGATAGTATCCACTAATTTGAAAAGTTCACGTCTATCTGAGATAAATAGTAATTCTGCCACTGAATTCATATACTTAGGATGTGCAAATGAAGCTTCAAATTGACAAAATAATAAAAAGTAACACCACCTGTATATTGATTATATCAAGTTATTTGGAAACCTGAGATAAACAATACGACTATACAGCCAGAATATAGGACTGGAATTTGGCATGGAAAGATATGCTATGCTCATCATTAAAATCGAGAATATAGAAACAACGGAAAGAATGGAACTGCTAAATCAAGAAAATACCAGAACGTTAGAGCGAAGGAAAATGATATGTACTTGAATATATCTAAAATGACCACCAGCAAACGGAAATGAAAGAAAAAGTAAAACAAGTGCACTTGAGAATAACAATGAAACTTTTCAAAAGCAAGTTCTGCTGCTGAAATCTCATCAAAAGAATAAACACCAGCAAAGTCAACCTTGAATGATACTCTGAACTTTAAATGAACGAGAAACATAAACAAATGAAGCAAAGGACAAAGATAATGATAACTATGCTTATCGCCTTATATTAGAGACGCATACTTATGTTAAGAAAAGAAAGGAGAGAAACTCGCCAGATCTGAAGATTGGGAGATGTATCAATACAATAACTAAATAAAATACAAAGAATAAAGAAAGATTAATAACAATAATGACAAAAATTAAGGAACAGAAAAACATTAAAAACCCCCGATGACAAAATGGAATGTGAAACAACTCCGTGGATACTTAAGGCAAAAAGCTGATGATACGGGGATCATTAAATAAATTTCCAGACTTTTTTCGTATGGGCACTTTTATTGATAGTACACACACGAAACTCTAGTCCCCTTCGAAGTAATCTCCTCCAGCTGCAATGGCCTTGTTGTTCTAACAACCTCTGGAAGGCCCCATGGATGTCCTCTTGTGTGAGCGTGTCAATGACCTTCGTCACAGCCTCTTTCATCTCCTCAATTGTCTCATAACGACAGCCTCTGAGCTTAGGGAATTAGCAAAAGTCACAGGGATCAAGGTCTGGACTACAGGGAGGCTGAGGAATTGTCTTGATGCCCATCTTGGTCAAATAGTCTGGGACTAGGATGGAGTTGTGGACTGGTGCATTGTCCAGGTGGAAATGCCACTGACCCGATTTGAAAAGTGCTGGTCTCCTCCGACAGAATCTCTGCCTGAAATCCCTTAAAACCTCAACATAGTAACCCTAACCCTAACCTTTTGGACAATCAACTCTGGTGTATTGACTTCCTTACTCCTCCCATTCCTCTCGTCATCCGTCACAGACTCCCTGCCTTCCTTGAATCTTTTATGCCACTCAAAAACTGATGCTCGATTCATGCAAGATGCTCCAAATGCAGTCTAAAGCATTCCATACATTTCTGTGGCTTTTATCAAAGTTTAAAACAGAATTTTATTGTATATCTTTCTTCTAACGTGTCCTTACGTCCAGATTGCATTTTTTAAATTCACCAGCTCTGACAATCAGGTTTTTATAGTGTGTATTCCAATCGCTGTTGTAGCTGTTCATTTAAACCTGAAATCATAAAACTTGGTCACTCATCTCATAAGACGTATAGCAATAACATACTGAATTTTCAAGAGTCTATGACTATTTTACATGCCTGTACAAAAAAAGCCTGGAAAACTATTGAATGCACCACGTATTACGAAAAGACAAAGAAAAGTAAATTTAAAGAGAGCAACAGTTCCTCTTCAAAAGCTCCAAGTAAACAATGCAATTAGAACTAATAATGTTCAAGTGTAAATTGATTAGGCGCAGCTAATGTGGGTTACGTGGGGACACAAATGAAACAGAAGTGAATGCAGCAAACTAACCAAAAGAAATACAAGAGTAGACATCACAAGGTTGACACGACAAGAGCACTGAGAATTGTGCAAGAGATTCAAATTTGACCTTTGTACTAAATGGAATATACAAATTTGAATCTATTCTTGAAAATGAGTCCGCGATGTTAAAGTACAAACTTATGACTTAATCCCTGCTAGACGTCTAGATCTATTATTAATAAGCAACTATCAATTTGGATTTGTTATTTTTCAACAACAGATTGAAACTAAACGAAAACGAAAAGACAAACGAATATTTTGACTTTGCCAGAAAACCAAAACTTTAAGAAACATAAGGTTTACTGATGTCAACTGGTGTTTTGCTTTTGAAATGGTCACCCAAATCTTGGCAAAATGACTGAAGGATTTAAAATTCAGAGGATGAATGAAGAACATCCAGTCCAAGACATATTAAGATAGGTTAGACTACTTAGAATAGCTTTGAAAACATGAGGGCACTTGGCTGCCTAAATCTGTTGACCTATCGTTGAATTAGAATTATATGAATTAGAATTATATGATGTGTAATAAGCGAATAACCGAAAAATAAAAGTGGATTCTTCAATGCTTTATGAATACTTGGAACGATCTGCCATTTTCTTTTGGCAAAAAAAATTGGAAAGAATGCCACAAAATCATGAAGAAGTAATTTAGATAGTTGTTGGTTTTATTGAAGGAATATAAATATTTATAATGATTGAATACTTATTTTTGTGAAAAATAGAGTAGACTTTATTGTCAATGAAAGTTTAACTTTTACTTAAAAAATTCAAAGGTATTATTTCTATATGCTTATTAAAAACATGCAGGTTGACATAAACTTTTTGTCTGTAGTGTGTATATATATATATATATATATATATATATATATATATATATATACGTATGTGTGTGTGTGTGTGTGTGTGTGTGTGTGTGTGTGTGTGTGTGTGTGCGTGTGTGGACGATAGATGACATCATATAAAGGTCAGTTAAAACAGATGGTGGCCAGAAAATGAAATTCATTTAATGAATGGATTTGCTTGATTATATTTTCTATCACTTCTCTCAGAGTATATCAACAATTGTTAAAAGTTATTTTAAAAATCTACAAACAATTCTACATACTTTTTTTCTCTGATGACTTAAAAGCAAACCTAGTTGAGTACACTCACAGAATGAATAACTAAGAAGAAATGTCTATTTTTAAGATCCTTTCATTTGTGTGTGTGTATGTGTGTGCGTGTGCGCGCGCACGTGCGTGTATCTGTGTGTTTGTGTCGTACAGCAATTTTTGTTTGCTTTGGTTTGGTTTTATAATCTAATTGCGCACCATCTTTCGCGGGTTATCTTAGGACAAAGCTATCTATTTAGAAAAGCAGTAGTGATACTTTTTAACCCATACCTGAAAGTAACTTTTTGTTGTGTAATATTTTGCTCGAGGACTATACCAGTCGATTTAAGTCCTAGATAAAACAGTTTTAATAAAAATGCAACCTTATTTTTGGAACTAACATACACAGAATAAAATTTTAAAGTCAAACAACTATGAGAATTTTTTTTTTTTTTGAGAATTGAAAAAATTTATTGCAGAGTTTTTGTGGTGCGATAGACAACAACTATGGAAGGCAGTACTTACTGGGGATACGGTTACAAGACTCAGAATTCCTATCTGAGGTCGTGGTTAATCACCTGAAGAAGGTCAGAGGTGAAATTTGGCCGAAATGTTGTGAATAAGAAACAACACAAAAAACTACCAAGATAAGAACAAAAAGTCCGCAATAAATAAATAAAAATAATTCTCAGATTAAGAAACCTCATCTCAATATGATTCCAATTATAGACAATTCCAAACAACTACGTAAGAATGTAAAGGGAAGAATAAAATATCCTTTACTACAATAGTTTCATCATATGTGGTACATATAAAATAATTTTATTTTTCTTCCGTTTCCTGAATTAATAGAAATAAACTAACAGATGTTTTTGCTTTTAGTGCTGCATTTATATGAAATCCTTGGTTTGATAGAACGCCCGATATGACAAAAGCAACAAGAAAAGAATTCAAAGAAACAACGCAAGATAAAGGAAGCATTAATAAATGAATACCATATATATACTTAGGTAGAACAGTCTTCTAGTAAAAGATGGATATTACTATAGAAGACCGTTGAAAACCGTAATTGCTTAGACTTGATAAGGAATAACAAATGGCAATATATGTGCAAAGAATTGATAAAAACTACTGCTATTCTCATTATGAGAAAGAGCAGAACATTGTAAATGTCTGACTGAAATGTAGTTACAATGATTAAACAATATCACACTATAAAGGAAACAATGAGATTTTGATTTCACGTCATATAATCCAAGTTAAATCGCGATCTTGTTTGTACAGTTCTAAGGTGGGTGACACTTTAGGAACAGCATATAAGTGCTCTGATACCTGTGTGACAGACTAAATAAAATTTAATAAACATTCATAAAGCTATTAAAAAGCAGATATCAATGAGTCTGTCCCCATTAGAATCGTATTTTCTTGAAAACTGGATACAATTTCATAATTTATTTATACAAACACTTGTATTTCTATTATAGTAAATACACTTCTTCATTAATTATATAAAAGCAAAGTAAATGTAGCCAAAAGTAAACAATGCAAAACGGAAAGTTTAATATAAAAGGTTTCTTCATATCTGCAGATATATGGAGGTAATTCAGAAATGGTTATTGGTAAGGGTTGTTGCTTAGAAATATGTAACTGATCAAAAAGGAAAAAAACAAACAAAAAAAAAACAACAAAGAAGACAAAATTACAAAGAAACTCTACTCAGCAGTATAAAGAGAAATATAGATGTTTCATTGTGAAGGAAAACCATCAAACTGCCTACATGCCTGTCTTTCTGACATGGTACAATTTTCGTTTTGTTTGGATTTTGACAAAATGGAACAAGCAACGACGAAAAGAAGAGAAAGCAATGATACTGCACGTCTTGCTTGGCATAACAACTACAAATGACATTTCTCTTCGATCAATAATGTCATATCACTTCTTTTTTTTCTTGGAATAAAATTCAAAAGTCAAACGAATACAAAAGCAATTCTTAATCACTGGATACGAGAAACAACATTTTAAATAGTAGGAGAAAATCATTCATGCAGGAAATTTCTACCAAAACCATTAATCATGATAACGCATGAGACTGTGTCATCACACACACACACACACACACACACACACACACACACACACACACACACACACACATACACACACACACACTTGTTTGTGTATGCGTAAGTGTATGTGTATGTTTGCCTCTTTCTCTATGTTCATGTGCTCTAAGAGATAGAAAAAAACAAACTGATAGAAGAATAAATAGATATATAGATAAACACAGACAGTTTGTTACAGATAGATAGATAGATAGATAGATAGATAGATTAAAGACCCTGTATAATATTTTTAAATTTGTTGATACGAATTCTCAAATGAACTAAGTTGAACAGATTCCATGCAAAATTTAATATGTTTTTTAAGCTTTAACAAATTTTAGACTTTTAGATTTAAATAGTTATGAACACGAAGCATAATGACTCAACCAAAATTAATGGTCCCAGGAAATAAAGGTTCCGTTGAATTTCTTCGTTTGAAGTAAGAATGTTTTCCCTAATTTCTTTAATCTGTAACGAGATTAGAACAGACAACCCTAAAGTAATCTCTGCCTTATTGATGGGCAAAAGCTAAATTTTTATTTAGTATGTAAACGAGACATTTTGAAATATACAATCTATGCAGTATTACTTGTCTTTAATTGGAATCATTTTGAGATGAGGTTTCTTAATCTGAGATTTATTTTTTTATTTATTGCGGACTTTTTTTCTCACCTTGGTAGTTTTTGTGTTGTTTCTTCTTTCACTACGTTTCGGCCAAATTTCACCTCTGGCCTTCTTCAGGTGATTTTACCGCGACCTCGGATAGGAATGCTGAGTCTTGTAACCGTATCTCCAGTAATTACTGCCTTCCATAGTTGTTGTCTATCGCACCTCGTTTTTGACCAAGTAAACTTCTGGCCGGCTTGGGTAGGATTTGAAACCGCTATCTTCTGACAATGCTCACCTGGAACCGCAGAGAGTTGAGTCTCTATCCACTGCGCCACGGATGGATTTTTTGGTCTTATAAATCCTTATCTGTTCTTCCAGAGTCGGGTCCGTACCGAATTTTTTTACTTGTCTTTAATTGGAATCATTTTGAGATGAGGTTTATTAATCTGAGAATTAATTTTTTATTCATTGCGGACTTTTTTCCTCATCTAGAGGTTCCTTACAAGTTTTGTCTCGATGAGTTTCCTTACAGCCCAAGTGGTGTATCCATGCAGTTGTACTAACTAGCAGGGTTTGGAAGAAATCCTGTTTTCTTTTCACAGATAGATCAGATTTCCTTATGATCAATAACTTGTCAATAGCAATCCACACCTTCGCTATGTTAACGTCATCTTCGGTAGATGAGATATTGCTACTGAGGTATGTGAACTGGTCTACGAATTCCAGAGACTTGTCACTTAAAGTTGAGATGACTCCACGTTTTAACACAAATAAATCCCCATATGATTTATTTGAATTTACACAGAGACCAATGCTTTCTACTGCTTTCTTCGAAATGCAGTTGGATTCCGTTTTGGCATTTCTTATGAGAAGCGCCAGATCATCTGAATAGTCTGCAGGTTTTATTGTTTTTGAAGGATATAATCTGCCTCTTTTCTCTTTTAATTTGATGCCATCTTCCCTTATATCTATTGACGTTTAGACCATCAGTGACAATGTTAAAAAAATCAGTGACAACATCGGGTGAGCAAATTATTGCTTTCGTATTATGGTAAAGGACCATTATTGTGGTAGCAGTTTCTTTGGGAAGACTCTATGATAGTAGTATTTATTCCATCTTTGCTCTGAATATGGAATAAAATTTCTTGAAAAATCTACGAAAAATAGAGTTGCTTCAAGATTTTGCCTCTACTCCTTCGATGACTTGTCGTATAGATAATCAGAATATGTGAGGTTCTGGATCGATTACTCTGAAAGCTATTTTAATTTTTCATAAGAATATATTCGACCCCTGCGCAGATACGATTAAGAAGTAAAGAAGTATAAACTTTTGTAGTTATGGCAGAATGAATTTAGTTATGCCAATGTAGTTCTTACTGATTCTTAGGTTTCATTCGTTGGAGTAGAAGACGATTCAGCTTTTCTTTTGTATGCTGTTCCAAAATGATAAAAAAAAGAGTCTGAAACTGGGTAAAATTTAAAAACCAAAAATACTAAAAGTAATAACCCCCCCCAAAAAATGACCGTTTTGAAGAATGAGAATGGCGAAGTAGGAATATCCATACTATTATTTATTAGTTTTATTATATGCTTTTTACGACTTTGAGGATCACACTCCTCTAAAATGTACACACAACCAAATATATAAGTAAAATTAAGGCTTTAACTCGATTTAAAACAAGATAAGCATGAAGACTTTAAAAAATTATTCCCTCTTGGAACCGTTCGCAGGACTTTCAACACACTCTCACTTGGCCTGTTTCAATAGAGATTTAAAAAAAAAATAAGGTAGAATTTAAAACCAAACAACCAAAAAAAAAGAAAAAATACATGACCATTAGGTAGAAGAAGAATGGCAACGTAGGAGCATCCATATATTTATTTATTATACACTTTTAAAGATTGTAATTACCATCTCAGAGTATACGATGCAATTATCATCCACTTAAAATCAAATTATAAAAATAAATGAAAAACAGAAAAAGCTTCAACGCAATAGAAAACTCCGAATTCAATACCTCAGTATAATATGGTCTAAGCGTAATGAAAGGATAAGATGATTCAATATTTACCTGATTGAAAAAATCATCATCATGTCGTGCCGCTAGCACGGATATCCCTGACCCTCACTCGCCACTACTCCCTATCGTTCATCGCCTCTGGCAGGTCTTCAGGGCTACATCGCGTATCTTCAGAGCTGCTGTATGTATGTTCGAGCTGGTCGTCTAGATTTTTCTCCAGCCGTTTTGTTAGCGTCCAAGTAGTGCATCCATATAGCAGTATCGATACGACCACTGCTTGGAAGAAACTACGCTTCATTTTATCGGTCAGGTCTGACTTCCATATGGTCGATAGCTTATAGATAGCTGTCCATGCCTTCGTTAGCCGCGTGCCGATGTCTTTTTCTGTTGATGAGATACTGCTTCCTAGGTAGATGAACTTGTCTTCCAGTTTCAGGGAGCTTCCGTCTATTTTGGAAATGTCTCCTGTTTGATTAAACCGCATGTATTCATTTTATGTGCTTGACATGGATGCCAATGCCTGTGGCGGCTTGTTCCAAACTATGCAGTAGTGTTTCGGCTTGGTTGGGTGTATTTGCCAGAATCGCTATATCATCGGCGTAGTCGGCGTCGGTAATTGTTTTTGCAGTGTACCTTCTACTTCTTTTCTTTGTTGAAGCCCAAAATCAAAGTGAAAAAAAAGTGAAATAATAGGGGGTATTTTTTCTGTTGAACCAAAACCCGAATAATCAAAATCCAACAAGCGTAGCACCAGTAATAACAGTAAAACCTCGATCATACCAGAGAAATCAAACTCTGCGATTTCCTAACATGCTGCCGCTATAATCACCCCAGTGTCCTGCCCTGGTTTATCCCTGGATTAGAGTGTCGGTTGGGGAGGAGCGTTATTAGTGTCATGCAAGTGAACAGTAATGTAAACCTCGGAACGAAGCATGGTGGATGTAAAAGTAGGTGTATTAATTCCAAATTGGATGAACGGCCCATTTTACTAGATGCTGGGCGGAGGAACCTCAAAGAAAAACCGCCTGGAAGAAACTACTGCTACTTATCTCTATGAGTGGCATCAATTGATGACAAAAAAAAGTCATTCGAAAAAAGATCACCATGATTCTAATTCAAACAATAAGATTTGAAATGGACATCGCAAGAATTTTTAACGAGATATCTTACCTTGTTCGTAATATTCCAAAACACAAAATGTTCAGATCACTGATGAAGACATGAATATTTCGACAAAGACAGAAGAGAAAAACTCTACTTACACAACCACTAAAGAGAAATGGTGACTATCTTATCTCAGATATAATCTTGTATACCAAAACAACAACTTTCAAAAAAAAGTAACGCCTAACAAGAACTCTAAAGCATTGATTACATAATTATGAACGAGAACAGCATAAAGAATAATTTGAACTCTGAAACATGCACTCCTTTGAAAGAGTATATTCCAATCATAGAATCGTCTCAGATAGGATCACCTGTGTCTTTGTAGAAATAATAAACAAAAAGTTATTTAGTTGTCTAAATTTCTGAGACGAAGCTGGTTGATTTTTATCATACAGTGTTTTCGGACTATTGTCTTCATCTTTATTTTTTTTTCCACAAAGTTTCGGCCGATATGCCCTCCGGCTTTCTTCAGGTGTTTGTCGCACTCGGGAACCTTCAATGTTCCCGAGTTCGAAAAACTATGGAACTAGAATCATTAAGGTGCATAGTAAGACTTCTTGAATGAGTCGTAGAGGTAATTCCAATGTACGTATTATTTTCGTTGGAGACGCAATCTCCCAATGGACATTTTAACATATATCCGACGCTTGTCCAATCAAAAAGTTCAGTGGAGGGGGGAAAATAATAAGAAATATTGGAAATAATTCGGTTGGAAGTTTTAAATTTGTTGAAGAAAATGATGTCTTACCTTTTGATAGGATCAGTTGGGAGAAAAAATTGGTTACGGTTCTCTCTTGTGATAATTACAATAGCAATAACAATAGTATAGTCACAAAATATTCGGTTTTCTTTCTCTTGTATTTGTTATAATATAAAGACTATAAAAAAACTCAGTCTGTCATACTATTTACTCTAAGGAGAATAGTTCTATGTGAAATACAAACTATTTTCTTCATGTTTCATCGCGAGGAGCCGACTTAACTTACGATGAGCGCCAGCTATTATATATACTAAGTGTTTTAAAATTCTTTATACCACAGGATATCTCAAAAAATGATCTCATTTTTTAATTAAATTAACCGACCAATACTTTCTCAAATGATCTCAGATATTAACAGATCTGTAGGAACATGTCACATTTCTATGTTTAATGTTTCAACGTCTTTTCTGTTTCATTGAATTGCATTTCTAAACCTGAAAAATAAAACAAAACAGGAAACCTATAATTTTTAGTTGTTTCTGCGCATGCTGTTAAAATATGAGATCATTTCAATGAGAATGGGTCAAGTTATTAGATTACAAATTCATATCAATCTTTTTTTTTTTTAAGAAACACCCTGCATATTTTTGCTGAAAGAGATAAAGAAAACTGAGAGATGTGAATCGGAAATAATAAAAATGATAATAACTCGACACCGACTCTCTTTCGTTTAGCTTTTTAGATCTATATAAGGAATTAACAGGATTAAGTGAGTCAAGTAACTTTGAGTAAAAGTATTTGGAGGTGGGCGGGGAGGGAAATACGCAACTGCAGCAAGTCGAGAAGAGAAATTCAATAAATATATTAACCTAGTCGAAAGAATAAAAAAAGTGCACAATACTCCACTCAAATATCCATTATGATCTCTAAGCATTTTCCATTCCATCATGACTATCATTATTTGTTATCGATTTGTTCAGAGGCATTTTCTGATTATACTCTAAAAGTTTACAAATACATTCACATGCATACATATACATATATATACACTCTCGCTAAGACATATCACCTCACGCACATACACAAACACACGCGCGCATTTATATATATATATATATATATATATATATATATATAATGTGTGTGTGTCTATGTGTGTAAGACTATTGTGAATCTTTACGAAGTATTGCATTTGTCTAACGTTACGCCAAAAATTTTTTTTCAAAAAATCATGGCAGATATGAAAACGAAATGAAAAGAAACATAGTTCGTGTTGAAATGAAGTAAATTTTTAAAGACGATTGTGGTGTGATAGATGTTGTATTAAATAATCACGCTAAACTGAGTTCAAATCCTGGACGAGGCTGTTTGTATTTTATGTTGCGCAAATTCCCTAAATAAAGTTATAAATCAAACTTGTTACCCTCCATCTATGGGTAAACAGTTTGGGCAAACGAGGCACTTTAATCATGGTATAATGATAGATCTAGGGAAATGAAAACTGTGAATTCAAACCAGTTGTAGACTTGGAGAAGGATGGGCTCTTCCAGGCTATTCTTGCCTAAAACATGTTGCATGAAAACTCGTTCATCACCAAATAATTTTATGGGGCCATTAAAAAATAATTTTGCATATTTTAACCTGATTGGCTTTTTGTATGATTTATCGATTTAAATCTTTTTTTGGTCAAATCTTTTATCCTTTTTTAAAAAGATGAAATCAACTCAAAAGTATTGCATCATTTCTTACATGGGGAAAAGAAATATCATCACACATACAAACCAACCAAATATTTTGAATAGAATATGAATATTCGTATGGAAATGTTGACAAGGAAAAATATTTCAACTCTAATATTTACTTCTCCACCATGACTCAAACGATTCCAAATGAATTAACAACCGTTAGCTGTTGAGTTTTTACTGGAATTCGAATGACTGCAAGTCTCCTCAAGTCCTCAAACCTCTTCTCAATGTTTTGACCGATCTTAATAATGTTGTCGTTTGGATGGTTTCCACTCGTCCTCTTATTTTCAAGTCCCCCAGTCCCTTTATCAATCCTTTGGGGATTTTTCCAAGCACACAAATCCGAATTGGAATAATCGTCACCTTTATTTTCTATAGTTTTTCAGCTCTCCTGCAAAAATCAAGGTATTTATCTCTCTTTTCGCTTTCATTTAATTTTAGTCTAATCAAAGTCCACTTTTCGGCGGGTTCTCTTTTTTTTTTTTACTACCTCGATTCTTGGTTATTATTATTTTACTCTTCTGCGAGTTTTCCCCACCTACGCAAGCTAGCAATTTCTCAATGGCTTTTGAGGGATCGTAAATCTCCGCAAGTCTCCAGGATTCTTCCCAGAATTCCGGTAAATCTTTTTAATGCTATAATTTAGATGGTCTCTATTTATCCTCTCAATTCCAAGTTTTAGAGTCCCCTTTTCTCTTCTTTTGGGGATTTTTCTAAAGGCACCAATTACAATCCGTATCACAACCACCTTCATGTTCCATAGTTTTTTTTTTAGTTATCTGGCAAGGCCTAAATATTTATGTTTCTTTTCGATTTCTTTTACTATTATTCTGTGGACCGACATGAAGACAAACTCCACTATTCGGCAGGTACTCTTTTTTGTCTTGTTGAGTATCACAAGACCGTGTCATTTAGCTGCGATTATGCAATTCGTTTGTGTCTCAAAATCCCAGAGAAGTTGTGCGTCTCATTCTTCTTGACGAATTCTGAGTAGTGCATATACCACTTGTATGTACGTTTACATTTTAATTTCTTGTACAATTCACTGTTCATCTCCTTCCCCGCTCTATCGGGTCTAAGCATATTCTTTTTGCATTAATTTGCTGCATTCGGTTATAATATGATTGATTGATTGATTGATTATTTACTCCTCTAGAGTTTTTCACATCAGTATTAGCTGATGGTTTTCACTGGAGTTTGAGTGACAGCAAGTCTCCTCAAGTCTCCAGGACTCGTCTTAGTATTCTGGCCGTCCTCAGCAATGCTGTCGTTTGGATATATACCCGTCCGCTAACTTCCTAGTCCTCCAGGCCCTTTAATAATCCTTTAGTTACTGTGCCTAACGCACCAATCACAATTGGCACAATCGTTACTTTCTTGTTCCACAGTTTTTTTCAATTCTCTAGCAAGGTCGAGGTACTTATCCTTCTTTTCACTTTCCTTCAGATTTATTCTGTGGTCCGCCGAGACAGCAAAGTCAACAATTTTGCAGATTCTCTCTTTTTTGTTGATTATTATGCGGTCTGGTCTTCTGGCCGGAATTAGGTGATCCGTTTGTATGTTAAAGTCCCATAGGAGTTTATGCGAGTCATATTATTATTATTATTATTATTATTATTATTATTATTTCCTTATCAGTGTTTTTCACATCGTTTTTTCACTGCAGTTTGAGTGACAGCAAATCTCCTCAAGTCTCTAGGACTCCTACCAGTATTCTGGCCGTTTTCAATAATGTAGTAGATTAGATGGTCTCCACTCCTCCGCCAACTTCCAAGTCTTCCAGTCCCTTTAGTGATCCTTTAGTTACTTTTCCAAACGCACCAATTACAATTGAAAGAATTGTCAACTGCATGTTCCATAGTTTTTTTAAATTCACTAGCCAGGTCGAGTTACTTATCCTTTTCACATTCTTTCAGTTTTATTCTGTGGTCAGCCGGGAGAGCAAAGTCGACAATTTTGCAAGTTCTCACCTTCTTTTGTTGATTATTATTAGGTCTGGTCTTCTGGCCAATATTAGGTTATCCGTATTTATGTCAAAGTCCCATACGAGTTTATGTGTGTTATTTTCTAGGACAGTTGCTGCGTTGTGCATATACCATTTGTTCGTATGGACAAATTTAAATTTCTTGCACATCTCCCAACTGATTACCTTGCAGACCCAGTCGGGTCTAGTCATATATTCCTTCTGCGCTAATTTGCTGCATTCGCTTATTATATGATAGATGGTTTCATCTCTGTCACCGCATAGCGTACATTTGCTATTTTGTTGCGTCTTATCTATTTTCGCTTTGATATGATAAAATTTGATGCCATATTGAACTTTTTTAGTTAAGTTATTTGACTATGGACGCTCTAGTAATATAAAAATAACATTAGCGCCATGTGCGTGTATAATCACGAAAACTTTCTTGGAGAGCAATAAATTCTAAACCTACAGTTGTGAGTTTAGGTAAATTTGTTAGCCTTTATTGTTCATAATTTATATATATGTATATATATATATATATAGTATGTATATATATATATATATATATATATATATATGTGTGTGTGTGTGTGTGTGAGTGTTTCTGTATGCACATCTGTGTGTATGAGAGAGAGAGAGACAGAGAGAAATAGAGTGGGGTGAATGTACGTTTGTCTGCGAGGTGGTGATTATATTTGGTATTGCGAATTTCGACATCGACATTGTTTATTAAAAGCTAGATGTCTAAACCATGCTCGATTACATAACTTACAGACTGAAAAAAATTATATTTTTTCCAACCTAGTCACGCATAGTAATATATGAGTTGTACAAAAGATGTTGTAACCTAAATGTGTAACACCATGGCACCAAATTGGAAGCGTGCAACACCACGAGACCAGTGAGATTTGTGTCAGGTAACCTCACCGAGCCGATATCATCTTGAATATTAATGAATGTTACACCCTTGAAATTAAAGACGGACGCGTTGCTTAAAAATACGAAAGAGTTTATTTCTGACTGTATATATTTCATAAAGCAATCAGATGCGAATCGCTAAAAGTCTCATGCGTGCGTGACAAACGAACATGAAAACTGGACATAATATTTTGCGCTCTACTTGCCCCCTCGCTCGGAGGGCAGTCAACTCACAGTCTCTGCCTCCAAGCTCTGAACTGACTTGAACTTACGGCGCACTCCGACTATTGTTGTATATATGACCAACCATACAAACACATATGCATGCGAAATCATTACGACGACACAATTAAGACGAGCGACACAGTTCTTTAGAAAAATATACCTCTCACGTTGTTGTGTGAGAGAGGGAGTTGGAGAACGAACAGAATTGAAACATATTGACCTCCCTGGCTCCTCCGGACATAGCCGTGTGTCTTTCTCGTTCTCCAGGGTTACTCAACCAGAGGCCCAGGGGCCCAGCTCTCTGCTGTGTGCTATTTTCTCTACTACATCATTTCTCCAACTCTTCTGATCCCCAAAACTGATTGAATTTCCTGTGCACTGAGTTATATAATAGATCCACGCCCACTCAATCTCTTCCCATAAATGGCCAACAGAATATGTAACTTCCGCCGTCTTTGGAATGGCATGTTTTGATCATCATCGAGCGGAAATAACTGTCATGCAGGTCACCGGTCATCCCTTTCCGGTGCATCAGTTTGTGACTATACCGTGGGATTTTAACCCTGTCCCATATTGTCAGCCAAGCTCGCCCACGCCAATGGAATATGCAACTTCTGCCGTCTTTGGAATGGCATGTTTGGCCGGGTCAGAGGTCAATATACTACACTATATCAAAAACTGTCTTTTCTTTTGATATAACTTAATCATTTCATCAGCTAATCATAAGAAGCACACGTGTTTTTAACCTTCATGCGTGAGGTCATCATCCAAACCAGTTGCCCTCATCCATTTTTTTAAATTTTCCAATATCCAGTCTTTAACCTAAAGTTTATCAGTCAACTTAATAAGTAAAGTTAGCGACCTTAATCGAGGGTGATACGAATGCTCCCTTTTCAATACGTACAACAGCAAGATAATGGGGATTGGGCTACCCCATTGGCCGAGTGGTAGAGTGTTTGCTAATAGTCCCGGAGACTAGGGTTCAATCTCAAGTCGAGTCATACCAAAGACTGAAAAAATGGTACTTGATGCATCCTTGCTTAACACTCAGCATTATAAGGTACGAATCAAGGGTAGAGTGGAGCCATCCAGGGAAAGGAATGGCGCCTTCCCCTATACCTCGATGTAGTAGCTATTGAAAAGGGAGCTTTCGGGTAGCCTTCGACTATGGTCAACTTAATAATCTTGCCAAACGAGCAGCAATTGCACTCTATGACCTTCGCGGCATGACATACACTTCATTTAAAGAATTTTGCTAACTTACAATTTATCATACAAATAAAATAATTTCTTAAAATAATGAAATATCATCTGTAATTTTATTACAAATGCTACAATTTCTATATGTATATATATATATATATAGATGAAGATGATGACTGTCGCACCTTCATTGGTGTCGGCCGTCTTTTGGAGAATTATGATTCAAACATCCGTATTAATAATTAATTTCCTGTTCATAAGGTCAGTTGACTTAGAAAAACTTCAAACACATGTGACGAACGCGGTTTGAATTTTTAACAGGGTTGATTGAATCTACCTGTAGAATAACCCATTTAGAAAAACCTCATGAATAGTTTAATCCGATAATTTGAATGCATATTTTACCATAAACAGTACATTACATATATTATATCTTGGACATACACACTCACACACCCACACTCTCCACGCACAAACACACACACACACACATATATATATATATATATATATATATATATATATAAGTGCTCCGCACGGGCATAATGTGTAACGAGGTAACTTTTTAAGTGACGTTGAACAGCTTTCTTTTTCTTAGACTGGTCGTCATGCCAAGATGAAAGAATCAAGCGCACCCTATTATCTACCCATAGCAGAAGGGAGAATAGTTATGATATACAAAATTTGAACTCGGGTGTTGTGTGTTACTTTCCTTCGACGATAACCGATTACGGACGCTTTTATATATATATATATATATATATATATATATATATATATATATATATATATATATATATGCATTTTTTGTGTGTATGTGTGTTTATAAGGGTGTGTGAGACATATGCTTGTATGTGTGTACATACGTGTGGATATATGTATACAACTGTATATGTGTACGTACGTGTGTGCGTGTTTGTTTTTATATTTATATATATGTGTGTGTGTGTGTGTGTGCATATCTGTGGGGATATATTTATGTGGGTGTATGTGTCCGTGTGTGTGTGTGTGTGTGTGTGTGTGTGTTACGAGCTCTGTATGAAGGGGTCCATAATCGAAAATCGTTGTTTTCCTCCTTTCTTCTACAGCAGTTCCTAGTAGTGTCCAGCATGTCTATTTCATATGAGTTGAATGGTTTTTGAGATGATAGGTTAGATTCAATGGAGTTATTGTTTTGTCAGCTGTTATTTACAGTTTGTTTGTTTTTTTCAAAACAGTAATCTTACTTAGTTCCCGATTATCTTTTTCTTTATATGTTTCGTGACAGTTCGGCTGGTGTATCCATTCAGTAGTACTGACACTGTAATAACTTGGGAGGAATTTAGTTGGTTTGTATTTTCCAGTGAGATCAAATTTCTATTGATAAGTAATCTGGTTGCAATAACTTAAATGCATCAGTTCTATGCGGAGATTGGTTGCAGTCTATAAGGCCTGATAGAAGGGACTGACTACAGACACGGATGGTGAGAGAATTTCAGTTAACTCCATGCGATTACTATGTACTGAGATGAAGATGATGATGATGATGATGATGATGATGATGAAATATATGTATCCCCACAGGCATCATAGCGTTTAGGACAAACTATTTTCTTTATATTTACATAGACTATTTCGAATAAACCCCCAGGAAATAGGTTTAATTTTGGTTGCTATTCTGAAACGTGCTTAGCTCTGTTCATAGCCTTGAAACAGGATATACGTGAATTAACTACAACGGAGACCAAAATATTCGTAAGTGACAGTGTCAGAGAGGAATCCCATTGGATAATGTATCCCTGCTTTTTCTTTCCTAACAAGCAAATAAATATGAGTTTCGTTTTTGTTTTTTTTTCAATGAACGACCTTCAGGTAAAATTGTCTTTTGATTTTAACGGACTGATATCAATATAGGAATACAGTTGATCGACCCCAGATGAAAGCAGCAGAATTTGACTTGAGATTTACCGATAGAAAGAATCTTGAATATATTAATATAGATAACTGTTCAAAGGGATGCTTGCTTTTTTTGGGGGGGGGGCATTTACGCAAGTATGTAATTGATTCTAAGTTTTTATCGTCCCTATGTATGGATCAAATAAATCTGTGTAAAACTAATTTAAATTATATAGGAATACTTGACGTCATATAACAGTAAATAATTTGTATCAAGAAATGTTACTTGAAACTGTAATTGTTTATAAAGAATAAAACAAATGACTTTTATAACATAGAAATAATTACTTAAAACGATATAACAATTTATGTAAAGAGATTATTATATAATACAATTGCGATCAAAATCGACACAACAATCTACATGTAAAAAGTATTAAATGCAATTGATTTTATGTTTGTAATTCGTGGAATAGTCGAATGCACCAAAATTTAATAAAAAAATATTTCCACTATTTTGTATACCAAAAGTTTCCACGCTATTATTTTTTTATCGAGAAAAAATTGAATGAAACGGGGTATATTCTAAATATACCATGAATGACAACAAAAACTGTTAAACGGGAAGCCATATGACAAGACAACATTTCCCTAATATAAAAAAATACATATGAACATATTTGTTATCTCAATCTTTGTATTTCCTTGTAAATACTCGACACTCTCTTCTGACTTCCAGAGATACACTGAAGCCCTTAAGATGAGATGATATCCTTAGATTTTTAACTTCTCCTAGTGACCACATCACAAATAAGGAGTTCAATAATAATAATGATTTGGGACAAGTGACAGCCTGTTTAACATTGAGAAGAAAATATATATGATGAGTTATGACGAGATCATCTGGCTCAGAGCCGACAGGAATATGAAGAGGCAGACAAATGTTTTACGCTGTGCCGCAAAATGCAGCTCTTGATAAAGATAGATGGTGGGTGAAAATAAAACGTGACCGGGAATTTATGATGTTTTATTCAACTGCGCTTGTATAAACGGTATTTTTTTGTTTGATATTTAAATATTTTTCAATTTATCAATTTCTGAAGAGATTTTTTTTTTTTTTTATTTAATTCCCATTTGTGTAATTTTAGTAGAAACAATGAAATTCTCCGCCTAGTGTTTTTACAAGTGATTTATAAGTAAAGAATGGTGTTTCTAAAGAAAACATTTTGAGAAAACCCATTCATTTTATATATGGGTTACTTTACATTTAATTCCATTATAAGATCAATAAGTTCTTTACAATATTGGACAATTTTTGATAAATGTGTAACCGTACACCCAAGCAGATAAGCAAACTACAAAACATATCATTTCAGTTTTATCAATTGACCTCATAAATGGTTTTATTTTCTGGGTGATTTAATATTCTTTTGTCTCGTTGTTTCTTGGTTTTTACACTTGTTTTACTTGTTCTACTTTCGGAAAAAAACAAAACAACAACAATGATCACTCATCACTTTTTTGTTTTAGTTTACAAGACTGTTTATCGGAGTAAATCTAAAGGATAAAGTCTGCTCTATTATTTATCCATAGCTGAAAAGATGAGAAATTGATCCATGCCTTTACTGAAGGCCTTAAAACCGAACAGAAATGCAAACAGTCACAGCTAGGTTTGAATTGAATCATCTATTTATCTATCTATCTTCGTATACACACATACACACACACACACACACACACACACACACACACATATATATATATATATATATATGTGCGTGTGTGTGTGTGTGTGTGTGTGTGTGTGTGTGTGTGTGTGTGTGTGTGTGTGTGTGTGTGTGTATTATTCTCTAATCAATATTCAGTAAAAAGTATTTACGCATTGGTTGAAACTTTTTCGGAAACAATGCTTTTATATCTACATTTGTTTGTTGTTTTTTTTTCTAAATTGAGTTGGTTAGTTTTTCGCTCTTTTTCTATTCTAGTAATTTTTTTTTATTTTAACTTAACAATTCCAACGTCCTTATTTTCCCGACTTACATTTTTACTCCGCATTCTCTCTTCGTCTTCATTTTTAGCATCTTCTATTATTATTAGCCTTTAACGAAACATTCTGTCATTTCCTTCTTTAAAATAAACATAGACTTAAAATGTTAGTCCCTGATTTACCAGAAAGAAACAATGCTTAGGATTCTATTCCAAATGTACATACCACTCGACATTTTCCTCAGAGATTCATCTTTTCTTTTCTATTTTTCAACCGTCACTTTTTTCGTCTTTTGTTTATGAATATATTATGCGGTGAGCAAGTGAAAAATGAGGAAAAATTGTAAAAAGAAAATACAAAAAACAATAATACAGGGATGTTTAGTGTTTGAGACGAGAATTGCTACTTTTGCTGAAAGGCTATGCGCAATTTTGTGTCTGGAACAAAATGTTTAATCCACCATTGCTGGAAACCGGAAGTGAAGTGTTCACATTTTGATGAAGCAATATTGTAAGAAAAATAAAAAGAGAAAGAAGAACAAAAAAAGACTTTATAATACAAGTGAAGAGTTGTTTTTTTCCACATATATATATATATATATATATATATATATATATATATATATATATATATATATATATATATATATATATATTTATGTATATGTGTGTTTCTTTTTTTAGATGAAAAATCAAAATAAAGAATTAAACATAATAGGAACCGAAAACATTCTCAGAAGAAAAATGAATTGAATATTTCATTGCTGTACATTCATTACGTTACTACAATCAAATATTTTTACATACAGATAAGGTAACAATGCAAACAACAGGAAAAGAATGTTCATGCATAAATCAATTGCAGGAAACCTCTACGGTAAAGTACTCTCCCATTTTTCACGAACAATATATATATATATAAATGTGTGTGTGTGTGTATGTGAAAGTGTGTGAAAGTGTGTGAAAGTGTGTATGATTTTACACTAATAATAATTATTCAATGAGGAAAAAGTTGATTATCTAAAGCTGGTGTAAAAACTCACTAGATGACGGTGATACTTTTTGTAGTTGGGGCACTTGGAACAATCCCTCAAAAATTAAAAAAGAACTGGAAGACTTAAAAATAAGAAAACAAGTGGAGACCATGCTGTATATAGCTTCGTTAAGATAGGCCAGAATACTGATATGAGTCCTGAAGACTTGACAAGACTTACCGTCATCAACCTACAGGGGAAATCTAACAACTAACAATGGTTAAAAAAACTCTCAAAGGAGTAAAATAATAATACCGATATCCAGATGTCTACCATAAAGGAAAAAGAATTGGAAACCTTAATAAAGGCAGTGAGAATATACACTCAAGATATCGGGATGGAATTTCATGAAGAAAATGTGTCATGCTAATAATGATGAGCAGAAAACAAATGACGAAAAGAAAAGAACAACCGAATCAAGAAAAATCCGAGGTCTCGGAGAAAAGGAAACTTACATGTACTTGTGAATAATGGAAGCTGACACCATCAAACAATTGGAAATGAAAGTAAGAATTTTAAAAAATTCTCATGAGAACGAGAAAACTACTTGAAAAAAAGTATATCATAGAAATCAAATCAACCGGATAAACACCTGGGCTGTTCCCCTTGTAAGATGCTCGAAACCATTCTTGAAGCGGATGAGGGAACAACTTCAACAAATAAACCAAAGAACAAGAAAACTAATGATGAAACATGAGATGTACCATCCCAGAGATGACATTGGCTATAGGTGTAAAAAAAATTGAAAGGAAACTGAAGTCGCCAACATTGAAGATAAAGTCGATACATTTGATACGGCGACTCGAAGATTGCATATAAAAGAGCAAAGGAGAAATAATTGCAGCAACCAGAAACAACACAAACAACCTTAAGATCACACGATCAACAATGATTTCGAAACAAAAAATAAGTAAATGAAACAATTCAAGCGAGATACAAATGAAAGCAAGAAGACTTTCATAGGACAAAGAAAGGAAACCAATGAAAGAAACTGAATCTCTTCTAACACCAGCATAAAACAACACCATATGGACCAACTATGTTAAAGAAAAAACAGATAAGACGTAACTGAATATCAAAGGTAAGTTATGTGGTGATAGAAACGAAACGGTCGATCACATAATCAGAGAATGCAAGAAATTAACGCCAAAAGTGTATAAGACTAGATACGACTAGGAAAGGAAGGTGATGTCCCGGGAATTCTACAAAAATGGAATCTGATTATAAAAAACAAGTGATACATGAGCAAATCAGAATTTGTCTGAGAAAATGTGATGCACAAACTTATTTGGGATTTTGAGATACTAACGGATCACCTAATCTCGGATAGACGACTACATCTAATGATAGTCAACAAAAAAAAAACTCCAACCAAATAGTGGATTTAGCCGTCCTGGCACACCAAAGAGTATAAGAAAAAGAAAAAGAAAAGTAAGATAAGTACCTATACTTTGCCTAAGAACATAAAAATCTATGGAACATGTTGGTTACAGTGTTATAAATTGCAATTGGTGGCCTTGAAATAATCCACAGAAGAACTGGTAAAGGGACTGGAAGACTTTGAAAGTAGAGACCATCCATACATAAGTATTATTAAGATCGGCCAGAACACTGAAAAGATTCCTGGAGACCTGTGGAAACTTGAAGCCACTCAAACTCAGTAAAAGTTAATCACCAAATGCGGGTGTGAAAAACTCTCTAGGAATAAAGACCCTGAGCCAGAAAGACCAAAAAAAGTAACCGCTCCGAACAATTAGAGACCCATAACATGCCTTCCAATGATGTGTAAAATGCTCACGGTACAAATCAGGGAGGAGATTTACAGTTTGCTTATCAGTTGCGGATTGTTTCCCGAAGAACAGAAATGATACAGCGAGGGAACTAGAGGGTCAGTAGAACTACGATATATCGATCAACACGTCCTCAACAAGAGTAAAGCGAGACGGAAAATGGCCTGGATTGACTATAAAAAAGCTTCCGGCATGCTCCTCCAGAGATGGGTAATACACTGTTCGAAAATGTACAAGGAAACCTGGAGAGTGGAATTGAGAGCAGGATGAAAAAGCTTTACTGTGATTAAAATTCAGAGAGAGATCTTCCAAAGAGATGCACTATTACTATTACTATTGGTTATTGCAATGATGCCATTTAATCACATAGTCAGGAAATGCATAGGTGGATACAAACTTACCAAATCGAAGAAAAAGACCAATCACCTAACGGAAATGGATGAAATCAAATTTTTTGCAAAAAAAATGTAAAAGAATTGAAAGCTCTAATACAGATAGTACTATCCGGATGGAACTTTGCGTAAAAAAAATGTGCCATGGTAATAATGAAAAGCTGGAAACTACACATGACAGTGAGGATATATACCTACTAAACCAAGAAAAATTAGAAAACACGGAGAAAAGGAAACGTACAAATACTTGGGAATATTGGAAGCTGACACTATCAAACAAATAGAGATGAAAGGAAAAAATAAAAAAGAGTATCTCAGGAGAACGAAAATAAAGAAATAAAACTACATAGCAGGAACCTTATCCAAGGAGTAAATACTTGGACTATACCCCTCGTAAGATACTTGGGACAATTTTTGAAGTGGACCAGTGATAGATTTTAACAAATGGACTAGAGAACAAAAAACAAACAAACAAACCAAAAAAACAAAAAAAAAACCGAACAAACTAAAGACCAGGAATACGACCTTACACCCAATAGGTGACAATGATAGACCACGTTTCAAAAATATTTAGAGAAAGAAGACTCGCCACCTTTGAAGACAGCGTTGACGCATTGATACAATGACTCAAAGGTAACATAGAAAAGCGCGGAGGCAGACTGACCATAGTCACCAGAAACAATACAACTCGAGGACCAACGAGGAGAAGTAATAATAATAATAATAATAAATATTTTTTGGTACTTAAACAATTTAAAAACCTCTTTAAAAGTGTATGCATTTAAATTTTTAAAAGGGGAGTCCATCCATTCAGTTACGTCTCATCCGATGAAAATACCGTAACATACAAGCAGTGACGAGGGAATAGATAGGTGTAGTGACCGACGAAAAAAAAAAAAAAAAAAAACAAGGGAGAGAAAACAAGGACGAAAAAATGACCCTAATCCAGGAGAATTACAACAGTTAACTTTTCCTTTTCCAACTAAGTCAGGTGGGATTATACGATGATCAGTGGTGTTGTAAAAAAAGTAATTTATAAATTTTTTCTATAAATTACTTTTATTCCTTACAACTGATGAAGAAGAAAACAAAATAATAACCACCAGAGCTCTCCCTGTTGTAAGATACTTAGAATCATTGCTAAAATGGACAAAGGGGAAATTTAGACAAATGAATCAGAAGACAAGTAAGTTGACGACGATTCACCAAGCCACACATTGAAGAGATTGCAAAGACAGATTATATATCTCAAGAAAAGAAGAAAGAAGAGTAGTCGCCAACATTAAAGATAAGTCAAAAGGTATTATCAATATGAGGACTCGAAGTCTACATTTAAAAGAGCCAAAAAAAAATGGCTATTTACTGCGATTAATCACTGACAACATAACGACAGGACAATAATAATTGGAAAACAGAGATTGGAATAAATCAAAATGGATGGATATTTCAAGTGGCAGATGGGAGAAATCCCACACAAGAAGACCTGCATAAATCTTTGAAAGGGGAAGTAAAGAAAGAAATTGAATATGTTCTAACAGTGTTATGTACTTATCTACAGCATCATAACGGTACTATAATGAAGACGCAATGATAATGACAGACGCAGTAATAAACGATGCAAGAAGACTTCTTTAACAAAATATTTACCTCTCACTTTACTGCAAGGGTTCGGAAAGGTTGTGTGGGGTTTTACTGTGAGAGGGAGCTGGAGATCGAACATAACTGCAATACTTTGACCCCAAATCTTATGGCCGTCAACGTTGTGTCTTTCTTGTTCTTCTGATGCTCAACCGGAGCCCTGGGGTCCACTCTGCTGGGTGCTGGCTTTCTTTACTGCATCTTATCAGCATCTTCTCTGGACCCCAATTCATCAGGGCCCCAAGCCCCTTCGGCCTGGTGTGGCTTTCCCTACCACCTCTCTGCTCCAACTGGCACTCGAACTCAACTGGCTCGTCAAACTCACCTGAATTATATAATCGTTCGACGCCCACTCGATCTTTGAAATTGAATGTTTAATCGTCATCAAGCGGAAATAACTGTCATGCAGTTCAGAGGTCACTCTCTTCCGGTGCATCACTCTGTAGTGGCACAGTGGGACCTTCACCTTGTCCCAAATTATCAGCCTTAATCCGCCCACGCGATCTCTTTCGATTACTGGCCATTGGAATGTGTCACTTCCTTCCGGTGCATCACCTTGGAACAGCATTTTTGGGCTGGGTCGAAGGTCAAAATACTACAACAGTAGCAGAAGGTAAAAAATTATATAAAAGCAAAATTTGATATCATGCTGCTGAATAGTCTGTGAAGATTATCTGGTGAGAGACGACTTAATCAGTGACTTCTACAAACTAGCATAAAATAAGTACAAGACTAGGCATGACTAAGTGGAGAATGTGATCAACTGGGAATTGTTAAAAAAATTAAAATTCGATCATACTTGAAAATTGTACAACAGAGACCATTCTGAAAAATAGGACGCATGAATTCTCTGATTTTTAGATAAAAACAGATCATCCAATCCCCGCCAATTGTCATTGTAAATGGTATTCCTGGAATGGTTTCCAATCGGAATGGAAGCAAAGTTGGATGTTGTAGCTCTATCGGGACCATCCCAATTACATTATCACTGAGATCGGCCAAAATATCGAGAAGAGACCTGGGGACTTGTGGACAGTAGATCTCACTCAGACTCCAGTGAAAGACCATTAGCTAAAGTTTGAGTGAATAATTTACGAGGAGTAACAGATTAAAAAATAAATCTGGTTTTAAAATTTCACTTCTGTCCACGGCAGAACGCTATAGAAATAAATTGATACTGAGAAGAAATTGTTATACCTGAATGGATAAACAAAGGAAAAGACAGCCTGATCCAGAAAAATCCCCCCCCCCCAAAAAAGAATAGCCCTAAACAATTATAGATCATAATTTGTCTAAATTTCTGAATTTGCAATATGAACTATACTAAAAAAAAACGTGATAGAGACATTAGGTTTATTAGTCCCAAAAGTTCACTCAGAATTGTCTGGCAAGGACCCATGGTGTAAGACTAACTATGCATACTTTCTATAAGCTACCACTTATACCTGGTCAGGTTTCATAGAATTGAAAGTCTACCCCTGTGGTTCGATATAGGGTTCAGTTTGAGATTCTGAGTCAACTCCCTAGTTCAACATGAAATGCCTGAAGAAGACTGAAGGACCGGGCGGCCAAAATATTGTGATTATAATAATAAAGATGACGTTAATAATCCGAATATTCTTAGATATAATAATCATAAATGATAAAGATGAGGTGAAAAATATTAACGGTACAAATTAGGAAGGAGATTTACTACTCGTTAATAATAATCAGCCGCGGACTGTTCCCCGAGGAACACGAGAGCTGCTATATATTGATCAAAACATCCTTACCGAGAACAAAACGAGACAAAATAATCTAGCAGTGGTGAGGATTGATGACAAAAAGGCTTGCGTTATAGTCCCTCAAAACTGGATAATAGAATGTTTCAAAATGTACAAGATATTCGGCGAAGACTTAAAGTTTATTAAGAAAACTTGAGAATAGAATTGTTTGGAAAAATTTAGCGGGGGTTAAAATCCAGTGAGTTATATTCTAGGGAGATGCGCAGTCGCCATTACGTACAGTTAAAGAGACGATGCCACACAATCACATACGTAGGAAGTGCACAGGCGAATGCAAACTTTATAAATAGCAAGATCAATCCACTAATGTACACGGACAACATCAAACTGCTTTCCAAACAGAAAAACATTGAAAACCTGAATAGAGTCTGGAAACAGGGATGGAATATGGCGTCCTCTTCAACAGGCATCTGAAACACGCAATGCGATTGATGATTATGGAATATTTGTTACTGCCAAAATAGAAGCAATCGTCGAGTGTGTATGAACTAAACTCAGAGCTAAATGCATAGTTCCTCAGGGGTGAATATTAGTTAGAGAAAAGCGGGAGAGCTAGAAAAGGCATCCTTACTTAATAAAATAATCCCAACAAATTCGAATGCTCAGAAACTTAAGTCTAGAAAAAAAATGCAAATAAAAAAATCATATCTAGAATGCATTCAAGGCCAAATTAGAAATTTATTAGATAATCACGATTAGTATGACACACAGTAAATAAAGTAAACAGAAGAAAGATTAAATCTGAAAGATTTTAAGGGAGTGAAAAAAAAAACATTTTTAAAATCTACTCGGAAACACTTTGAAAGTCCTAGATTACCTTATCAAAAAATTAATAATAGCCAACAAGACATCAAACTTGGACAGTTTATAGATGAATTTGACACAGTTTTGAAAAAAATAATAGAAAAGTGGCATCCCGCAAGGAAATACCCTCTGAAGCATAAAAGATAAGAACATTTGATGACATCATTTTCCAATTATGCAAATCTGTCTATAAACCAAATATGATAGACGAAATAGATCCAAGGCTTCAACATTCTATTTCTCAAAAAAGCAACCTCGGAATAACTAAGAACTGCTGAGCCATGCCTCTTCCGGCCATAGCTGCTAAGATTTATTATGCTCAGCTTCTCAATCGTATGGGATTTGTAATCGAAAAAAATATCAGAACGGTTTTTGATGAAATCGATCCACGAGACAGATTATGAGTATATGTCGAATCATCTGAGGATTGTACAAAAAGTATCAAGATAACACTTATGTCCATACATTTCTCTTCGGCAATTAATTCGATATACAGGGAAAAGATGCAGCAAATACCAATGGCATATATTCCTTCCAGAGAAACTGCTACCGCTATAATGATCCTCTATAACAACACGAAGAAAATGATTCGCTCACCCTATGGTGACACCAGTTTCTTTGACATTGTCTCTTGAGCTTTATAAGTAGATGCATTGGTACTCTAAAAGTTTTTAATCTACCCAGAAATTTTCCAAGGAATGATTTTAGATCTAATAAAAGAATATGATTTCACACAAAAAAAAGATTAGAAACAGACTATATACCTCAGAAACTATGACAAACGCAGACAAGGCAGATGATCCAGTTCTAATCACAAATACACCTGCCCAAGCAGAATCCTTTCTGCATAATCTGTAGCATTCTACTGGAGGAATTTGTCTCTACATAAATGCAAACAAAACCGAATTTTCTTGTTTTACACAAGAAACCCTCTCCAATTTAAGTGGCAAGCCTTTAAATTTAATAGACCTGCTCAGAGTAATATATCATCAACTGAAAATGATTTCCATTAAAGCCAATTGAGGGCTGGTAATCGATCATATAGAAATTGGATAGATCTGATAAAAGGAAATTGGATTCCTTTCAAACTCTCGCTGAAGCAATACTAATGTATAGATGCACCACTTAGCCGTAAACGAGGTGCATTGAGAAAAATTCAAATGGAGACTACACAACAATGCTGTGTGCTTTCATGAACACATACATGAAGCAATACTCCGCAAAAACAGTCGTACAGCCACTCACCTCCTATCTTACAATCCATCAAACAAAAACGTATAAGACATATTAAACAATTTTTGAAAATGAGGACAGACTCATAAGTGACGTTCTCTAAAGGACTCCTACACACGGACACGCCATTTTTGGCCGACAACTAAAAATTCATATACAAGGATCATTAAATAAGTTTCCAGACTTTTTTCTTGTGGGCACTTTTATTGATAATACACACATGAAACTCTAGTCCCATTCGAAGAAATCTTCTCCTTCTGCAATGCACTTGTACCGTTCCAACAACGTCTGGAAGGCACCATGGAAGTCCTCTTGTGTGAGTGTGTCAATGACCTTCGTCACGGCCTCTTTCATCTCCTCAATTGTCTCATAACGACAACCTCCAAGTTTTTCCTTGGGCTTAGGGAATAACCAAAAGTCACAGGGAGCAAGGATTGGACAATAGGGAAGGTGAAAAACTGTCTTGGTGCCCATCATGGTCAAATAGTCTGCGACAAGAATGGAGTTGTGAACTGGTGCATTATCGTGGTAGAAATGCCACTGACCCGATTTGAAGATTGCTGGCCTCTTCCAACGAAATCTCTTCCTGCACACCCTTAAAAAAACTTAACATAGTATTCCTTGTTGACTGTCTGTCCAGTGGGATCCCAGTGCATATAGATCATGCCAGTGCTGTCAAAAAAAGGGATCATCTAAAGTTTGTGGGTGGGTTTGCTCTGTTTGGCCTTCTTGAGTCTTGGAGAGCCTGCATGCTTCCACTGAGAACTCTGTCTCTTGGTCTCTGGGTCATAACAGTAGATCCAGCTTTCATCGCAGGTCACCAGAACATCAAGATCTGCGGGATCTGAAAGGATCAGCTCGAACATTTTCCTGCTGTCATGACAACATCTTTTTTTCTGATCTTCTCCGAACACACTTGGAACAAACTTCGCTCAAATCTTCCGCTTCTTCAGTTCCTCGTGAATAATTGTGTGTACAGTTCCCGCACTGACATCAAACTGTGCACTTATTGTCTCTATATACACACGACGGTCTTTATCCATGAAATTCTTTATTTGGCCAATCAACTCTGATGTTCTGACTTCCTTACTCCTCCCACGCCTTTCATCATACCTAACAGACTCCCTGCCTTCCTTGAATCTCTTATGCCACTCAAAAACTGATGCTTGATTGATTCAAAATGCTCCAAAAGTAGTATTAAGCATTCCATACATTTCTGTGGCATTTTTTCCAAGTTTAAAACGGAATTTTATTGCATATCGTTCTTCTAAAGTGTCCTGACGTCCAAATTGCATTTTTGAAATTCATCAGCTATGACAATCAGGTTTTAGTAGGGTGTATTCCAATTCCTGCTGTAGCTGTTTAATTTATCCTGAAATCATAAAAATTGATCAGTTATTTCATAAGATGTATAGCTATACGATACTGTATTTTCAAGAGTCTACGACAATTTTAAATGCCTATACAAAAAAGCCTGGAAACCTATTGAAGGCACCTCGTAAATGTGGTGTGTGCGGACACTAGATGTAGTCAAGAATACCTACCACAAATATTGGATGAGAAGGATGTATAGCAAGAAGAGGCAGGGAACACCGTTCTGTCAGAACAACTTGATAAGGTGGATAATATAATGAAGGTGAAAAAACATAATATTGTAATGAATTGTTATATGCTCCTATTTTGGTATTTTGTTTCCAAATTACACAAGATTCGTCCAAAAATCGAATATATATATATATATATATATATATATATATATATATATATATATATATATATATATATATAGTTTATGAGTACTGTCATTGGCTATTTTAAAGATTGAAATGTTTAGGTTATCATTAAAAAACTGATATGTTCGTGACTTTATGCATATTCCAAAAGCCAACGGTATTTTTAATTGTCCGTTATCAGATAGACATGCGATATAACTTAAATTCCGAAAAAAATGACACTAATAAAAGGCCTAATTCTAAAATGAAAAATAAATAAAGAAAGAATAAATAAATAAACGCAAAAATAAACAGGAAATCAAATTTCATTAATTCTGAGTGTCCTAAATGTATTCAACGACTAAAAATATATTACTTTTGCTAAGTCAGGAATTCGTGATGATTTCAATATCAGACACTATCGTAACATGCACCATAAAATAAAAAGATAAAAAAAAACAGAAAAGTGAACACTGAACATTAATCATGATAATGGACTGAAAAGATATAGGATTTTAAAAGGACTCTTTCACTAGATAATAAAAAAAATATATTTAATTATAATTTTGATAATGACCAATAATAGTGTATAGCTCTTTGGGAGGTAAATTTTAGTCAGTTTCCATTAAAAATCTATCCAATTTAAAAAAATAAAAAAAAAACAGGCTTGATGACAACAACAATCAGACTAATTAAAATTGTCAAAAAGTTATCTTCTTTTAAACGAAAGCATATTTCTTTTAAACGATATTCGATTAAGAGAAGGAATCTCTCTAAATACATTTGATATATATACGACCCTTGTAAAGAAAATTATGGGGTCAAGCACGATAAAAGGACAGTCACTGTTGTAAACAAACTAAGAATTTCTTTGATCACTGAACATTGTAGCTTCTGTGACGGTGCATAAATATTTATCTCGGGGCAGTCTGGCACTTGACCCCTCGCAACATAAGTCCGAGTCAAGACTCCTGTTTCAGGCATAAGGTACCTGGCAAATAATGTGGGGGTTAATTTGGGCCTAGACCCATTTCGACGCTGGCAAGGGTGTTTCCAATTTCACGTTCACATACCCCACCAAGTCCTTCGTTTACATAAGGGTAAGATATTAACCTTACTTTTCCTCTCTCAGGGGTATACCACGTCACACTTCATGAAATACAAACAAACAAACTAGTTTGACGCTTATCTGTAATTAATTTATTTACCACTAAATAAAAACAAGGTCAACATCCTCTAAGTATTTCTATTATATAATATCCACCCGGGATTATATATATATATATATATATATATATATATATATATTGAACAAATAGGGACAGAGACATTAGAAAATAGATTATATCAATTTGTTACTCCAGACTGGTTTTAACTAAGGCCATCATCACTGTGTAACAATTCTTTTCACTAGTCCAGTGTATTTTTCAGACAGACTCTGGTTTATAAATTACCATGTATTTATGTTTGTCATTCTTTAAAATTCTAATTTTTTAGCTATCATCATTAAAATTATCTTCGATTATTTGTAATATAATTCTCCTTTGAAATCAATAACAATATCAATATTTGACAAGAAAATTTATTGAACTTTGTTTAACCATTGATGAATTTGATAATACCGTATAGATTAAGTACATGCGTTTTATTCATTTTTCTGACATTTACTGAATGGTTACTGGAGGCAATTTCAAAACATTTACCTGTTTGCTCATCATCATCTCAAAATTTCTAATTGAGAATATCGCCATGATTCCGGAGTTATAAAGAACTAAAGGACACATTATCTGCAATGAAATTCCAGGTTGGGCGCAACGTTATTCAATATGCCCTTCCTTTTTTTTTTTGTAATTGTCATCTTTTTTTCCCCAAACCATTTATTTCTGTAACTCTTTATCTGTTTGCCTTTGTATCTTTATATCCTGTTCATACCATCGATCAGATTATATTTCATTTCTTTCGATTTCACCCATCCTATTTTACTACTTCCTGTCTAAACGTAGACAAACATAACAAAAATCTCACTTTCATTACAAATATACGGAGGTATATATATATATATATATATATATATATATATATATATATATATATATATATGTATGTATATTTTTGTTGAAATTTAATATTTGGTCTTCTTGGTTAATAGAATATTGATTATTTACTTCCTTATTATTCTCTATACATAGCAGACAGATATATTCATCTTGGTTGCTATGCTGCAATGTGTAGAGAATAATAATAACGACGTCTCATCCGTGAAGTACATTGATATTATCAACATTCTTGCTCGGTTTACATTAATTTCCTGATATCTTCTGAATAGATTGATGACTAATGTAATTTTGATCTATCTATCTATCTAGCTAGCTAGCTAGCTAGCTAGCTAGCTAGCAAGAAAGGCTGCGTTACAGGGCCTCTTTTAACTCTGACCACACTCTTACAATAACACCAATGTCACTTTTACAAACACTTTTTTACAATAACTCAATTCACTTGCACACTTATTGCACACGTATACTAACTGCTCTCATGCCGTCATCATCAAGGTACAAGCACATTCACTGCACTTTCACACTCACTGCGACACACACAAATACATAATGTCCTGAACTCACCGTGTAATGCATTTGAACACTGATTGGAATTGTAAAATTCCTCTTGTCGTATAGCTGCTATAAATGCACACTTACTTTACAAATATATTTACTGAATACGCGCACTGACTAGTAGAAACACTCACTGAAGACATGAAATTACTGCCCTCGCACCCTCATTGAGCTGGCACTCTTATTGCGTTCATATACGCACCCCATATACAAAAGCACTTAACACCTCTAGTCAGTGTACCCACCACCAATCACTGCCCACCACACAATAACAGCGCTCTCAAACGCACTGAACTCGAACAATTTCAGCATTTATACAATAAATTTACTTAAGTAAGCATTGAGTTGATATACTCACTGCATTCCACACTTTGAAAAAAATTCAATCACAACTTCAATCTCTCAACTTCAGACACATATTTTTTTTAATCTGAAACTTCCGGGTACATAAGTCTTATTTTAAAAATAGTAATATTGCCTTTATTTTTATGCCTTACATAATTTATATCAATTAATTGCATGCAGTAATTCCAATATATGCCCAATCACATACGTTCCCATATTCAGTGACGTCATCATCCTCATCTAGGATATATCCAACATTAGACCGCATCTGAAAGTAAACCGGTACAAACTATAAATTTCATCTTCGATATATCCATTCTACACAACGTTTTAAATACCCATCAGAAAGATTGAAGAGATTAGTAGGTAACTATTTCAATTATGATTGCCAAAATTTGCCAAAATGTTCATATTTTTCCTTTTTTCATTTTTCTTTATATTTTTTCTATTTTGTGAGTGGCCTCCAATGCAATAATTATTTGATAAGGATGTTTTTAACATAGTCTATTAGGCAAGCTAAACCCTTTTAAGTCATAAATGAGCTCGACAAACCAAGAGATATTTTATAAATTTCAATTTAACATTATCTGTTCTCGCTTCTAATTTAATGCAACTGCAACATTTTTACAGAATAAAAACAAAATTCCCTCAAATGATGCTCTTCATCCACTAATGAAATTTTCTCCGGTTAAATAACATCTTAAAAGGTTTTAATTGATTTTACAATGGCCTACTTTTATTTAAGTCGTATAAACTTTTTCCCAATTCAGGACGTCAGCATGAAATTTTCATGAAGTCAACAAGATCATTCATACAGCCAAAACCAGAATTCCAATGATTATCCGAAATCCCTGTGATCACACAAAATTGTGCCTTTTTGTGCCACATAGATTTTAGATAATCTGTGGAATTAAGTTAATGATTATATGTTAATCTACTCTTCAAACTTTGTATGAGTGTATGTGTGTTTGTGCGTGTATATATATATATATATATATACAGAGAGAGAGAGACAGAGACAGTGAGAGACAGAGAGAGAGAGAGAGCTCCTTGTATTTATCTGTAAATATTTGAAGTTGGTTCGGGAAAGTGGCACTGGATCCTTGAATGAATCCGAATCTCGGTTTATATATATATATATATATATATATATATATATATATATATATATATATATATATATATATGTGTGTGTGTGTGTGTGTGTGTGTGTGTGTGTGTCTTTCCATGGCTCAGACTCAAATGTTTGTAATCTGTTGGTATATATATTAATCAATTGTTGCTGTTTTTGAAAACCAGTTACATTGGTTTAAAAAAAAAAAAGCTAAAAAAGTTATATCTCGAAAGTTTGATCAACTAACTAATGAAATCTCTTTTGAATTAAGATAGATATACAAGATACAAGATATAAAATTCAAATAAAGTTCACTTATTGATATTAATTTCAATATAATATCTTGAATTTTATGTCATAAATCTTTCATGTTTGATATACACCATGATATTGCAATTTATTTGACCAAGAATAGGGTTGTGGTTCATGTAAAATATTTTTAGTGAACATCTTGTGAAAGAAAGGAGTTTTGGTGCACCAAAGTTTCCTAGAGAATCGGTTAAAAATCATTATCACAAATACATTGAGCATCTTGAAATTATTCCTTCAAATATAAAGCAAACAATTATCAGTGTAATGAATAATAACAATGGCATTTTTCTTGCTGATAACATCCGGTCTCACGTCGCCTAAAAGATGCTTCTTAATTAAATTAGTTAATCGATATCTCTCGGACGGATAACAATTTTCTCAAGCGCGTAAACTAATTCTTATATGAAAGATGTTCGCTAATCAAGATTAATCTGAAGAAGTGTATAATTAATTTTTTACTCTTTGAATGAATAATTATTTACAACAAAATTGTCAGTTTACTACAATGTAAATGTATTTAGGCCGGAGCGGGTATTTTGACTAATTAAATAACATTTATATCGATATGTGTTAATATATTTTGTTTAAACAGATCGAATTTTCTTTTTTGTTCATCTAATAATCCCAGCGTCGGGCGCAAGTGTAAATGGATATATAATAGTATTCGTGAACAAGTATACAGCAAAAAGTCTTCATAAAAATTTAATCTAATTCTAAAACAAACATTCTATTAATTTAGCATAAGTGAAGCATAATACAATTAACATATATATTATTCGGTATTATTTTTTTAATAAATTGAACATCACAGAATATTCCTAATACAATTATATATATATATATATATATATATATATATATATATATATATATATATATATATATATATATATATATATAAACATGATAAATTAAAGTTTTTCTTCGAACGTGAGCATCTAAAAAGTCAAGTAAGTGCTGTATGCCAATTGGCAGAAGGAGATGTAACACAAAACAAGAAAGGTCTACTCAACTCCTCTTTAGCCGCTACATGACTATATGTCCATTACATTTCACTTTAGAAGAAGAAAACTGCTATGATCAGATATGGTTATATACATATATTTTTTCTTTTTTGAATTACATAAGTTTGTGCCTTGAAGCTTATAATCATATTTTAGGATTTTTCAAGGCATATATATTAATATAAAAAATTACAGATTTATATGATTTGAATTTCGTCGAATACGAGGAATGATTCAAAATCTCTCGCTGAGCTAATGGAACGTGGATTCTACACAATGTTTCTAATGTCAGGTGAAATATTTTAAAGAAATTAACGCTGATTCGTTGATCAAACGGACAATTTTTCTTGTCATAAACAGCCAAGTTTTTTTGTTATACAACTTTTCCAAATTTTTATATATTTTCACACTTTTTATACATCCATCTATACTTAACATCACTAATATAACCCCTCATAGATCTGATGATGGTTCAGCAGAACCGAAACGCTATAATATCGACTTTGTTTCTCCTTCTATCTCCCCTTTCCATTTGGATTACTTGTAAATTTTTCTTCACAAACTGTCGGATTACTATCCATTATTTTCTTTCACATATATATATATATATATATATATATATATATATATATATATATATATATATATATAAGACTACATCTGATAATATCTCTCTATATACATATGAGTGTGTGTGTTTGTATCTCTGTATGTGTGAAGGAAAATATCCATAATCACATTCCAGAACAAAAGAAAGTTTTTTAAAAATAGATTACAAAACATGTCTTTAGCTACTGACGCTATTTATAGAAACAAATTCGAAAAGTAAACGCTACACAATATAACAGTGCAAACGCTCATTCTTACAAAGTAGTAATGTACATAGAAAAGTTACATCACTTTTGGAATACATCCTCCTCTGATGATAGCCTTAAGATGGGCAGAAAGTACTTGGGAAATAATTAATTATGGAAGGTTTATCAACCAATTTCCGCCGAATATTATAAGATGCGGAAATTCGAATGGATTAACAAAAAATATATAGACAAAAAATGTCTATTATGTTCAATAATATATATATATATATATATATATATATATATATATATATATATATATATATATACATATATATATACGTGGTGGGGAGAGAGGAGGGATACATTGAAAGACAGTGATGAGGTGTTGATTGGCAATGTAACAGATCTATATGCCAATGTGCAGATTAAGCAACAGTCAATTAAGGAAAATTAAACTTAATCTCATCTGTGAATGGTCATTTGACGAAGTCTCGGTGACTCGTTCTGCGATCAACATTATATTGCTCTATGTCAAGCACCCTATCTCTCCTATGAGCAAAAAGCCCACAAAAACTTAGTCATACGTGTTTTCAATTATTTATCAACTAAATGTGATGGACGTCTATCTTAATGGAATCTAGTAAGAAACAATTCGGCTCTTAATTCTAACGGCATGCAATTTATAAGTTGTTTTAAATTGTTTTTCTTTCTGTTTCATTTCGTGATAACTCCACTGTTTTGCCTTTCTTCAACGATAACTTGTGAAAAACATGTTACTTACTTAGGAATAATTTCTATTGACTTTTTTTTTATTTTCTTAGATCAAGGATAACAGTTGGTGATTAGAGAGCTAATTTCTCAGATTTTTTTTCTGTTTTCTTAGATTGAGTAGGAACTTCAGATCCATATATTATAAACATAGACATGCAATTTTGAAGTAGCAAATTTAAAATGTAAATAAGAAAAAAAATAACAAAAAAACAACGGTCTGAATAACGGAATAAAAAATTGCATTTACAAAGACAAAGGTAAATGATAGAAAATATATATACATTTAAATCTATCTATCTTTATAGAAACAAATCAAGAATTTACACCTAAATTTACACCTAAATTCCGCGTCTTCAATCATGGTATTAGCAATGGCCTTGATATATTAACCTTGGTGGGGTTATAGGACCATAGTGTTTGTCGAATGTTTTCATCCCCGGAGAACTAGAGGTTACCTTGATTAACGTCAATCTTTACTTTTCTCTGTGACCCCGGCAATAATATAATACTAAGTGTAAAATGTTTATTTTACAAACTGAATTAAATTGGTAGCTTATTTTATGAACGGCACTAACAATTATCAAAGGAATTGTCATACATGAAGTATAAGAAAATCCTTCATATAAAGGATATCATAACGTTTTAGAGTTTCATACTATTTCCGTTTTATGGTCTACTATATTCGGCCTCTTGGTTAAAAGAATGTTTCTCTATTTCTCTATTTCTCTAAAACCGACTCCTAAAGATAACGAAGTTAATCAGTACAAGAGAGAAATATATATATATTCACTTACTTCGTTTATCCTTCTGCCACTGCAACTTTGCCGAAAAAGACGACAGCTTATCGATTAGTAAAATTGACTGTAATCAAGTCAGCTCAGGTAATCACAAGAGCAAATTTGCATCTGAGATCGTACTTCTTTAACTAATATATTTGAAGAGTGCTGTACTCAAGGAAAGTAATTTTCATTTATTTTCTTCTCAGTATCGAAGCAAAGATCTCTTTCATAAGTATCGAGTCTGTTTACCCTATTAATCCAATAGTTCTGTCTCCGACTGGGTAACTCAAAACGATTCGTATATAAAATAAACATAAAACTAAACAAATGTCTCTTTAAGTCTTATTTCTTTTTATTTATAGGGGTAATGCACTGCTAAAACATGGTGATTAGTACATCATGAAGCTGATAATTACGGCTACAATTAATTGATAATTCTAACCGTTTGTTTTCTGTCGCCAGTCATATCATTCACTGGTCCCGTAATCTTTGGTTATAGAAGCGTAGATTGCTTTGAGAAAGAATAGCCTGGCAAAGGCGATCCCTCTTCAGGGGCAAAACTCGTTGGAAAGCACAGTTGTCTTGGAGACTTGTTGCCATCCAAAGGTTATAGAGCCAAGTCTAGCCAACTATTCAAACATTGTTGGAGGGAGAATTGTTGAATGAATATCATTCCCAACAGAATTAGCACCATGGGAAATGCAAATAGCCAGTTTCAGGAATTTAAACTCGGGTAGCTGAGTGCACTTCCTGTAACGACAAAATTTAGGCCACAAACGCTTTCTGATATTCCTGGATATAAATCATTGGAAATTAAAGTGACATCTTATGTTTATCGCCGCACCTACTTTTATCGCTGCTTTTATGCTTCTGTATAAATAATGGAAATAAACAAAACATTTAAGATGTGACAGACTTAACAAAAACAAAACTCAATCATTCACTGTTTAATCTAAAAGAAACAGATGCGATTAAGCCGCAATATGTAAGAAAATCATAAGCAACCTCCAGTGGTTAAAAGAAAAAATATTTGGAACGGCATAGTAGGTATATTGATACACTAAAATTGGGGCAAACGTTTAAACAGGTAAATAGTATAAATAGAAATCAATGGGTGTTTTTGAAAACGAAACATAGAAAAATCTATCGAACATTAAAATGAAGACTAAACATACCCTAAGTATGAAAATTAGATTTGATAATATTAAATACCCCCCCCAAAAAAAAAAATTCTACGTCGTAGACGTAACTGCATATAAGTTTTAATAATTAAAAAAAAAAATAACGCTTTGACAATTCGTGGAAGGTGCAAATAAGGAATATATGACAGTCGAACTGCCATGTTTGCAAATGTGCCAGAAAAAAACTTTGACAGGCTCATAAACAATTCAGATTATGATTGTGTGAAACAGATGAGTGACGGTTATACCACTGGTAATTGGTACCCATGGAACCTTCTACAAAGGCTGGGAAACAGCCTGGGGAACCTATAGATTGGAAAAAGAATCGAGTCCATCTAGACCACAGTCAAACTCCGCTAGGCTACTTAGAACTCGAAGAGAACTAAGGATTTATTCTATTGCACAAAGTTCAGTGAAAATTGGGATGAAAACTGATATAGAATAAGAAAACTTAGATAAAATGAACGACAAGACAGTTAGGAAATAAATTCTAATCTCAGCAGCAAAATAATTCTAATAGAAAAGATGGAGAAATACAGCTTCAACAGCAATGAAACGAACTTGAAAAAGGAGGCTGACAACAATTACAATTGGCAAAGGAAAAAAGAAAGAAATACTTCACAGCTCGGTTTAATAAATGATGTTTTATATCGTTTTGGTGTTGCTTTCATTTGTTTCGTTGAATGAATGTCATCATTCTAACGCCCACTAATGGAATAAGCTTCACTATAGACGTGTGTGCGTCACCTAGTTAATATATGTACATGTCCATTTTTTTTAATTACCTTCTTTTATTATACATGTATTTATTTTCTTTACAGGGATGAAAAAAGGCAGAGAACACGTGGGATAAAAAACAGAATTATTATCTTCTTGAAAAGGTGTGCAATATTACTTTATTTTTTTTTTTTTTTATTGGTATTTTTAAAATTTTTTAATCATGGTTCATTCAATATGCTGCGACGATATATCTTTTTTGCAGATGCATAAATAACGCATTCTTTTTAGTCTATTTTTTTTTACACTCACATCCGGGCATTTTCAATTAACGGCTTTCTTAAAAGTACCCAAACGTTTAAAATGTCTATAAATAAAAAAATATTTTTATTGAGCAAAAACATAAAATGAGAATCGTAGATATTTACATAAATTAAATAAAACAAAAATACATTTTAAAATAATGTAATTCTTCAGGATTAACCGTTAGAAAACTGTACTGTAGTCGCCGCTGACTGATATGTTGGTGGTGCTGATTGTTGGAAGAGGGAGTAAAAACATAAAAAACAAAACGTGTTTAATGTTTTGAACATTCGATAATTTTGTTGTCTGAATTTTTGAGTCGAAGTTTGATGTTTTTTATCATTCAAGGTTTTCGCCCTATTGCCTTCATCTTTATTATTATATTTACATTTCGGTCGATATCTCCTCCGGCCTTGTCAAACTCGGGAGCCTACACAGAACTTCGAACTATGTTTTTTTATTCAATTCATGGGGGTCGATTGCCCTGATTTCGCTGACTCTATCCGGGAACAAGTGTTAAGTACTCCTGTCGTTATTTTATTTTCTCGTTATTTTATTTTCTCATTTCAGTTTCTGAACAGTTGTTGTAGAAAGAAAGGAATAATGGACATCAAATGGTTAGTTTCTTCGTTTTGCTTGGAATAAAATATTTGGTTTGTTCCTACCTCTACGTTCATCGTTTCTCTCCTCTCACCCCAGCCAGGAAAAAAGAAGAGACCGAACTCAAAACACTCTACCCATAGTTTTCTTCTTGGGTGAATGGAAATTTAATTGTGGCCTTGGCAAGACCGTTTAGAGAGTGATGTATCATGTATTGAATGTAACAACCCACTGGAAGAGATGTTGAACTCAGTCAATTCATCTTTCTTTCAACTGTTGGCTTATTTTGATAACATATCGATTTACGCTGAAATAACGTTTCCTTACTATTATAAAGGAATATCGTGTTTTGTTTCTGTAGATATGACGTGATTGTGCAATTCGAAATTGTGCCAATACGTTCTCAAATCATAAAAGTTGTGATTAGCGACCTCAATTGATGTACCGTTTAGTTGGTGAGGCTTAGAATACGCTGACAATCCCCTAGGGAAGTGTATTCCCCCATCCAAAGTGTTGTGCATGATATTACATTAACTTGTTTCTGCTGCGAAGTTTCGGAAACGGAAAAGTGTGGACTACTCCTTTATTAGGATTATTCCCAGTTCCAATTTGTCCCAGAGTTGAAGTACCTGTAAAGGTCCCATATAAGTACCGAATAGATTTACTTTTACTTGATAAAAATATTTGATACCGTATAACTGCAAATGATTCGTATTAAGAATTATTATTTAAGTTATAATTGCTTGCAAAAGTTCTTTATTATTACTGTATGCAAAAAAACAACTATTATTAAAGTGAAATAATTACTTGAAATCATATAGTTTTTAGAAGTACTTAAAACGATTCCAATGTGTGCAATTTATTTCTATTAGATTGTGATACTTGGTGTCATATAACTATGTTTAAAATGATGTAGCAAAAACAGAAATTGATAGAATTCATATAATTCTACGTTTGTTCACTATAGCTGGTGAATAAAGACTCGGTGAAGAATTTTAAGTAAACGAAAATAAGAGAAATTTTAAAATGATAATTATAACAGACCTGAGAAGAAAAATGAAAATTCTTCAGTTAGTAAATAAATTTAAAAAGTCTGAAACAAAAAAAAAATTCAACATGGACGATGCGCACCAAGAATTATAAATACTGATATGCATATTGTAAAGACAAATTGATGACTAAAAATCCTCGACTCAAGGCGGAGAAAGTGTGGTTATTAAAAGCAGCGCTAGAACAGAGCTTACCCGTCAGAAGTTTTTCAGTAAATATGATAAAAATGGATCAAACCAAATATGCACATTGTGCAAAGAAATAAACTGAACTAACTGACCACTTAATGACCAGTTTCCTTATCCTAATGCCAATAGAATATTTTAAAAAAAGCATTGTACAATAGGACATTATATCCATTGTAAAATGTGTCAATAATATGGAATACTTTTGAGTCAAAAACGGTAGAAAAACAAGCAGAACCAATAACAGAAGCCAGAGAAACTACTATTCTTAGGTGTATTGCTATTCTAACAGATCAAAAAATGATAAACCAGGCACGATATGTAGTGGTTAAAGACTATAAAAGAGAAACATGCTTTCTAATTGAGATGTCAGTGCCAACAGATAATTACATATCAACCCAAGAATATAATAAGATAAGTAAATACAAACAACTAGAAATAGCAATTGAGAAAATGTAGCACCTTAAAACTGCCAACACGCTAGTAATAGTGGCAGTCGTTGGTGTGATCAAAAAAAAAAAAGAAGAAAAAAGAGACAGATAATCACATTAACAAGATACCTGGCAGTCTCAGCCAATATGAAATCCAAATGACTTTGCGTAACCGCTCATCAATGAAACTGAAAATTATCAACCAAAAGAGTTATCAAGCAACAAAGAATCCGTATGATCACTACCTTGCCACAACCAAGATGTCTGATAAAGACCAGCGAATTATTGAAATAAACCGGAAAATAATAATAATAATAATAATAATAATAATAATAATAATAATAATAATAATATTAATGATAATAATGATAATAATAAAATTGAAAGAATGTGAAAAGAAGGATAAGTACCTCGACCTTGCAAGGGAATTGAAAAAACTGTGGAACATGCAGATGACAATTATACGAATTGTAATTGGTGCGTTTGGAACAGTAACTAAAGGATTTCTAAAGGGACAAGAGGACTTGGATGTTGGCGGACGAGTGGCGACCATCCAAACGACAGCATTGGTGAGAACGGATAGAATACTGAGAAGAGTCCTGGAGAATTGAGGACACTTGCTGTCACTCAGACTCCAGTGAAAAACCATCGGCTAAAGCTGATGTGAAAATATCTCAGTTAATAATAATAATAATAATAATAATAATAATAATAATAATAATAATAATAGTGAGTATCTAATTGATGAGTGAACACATGAATGAAGATGATATAAACTGACACAAAAGGAACACAAGGCATAAGTGGTTGAGAATTTTGATCCACTGGGAATTGTGCGAGAAAATGCAATTTAATTTTTTTTATCTATCTACTTTTGCCTCCTCAAGGAAAAGTTAAATTTATAATTTGAAATCTGTTCGAAAGGAAAATTACCCATAGCTATAATCTTAATTACGAAAAACCTTCTGCATCTTTGTTTTATTTTTCTGAATATCTGCATTTTTCTAAAATTTTATCTGTTTAAATTTCTTGCAAATTCCATTTTTACGAGATGTACAAGACTAAAACTGCTTTCTAAAAACTATCGCTGTAATAATACGAAGAAATGGTGAATAAGTTACAAAGATTATTGTAAGCCTGAATGAATCATCATTTGAATATATATATATATATATATATATATATATATATATATATATATATATATATATATGTGTGTGTGTGTGTGTGTGTGTGTGTGTGTGTGGTTGGGCTGCAGTCTTTCATTTATGCACGTTTGATTAAATATTAAAGATGTATTTTGTCTATATAATGTTATTAAGACCCTTTCAAGTTTCGTGACTTATATATATATATATATATATATATATATATATATATATATATATATATATATATATATATATATTGTCATCCACAGACAGACTGTTTCGTTCTATCAGAACTCTTCGGTGTGGCTAGACACGCAGGACGCTCGAAGCAGGGATCGAAATCCGTGCAACTTTACCTTAGACTAAGTTTCAGACCTCTCGGCCACCAAGCGGACCACGTTGGCTAAGGGAACTTTAAGGTATTTATTTTAGCAACGGCAGCAGCAGCCTTTGTTTACATTTTTTTTATACCCTATCGGCTACCAGAGTGCTCAAATCTTGCTAAGAGATTTGCATTATGCTAGCGGCGGCCGACAATTCCTTCGCCAGAGTGCTGTCTGTGTGTGTGTGTGTGTGTATGTGTTGATGTTATAGATTATTAAATTATAAATAAATCTTGTTCAATATCTGTTTTAAATCGTAGCCATACAGTCAATGGAGTTTGGTTACTATAACTTTCTCACCTGTTATTGATGGTTCATTAACTTTTAGCCTACGTTGTAGTAACTTATATATATATATATATGTGTGTGTGTGTGTGTGTGTGTGTGTGTGTGTGTGTGTGTGTGTATTTAGGCAGCATTTCTTCGTTAATGCAAATTTCATTAAACATAATAGCCATTTTATGTCTACATATTTTCTTCTGGATCCGTTCGAATTCCCGTATTACTTTTATCGTATTCGGGGGGAATTGATTTATGTATTGTCCATAGTTGTATGTATCCCTAGTACTATATATATACATTTCATTAGATAAATGGGAATATTTTTGCGCTCGTTATCAGTTGATTGACCTCAACTAGATCATAAAAAGAAAAAGAAATCAAGAAAACAATTTTGTTCAGTATATATATATATATATATATATATATATATATATATATATATATATGTGTGTGTGTGTGTGTGTGTGTGTGTGTGTGTGTGTGTGTGGTGTGTGTGTGTGTGTGTATAATGGTCGCAACTATTACATAGTTAAGAATCTTACATTCACCAAGTGCCATTTGCTCTGTATCTATGCTATCCAAACCTTTATGTTTATACGACTCCTCCGCACGAGCAGGATGTGTCACAAGTCAATTATAATCGAGACTTAATAGTATTTTTTTTTTCTTGCAGACCTGTTACTATGCCAAGGTTAAAGAGCTTATTCTGTCCAAGTATTTATTTAGAGCTGGATGGAGACTTATAGGATTCATACTTTTCCCGAAGATAATAGCACTATAGGAAATGCGAACGGTCTCGTCCGGCATTTGAATTCAAGTTGCCAATACTCCACTCATTCAATCCTAACATATATCTTTTTATCTATTTTATAGAACTGATTTTAAATTCTAACTGAAAAACTGATGAAGTATGTGAAAAAAGATTCTATAATAAATGAAGAAAAGAAAGAAAATTAGTATGAATTAGAAAAAAAAACTGAAATAATAAAAGTTAAATATAAAGAAAGAAAAGCAACGAGAAAAAGACTTAAATTAACCAGGCAAATGGAAGAAGCAGTAGAGAAAAAGAAAGACAATGGAAAATAAAATTCCAAGAAAGATGACATCATCTTGATAAGAAATGCAAAAAATGGAAATGGTCATTCTTTGTAGTCCGCTGTGTCAATGTCCTGCTGCTTTGCTTACCACGTAACGAATCACTTAGGTCACGAGGCATTCTTTTCCGAGTGATATGACCGGCACAGAAGAACGCGTCAATCAGTGTGCCTTAAAGCTTATGACACCTGGGTTCCCCAAGAGGTCACTTGAGTCCTCTCTAGGTATGGAAATGCGCTTCAATTTCAACAATACGATGGGTAACAGGTATCAGGTCTACCGACTTCACGACTCAAACCATTCTGAAGGTGCTCAGGGGACTAACGTACAACACGCTGATGTCTGTGAGGCTGAACTGAGAATAAATATGAAAGATGCAAAGAGTAGAGGACAAGTTTGTCTTGACAGATGATGGCAGTAAAAAAAAAAAGAAAACTAAACTAGAGAAAGCTAGATTGCTTTTTGTATTGCATACATTTTTATTCATATTTCTTCCTTGACATTCCAATATCTCTTCCTGAAAACTTCGCTTTCCGGGGAATGTAACATTCTTATGTTGTCTAATGCTTTATAACTATATTTCTAAGTAAGGTAAATATATTATTATCCTATATGGAATGTACAAAACCATATTTCAAGAAATTTGGCGATGAAAAATTATTAATTTTCATCTTTTTTCACAATCTCCTTAGTCCATTTGATCATATTACTGCAGCTAACAAAAGTTAAACATCTACATAGCTCAGATATCACATTTTCATTTAGTTCACACCTATAAATTATGCACCACATGTTGTCTTCGATATCAGCAATAAACCAATATTATGAATGCTGATTTTGAGGGCAAAGTCTTCTTCAAACTTAGTCAATTGATGAAAGTATCTCTTCCCGCAACAGTTTGGTCAATTAACTCTCGGAATAGAGAAGTAAATTTATGGGGATAAAAACAAACTAAAAAGCGATGTTTCAATTAAATAGTGATAATATGTAGAGTGCATATTGGTGAAATACAATAAATATACAGGTTAGTAACTGTAGATGTTCTAAAATAAGGGATTTTATTAAGAGAACTTAGATACGTATTTAAAAGAATAGGAATTATCATAAAAGAATAACAACTGAAAATTTCTATGAGTAAGTATGCACACCGAGGGCAGAGCTGAGAAAGACTTTACAATGCTTATAAGATTTCCCTAAAATCATGCAAAACAGAGAGGTGACAGGATTGATACAAAAAATAAAATTCCTTTCTATTTTGGATATAAGGTAAATAATTTAAGGCAAGCTTTCAAATGAAATGAAAAGAATACAAAAATCAAAACTTGAACTGATAGGCATTTCAAACGCCGACAGACAAAACGAACATTGCAATTTAAAATAAAAAACATATAGAAAGAATATGTATAGATGAAAAGAAAACCAAGAAAAAAGGATGGAATAAATAAAAAAGAGATAACATTTTACAAAAGCGTATATAGAAAAATAAACAATAAAAATGAAAACTAGTAGAAACATTGTGCGAAATTGAAAAGCGTAAGCAACTTTATTCTTTTTTTCTTTTTGAATTCCAATCCAAGAAAAAGAAGTAAATTTCGTGTAGAGATAATAATAAAACAATTTCAAGAAGAGTTTTACACAGCACTGTTAAACAAAGAGCTTCAGGCTAAAATCCAAAAAACAAAACAAAAAAGTAAAAAGATATCAAAATGTTGCATGGAATTCGAGGCGAAATATGAAGAGGGGGTGTATATTTGTAAGGGGCGACCAAGAAATATGAACAGAATCCATGGATCAACGTAATCTGATTGTTGAATCTTTCAAGTCCAATATATATATATATATATATATATATATATATATATATATAAAAGTTTAGCTGATTAAATGGAACATCACATGCATTGAAATGTATTTACACATAAACTAATTATGGTGACAGTGGTGTAAATATAATTGAATATATCCAGTCCAAGAAACAAATAACTACTTTCCTATTGTAAATGCCGAAGACAATCCAACGTATACAGAAGTATACCCCACACAAATATATATATATATATATATATATATATATATATATATATATATATATATATATATATATACATATCGATAAAAAAATAGGAAGACATTGAGAGAAACTAAATTCATTTAATTGACCTATTCATTCATGCTGTCTATCTTAGTTTTGCAATTCTTCCATTCATATCTTTTAAAAGTATTTGTATCTTATAAACCAAAAGAAGACAGTATTATTAATTCATTAAATAATATATACAAGAATATAAAGTAGAATTACATGAAAGCATGAACAGCTATCGATACGGTCACCTGCCTCCCATCACAAAAACTATACAACTTAGACGAACCAGACACGGAGGACACGGCTGGAGAAGCAAGGACGAACTCATCAGTGATGTACTCCTATAGACCCCCACATATGGCCAAGCAAAAGCAGGACGACCAGCTCGAACATACATAGAGCAGCTGTGTGAGGATACGGAATGTAACCCTGAAGACCAGCCAAAAGCGATGAATGATAGGGAGAAGTGGGGAGAGAGGGTCAGGGATATCCGTGCTGGTGGCACGACATGATGATGATTAAGATATATATATATATATATATATATATATATATATATATATATATATATATATATATATATATATTTGGTGTATATTTATATATACATATACGTGTGTGTGTGTGTGTGTATGTGTGTGTGTGTGTGTGTGTGTGTGTGTGTAATTAGATATCCCGAGGATGTATTAATCTGTATATGAATAATACACCATTGTTTAATGTTTCGTATTTTATGTTCACATCGCTCTAAAGATAGTTTAATAATATATATATATATATATATATATATATATATATATATATATGTATATATATATATATATATATATATATATATATATATTATATATATATATAAAGGAATATTCAGAGCGATCTGAGTATGCAATATTATATGTCAACAAGATTTTTTCTAAATGGAAAAGTGAAAAGAAAAATTGAGAAAATTATTAACATTTTGCCATCATTTACAGCGTTCTTTTTCAAAAGGTTCCTTTTTTATTTATCTATTTATTTCTATAAAAAGTAACGTAAGTTATATACGTTTAAAATAATTAGAAACTTCATAAGAATTACAAACTTCTTGTATGAGAATTGCGTAAATCTCTAAAAGAACGCTTATGGGTTTAGTTTAGAATTTTTTTTAAAGTTCTTTTCATGAAAATATTCCTTTAGTTTTAGTTTTATTTCGCTATTAAGTAAAATGATGCATTTGTAGTAGTTAAAATCGAGTTTATAAACTGTTTTGAAATCAAATCAAAACTATTAAAAGTAAGTATAATTCATTTATAATTAATGAAAACTTATTTAAATAAGGGATATATTAACTATTTAGTCCTTTTTTAACTAAATAAAAAGTTACGTTTGAAAAAAAAAAACGGGCCATTTTAATAAAGTTATGATTAGAAAAAATCCTTTATACAGCAAGTTTTCTGTGTCGTTGATTAAGTGCATTAAATGCTATTTAAGAATATTTAAAATGAAACCTCCATTTTATTTCTAACTTTTATTTCGTTAACGTGTTTCTGTTATCTGCAATGCTGAAGTCACGAATGTGTTCATAAATACGTCTTTGTCGGATACTGAAATCTCGCTGAAATAATTTTATCACAGTCTGTATGTTGGATTGTATACACTTTAGCATCAGATTTTATATTTTTCTTGTACTTAGAGGAAGATAAATGATTCCATGTATTGCTATGCATCTCTAACGATTAATTTGAACATTGGTCATTTATTTACACACTCTTAGATTTAAATAAAAAACAAACAAAAAAAAACACTGTTCTATTTCAAGCAATTCAGTTCAGCATAATCACAATTTAGTTCTATTTGAGCCATTGATAGGAACTTATCACGTACTACCACTCCTGTTTAGAGTGGACCTGAGAGTTATGATAATAAAGGAGTACTCCACATTCCCCAAATCTTCAGCATTGCTGGAGCCTCACCATTAGATTGTTTAGCGTGATATCTAGGACCCTCTTTTGGGGAGTCTTACTCTTCTGCAGACATGCAGTTGGTGTATTCTGCAGCTCCAGCCGACTGGACCAGAGAACACTCATTGGGGGTGCCGTGTCCCTCTACAGAGACGCACCCAGTGTATTCTATAACCACAGCCGACTGGGCTACTCTATAATAGATAATAATTGGTAAAAGATGTTACTGGAATTATTAGGAAAACTTTTTCGTTTGTGAATTGTAAAAACTTTGGGATAACAATATTTGGGAGGGAATTTTCTATGCCATCAAGTTCTTCGTTTAAAAATATGAATGATCTAAAGTAAAAAAATCTATGATCATTCCACTTTTTTTCTGTGGGAAAAATAGTTTTTTTAGCGTTTTTAGTATATTCATTAAAAACATTAATTTGTAATTTTTGTTCGTATTTATTAATAATATATATAAAAGGAAAAGGTAAGGTGTTGTTAATTTCCTGTTCGTAGGTAAAATCTGTCGATGGTTCTATTTTGTTTAATTCATCTGTAATTTGTTCATTGATATATGAGTGTTTTACTATCTATGAAATGGAAATATCTAGAATCTTAAGTTATTATAAGTCTGAAGGGACCTGATTCAAGAAATTCAAGAAACAGGCGAACAACGTCCCTATTAATAAGCGAATCAATAGGTCAACCGAAATTTTGTTATATAATAGAAAAATCCTATTACATAGAAAAAGGCAATATTCTTTGTGCAAATTTTGATCTTTTTATCTGGGAAATATGATATAATGCGTGTTTTATGGTGGGGACTTTCTTAACTGTAAATTTTATGCCAAGACCGTCTAAAAATTTGATTTTCATGCTTGCATTATTTATTTCGAGGAGTAATTTACCAGAACTCTTTATATGTGAATTGTATACTCATAACGAGTGTTTAATATTTTTTAATGGCTTTTTAGGAATATTTATACTTTTCTTCATAATCAGTTGCGTCATTTGTCCATGTGTGTGTGCGTGTGCGTGTGCGTGTGTGTGTGTTTTCATCTAATGAATATATTAGTCAATTATTATAGTGTGTAGGATCCATAATTACAACGTTTTCACTTTTATTATAAGTTGTTCTGATAATATTGTTATTTTTCAACGATCCTCTTAATGCTGCTCTATGTCTTTTAGGTAAAGTGTGATCATTGTTATTTACATTCGTAACCACAGGAAATAAAAATAAGTCGTTTTTTTAATTGAAATTTAAAAAAAAAAGAGAATTCTCAACAACTCACAATAACATTATTTTGGAGAATTTTGAAAGGTTTCTATTTATTTTTAAAAAATCTATTGCAAATAGATAAATAAATGAAAGAAAATTCTGAGACATAAATCATTTCGCAAACTGTGTGTGTATGTGCGTATGATCTGCGTTCATGCGTGTATTAGAGTTCATATGTGCGTCATTTACGCATGCGTGTGAATATATTAATGCAAATTTGTATGCGTGTCTGTATGCTGGTGTGCGTGTGCCCATGGGAGTGTGTATTTCAACGACAAACTTTATGTGTATGTCTTTTCAAACAGGTTTGTATACTTGGATGTGCGGGTGTGTATGGATGTGTATGTGTGGGTGTGAGTGTGTGCTTATGTTTATGAACCTTTGTGCGTATGTACGTGTGTTCCCTCTTTCTCTCTGTCATTGGCGGTCTTTCTCTGTCTCTGTCTCTCTTTCTCCATCGATACACACACGCGCGCATATTCACGTATCTTTACGCAAAACAGGATCACTTCACTTGTATAGAGAATTGTTTTTCTCTGTTTTGTTCTATCAGACGCTTGTCAATGTCAAGTGTGAGATGTAGGAGGCGGTTTGTAACAGGTTTTCGTAGCTACCGATTTGGCAGACAAACAAATGTTGAGTAAAGTTGTTCAATATAAGCGCACCTTATTTTCCGTTAATCATCTTGACAAAGTTGTAAGTCGTATTTTTTGTCATCATATCGGGCGAGGATCCAAACAATTACTCAAACATGGATTCATACATTACTTCAGAAACAGTCGCAATATATAATTCGAAATTCTTTAGCCTTGAATGTATCACTTTCAGACGATTGGATATGAAGTAAAACTGCTTATGATGATTAGGCTCCAGTAACGCAGATTTAGGGAGTGTAGACTACCCTTTCATTGTCAAATAAAAATGTTTCAAAATTATTCCCATACATAACGTGGGAAAAATTACAAAAAAAAACCCTAAAAAATACATACAATGAATGGGATATCTTAGCGTCTACGCATAAGATAATCCTCGACAGGTTGACACGCCGTTAAAACCAATCAATCAAGTAGACAATCAGATATGTCGCTTCTGTTTCTTCTGCAGGATATTTTTATTTCATTTATTAAAATCCATATTATAATTAATAGGCATTTAGTTATTGTTGTTGTTGTTGTTGTTGCTTTCCTTTTTTTCAGAAAGAACGAATCATTATTTTAAATAAATGCATAAAAACAATAATCAGGAAATGTATTCATCCAGAATCGGAATTTGAACTTTGCTCGCCTTCCCACACTCTGTACTACGTTGCTATTAAAACGGTTTCTAACCAATGTGTTTCTTCAAGTCTAAAAATATAAAAAGTTTCATGGGTTTCAGAATTTTCAATAATAGTTTATTTTTCTAATTTGCTACCAAGTGTTTGTGTATCTGAATGTGCCAGATCTGTCATAGTCATTAATAGTCTAGCAGTCAAAGAGAACAGACTAATACATTATATTCATCAGGTATCGAATTGAAAATATCTGCACCTAATTTCCTGACGAAAACCAAGTTTTATCGAAAACGTTATTCAGTATTGGCACGCTAATAGGCAATTAAAAGTTAATTTAAAAAATAATTATTTACACTCTTCACACACAAAATTAATAAGTTAACAAAAACATATTTGGAAATTATTGTTTATTACCACAAGTAATACACAAGATCATGTCTGTTCAACAAAACCTCCTGTTATTTATTTTAAGTTTACTTTTTTACTCATAATTCTTTTCAAAATTAAAATTCTATCATAATGCCAGGAAAAATCTTTGGCGAATACAATAAGCTACATTTCTATGCCCAGTAGTCGAAGAAGACAGACCTTACGAACACTTGCAGCTAAACCAAAATATATCACTATCGACTTACTTTTATCCTGAAATCTAATCCGGGTTAACTTATAAGTAAACAACCAAAAGAAGACATAATAAGACAATTATGTATTCTTTACACGTACAAAATTGATATTTACATAAAAAAACATATTCAGTAAATTATTCCCTTTTCATAATCTAATATATCAAAATATATCATATGTTCAATTTAACCCATTGTAATTTTATTTGCTTGTTTTAATTTGTATTTGTATTAGAATTTATCTTTTATTACAAAACCTGAAAGTGACTTCTGTGACAATATAAACCTCGTATATTTTGATACGAATTCGTTACGCATAGTTTCCTAAATTCACGCTACCAACTTTAACAAATTTTTTTGCATATTTTTTAAACCAAATTTTCAGACAATGTCATCTAGCACACTTTCTATTTCCCTCTCATTAATTTCTCCGGTTTGAATACTATCATTTAACACTATATCAAATATTACGGTCACTTACAAGAGAAATACAATTCCAGTTGCGTTTTTTTTTTTTTAAATTTCTGATATGAGGAATTGTGTTCACTTATTTTAAATTTCGGCACCACATTTTGAACAATATATTCAACTGGTTGCTTTCTATTTAGAATGCATGTATGTATTAACCCTAAACACGGGAAGGATGCGGGGAACCTTTTATTTTTACAATATCGGGAATATAAATATGACATTTTTGATAAGATCTTGACATTTTTAGTCTTTCATAATTCACCTGTCCAATAAGATGCATGCAAATCCTATCGAAGAAAGTTCACACATCGGCTGAGATTACTCATCATAGTTAACGTCAATATCGTAGGTTCCCCCAGCGTTTAAATCGTATATAAATGAATAAAGTTTAAGCAATATAACATGTGGAATCTTAAAATTATCCAAGTATTTCTAGTTTTGAAGAAAATTGTTTATTTTTTAAAAAGAATAGTTTCGAGTGTAATTACTCATGCACTTTATCTGACACACACACACACACACACACACACACACACATACACACTCACGCACACATACACACACACATACTATGGCACACACACACACATATGCACACATATACGTTGAGAGAGAGAAAAAGAGTGATAGATAGAATCAACGATTCTTAGTGACGTAGTTTCTCGCCTAAGTGATCATCCGACCCGTTGAACCTGTGCCTATGCTATCTTAACTTACAAATATATATATATATATATATATATATATATATATATATATATATATATATATATATGTGTGTGTGTGTGTGTGTGTGTGTGTGTGTGTGTGTGTGTGTGTGTGTGTGAAGGAATTTGTGGTGTCGAAAAAACTTAAAGATGATTATTTCGTATCACTGTATTTTGACGGACTTCAGCCTAACGAATAGAAATATCCATCCATCGAAAATAGAATGTACGGAATACAAATAGAAATCAAGTTACATTAGAAAATGCATTGATGCGAAAAATCTCTTCTTCTTCTTCTTCTTCTTCTTCTTCTTCTTCTTCTTCTTCTTCTTCTTCTTCTTCTTCTTCTTCTTCTTCTTCTTCTTCTTCTCTTTGACATTTTCACTTTCCTTTTTATTTCATCATCTTTCAATCTAGTTCTCTTTCTTTTGTCAGTTATCGTCTTTTTTACTCACTTATACGTGGACTAATGAATTGGCAAAAAAATATTCAAGTTAACTAGCTAGATTCTTCCACTCATCTATTAGCTAATTCAGAATACTAAAAAAAGCAAACAAACTAATATGAATCATTCTTTCCAAAGTATGAACAATCAGAATGAAAATAACTTGAATAAACTCATCAAAACCAAAACACTGAAAATTGAAAAGGGTGAAAAATAAAATGAAAGCGTCTGTCTTTCGCAACTCAGCAACATCCATTTTTCGATAATTAGAACTAAGACGAATGTTAATGTCAATGCAATAGATTTACTTTCATCTTGGTGACTCTGGGAAAATAGATTAATGTCTATAATCGAATGAATTCAACGGTAAGACAAAAAATAAACGTACATCATTCATAGGCATACATTTGCAGCGGATTAATTTTAATAAATAAATAATGATATACTTATTATATCATTACGAATTATTTAATAAAGTATATATAATTTTGAAATAAATATGAATTCCTGAAATATATTTGATCCGATTTTCAATTCATTTAAACGACGTTTGATTACAGAAGTTTAGAAGTCCCTTGTACATATTAAAAAAATAAATAAATGATAAACGCGAATGAAACTTTAGGTTAAAATTTTGGTCGAATTGACAGAATTCAATGCTTGAATCATTTTAACAGCATGTTATTTTCTGCAGAGAGGTTTGGGAAAAGCCTTTGTAATACGTTCATATCGACATGGTTGGTGTAGTTATTACTTATAGCTTTTTTATTTGTACCTGATTATCTAATATCAAGTATTTCTAAAATAAATTGTCTGCACACACGTGCATCTTTGCAACTTATTCCATTTAACACTAAAAATTATATTGTTAAGTAATTATTTATTGATAGTAATCTATTTGCTCAGTTATATCGTTTCAAGTAACTAATAATATTCCTTAGTAAACAATTATAACTTTAAGAAATAATACTAAAAACATAATTTACAATTATATGGTACAGATATTCTTATTGAATTTCGTATAATTTTCATACAGATTTCTTTGACCCATAGTTGGCCCCTCAAAAATGATACCGCTCCAGGTCAGAGTAGAACAAAATGTAATGACAATAAAGAGGTACTTCACATTCCTCTGATCTCTATAAGTGGAGCTCATCAGACGCAGTTTAGTGTCATAACCAAGATACCAATTTTTTTTTTTTTTTTTTGGTGAGGGGATCTTACCTCTCGGTATTTTAAGACCTATCAACGGGGAGTGAATAATAAGAAAGTTAATTACTGAAGGTTACATGAGATGACACCAGGTCATTGGCCAAATGAGTAGAGTGTTCGCCAATGGTCGGGAGTCACAAGTTCATTCTCCGGTCGAGTCATACCAAAGTCTCAAAAAATGGTACTTAATGCCGCTTTGCTTAACATTCGACATTATAATGTAAGGATCAAGGGTAAAGTGGAGCAATCCAGGGGAAAGGAGTAGCGCCCTCCTCTACACATTGGTGAAGTAGGTATTGAAAAGGAAGCCATCGGGTCAGCCTCAACTATGGTCGCCAGCTTTACATTACTTATTGACATGAGGGGACTTGAATTTCTCTTTTTTTCTTGAGAAAAACAGTAAATTAATGAAAGTATGTATTTACCGAACCCCTCCGCCACAAGCAGGTAACAAGACGAAGTCAATATTTATGATGAGTACAGCTGATTAGAATATATATATTTACTTCAATTTCTCTATATCCATTAGCAATGTGAAATAATTCAATCTGTCCAACTATTTACAAAGGAATGCGTGTAATTAATATAATTTGATCAGGTTTCTGTCAGATAAACGCTGCAAAAAATTTTCTAATATATTTACGTTATAAAGAAACTTCCTACTTAGTTCTATGAAAATTGAAAAAGTAGATAGCTTATATATTTCTTCACGTAATGCTCTTATTTTTGTACCGTTTTAATACAAAATACAAAACATAATCAAAGAATTTAGATTTTTCCCTGGCTGGTTAAGAACTAATTCATAACATTTAACAGAGAAACAGTATTTCAAATCAGTCTGTGGTCAATTCTATAGGCGACGAGTTCTCAAACAGAGACAATGGTTTTACAGTTTTTATGTCTTCTATTAGCAGAGATAGAAACTAATGACATATTGGGATAACATTTCCCGTGACGGAAGATTCACAATACTTTCTATCAGACATCAATGATCGAAATTTTCTTTCTCAAAAACGCAATCTCCTCCTCCCAACTGACACTTTCGAACAATATCAATCAAATATGAATTAGAAATTACTTCTCATTTTTGAGAAATAAATGGAAGAAAAGACGGAAATCGAAATAGTTAGATAGTTGGAAGTAATGAATGGGCCAAAATTTAGGTTGGCGGAAGTCAAAGTTGGAATGAATAGAAATAAAGTTGGAGATAATGGATAATGATACAACTTCTATTTCAATGATCTTGTAACCTAAATTGTGACCATGTCTTATAAAGTTAAACTAATCGTCGCTAATATCCTTAATATAGTTTTAGTAATATTACTTTTATCTAAAGAATGGAAATTATTTCATTTTTGGTGGAGGATGGTTGAAGAAAACAGTGCGAATTTCCTTTATACCATTGATGAATGAATCAATAAATAACGTAATATCGAATACACCGTATGCAATATGAGACTAGCTTATTAATTCATAAATAAACGACCTATAATATATATATATATATATATATATATATATATATATATATATATATATATATATATATATATATATATATATATATATGATAAATCTGAATATTTGTTGATATTAGTTTCCTTTTCCTCAAGTGTTATAGTCAACGTAGCAGTAACAATTAGATAATACACTCAATTCGAGTTAGGTAGGTCAAATATTCAAATATTAAACTTTTTTTCTTTCGAAGACCCTTACAAACTGAAATTAGGAGTATTAGGAAAATACTTAATTTTTATCTTTTTATGTATATCTATGTAGATATAAATACAGGTAACTGAAATATCAAAGCAAATCCAATATATGTACGTATAATAAGTATCCAAGTTAAAAACACGGTATTGGTAAATTTAGAGAAACGTTCCAGGCTTTTGTTCATTTCTAAATGTATTTCTAATTCTCCAATGATTTATGGACTGAGAAAATGAATTAAAAGATGTGTAACATGTGATAAAAATATGTGAAATAGACATATTCATACCGGTACGCAAAACGTTCATAATGTCCATAACGCACACATATATATATATATAACATAGGAATCCCGAAACACGAAAACACTTGACAACTTCTTAGTTCAGGTACGAAACTTTTTATAACCTTTGTATTGAAAGGTTTTTTGACATAAGGAGAGAGATGCCATCTTTCTATGCTGATTTTTCCATCAGCACCTCCCTCAACACGTGCGACACCTGCCGCAAGGCCACCGGCCTGGCTTCGGTGAGCCCCGAAAGTCACCCGTCTTCTCCCGAGGCAGAACTCAACTCACTCTTTTTTCAAATCTCAGCCCACGCTTCCGGTGCATGACGTCATTCACATCCCCTGGTCAAATATTCTATCTGGGATTTTTATTTTGACATATGTGTACGACACATCCTCCCCGCGCGCGCGTCAACACGTGCACTCAAGTTTGCACCTAACTAATCCATGCACTGAGCCGAAAGGTTCTCAGCCTAACTAAACCCAAAGGCAAGATATATAAAACGAAATCCCTCGGCCATTATATTACAGATGTTGGGCTAGGGATTTCACTTACTGCACTTTTTACCTGGATTCTAGTTCTTTAATCTGGGCTAAAACATAGTATTTAACTCCGAAGCAGTATTCTTAATCAGCATATTAATTAAATAAACGATGAGCTCTACATCAGAGACAATAGTTTTACACTTATTCGATTTCTTATTGAAGGATAATAATTTGAAATGAACTGAATATATTACATTTACGTGTTTTCCACAGATAATCAAGTGCACTATATTCACTTACATTTGTTTAGCCCGTCTAGACCATGTTCATGACATTTTTACAACACGGCCAAGAAAGATCAAACAATATTTACTTCATAGGGATTCAAATAATGGAAACCAATTTCATCAATCAAACAGATGATATATTCTTGAAGATCGAATTATCAAACTAAAATAATTCTTAGGGTTTTATTTGTTATTATATTTCTACCACAAATCTTAATTTCTGTTTAAAATTAAATATTTTTGTTTCTTTCGATTCAACATGGTTTAATTACTCATGGAAATTGCATTATTATTCAAATACAATTAAAATCTGAGATTAGCAATTCTATTTCGTTTTGTTTTTAATTTTGATTCCGTTGGTTTGTGAATGCAATTATATTTTAAAATACAAGAGTTCTTCCAAGCCAAGTTGAAAAGGGCATGCATTTACTCCAAACCTCTCCCAGGGAAGTATGCAACGCTAATTTATTCTAAAAGGTGACTTCGGAATCACCAAGAAATACAGAGTCATAATTCTTAATTCTTAAGGTTTATAATTTTCTACTTCTCAATTGCATGGAACCAGAAATTGAGAAAATTCTCATAAAAAATTGTTTTCGGAGAAATCCATTCAGAACATTATAGATTCCAACAATTCGTTAAATCATACAAGGAATTCATGACAAAAAAAAACTTGAGGTGACACTATTGTAAGTTGATTACTCCAAGGTATATGATTCTATACACAGAGGACAGATCAAACTCATACTGCTTGCGTATAGTCTCCCCAAAGGAACTGATACAGTCTTAATGATGCTTTATATTTACTCAAAAGTCAAGGCTTGCTCACCGGATGGAGGTGCAGACTTCATCGACATTTTTGCAGGAGTTCTAGACAGGGAAACATTAGCAGCATATATTCGAATAATGTACTTGATTAATACTTAGAACGTCAATAAATATAATAAAAGAAACTAGCTTTACTCTAAAAAAGACGATACCCCACAGAAACTACAACAGACACAGAGTGAAGATGGGAGCAGGGTGCATTGGCATCTACGTGAATGCGGACAAAACAAAGTTCCTATGTTTTAATCAAAAACGTGATATTTCAACTCTAAATGGTGGTTCACTGAAATTAGTGGATAAGTTTACGTGCCTTGATAGCAGCATCTCATTTACTGAAAATGACATCAATATTGTGCCTAGTGAAGGCGTGGATAGCTATTGGTTTACTATTAATCATACGGAAGTCAGATCAATGCGATAGATTATAACGGAATTTCTTCCAAGCAGGGCTTGTGTCAATATTAATGTACGGATGCTTCATATGGTCGCTAACAAATGTACAGAGAAAAAAGCTAGACAGGAACTGTACAAGAATGTTACGAACTATATTGAACAAATCCTAAAAGCAACATCCCGTGAAACAGCAGCTATACAGCCACTTATTTCCCATCTCCCAAACCATCCAAATAAACTAACCAGACATGCAGGACACGTACGCGCCAGATTTGGACAATCAACAAAACCAGCTCTGTGTGGATAGAGTATATAGTCTGGATGACCTACCAGGAGCGATCGAAGATAGGTTCGAAGAGAGAGAAAGAAAGAAAGAAAGAAAGAAAGAAAGAATCAGATTTTATGTGTTCTAAAGAAAATGGAGCAATCTATGCGTTAAATAGCAAGCCTTAAAAAATTCGTTCTCTAGTTCACGTATCTCAGAAGTAATATCTCATCTACTTAACGAGGTGTCAACATATCCATATGGAAGGTGTGGACTGCAATTGAGAGGTTGTCGATCATATGGAAGTTTGCTTTCAGTTTTAAAATAAATTGGCTTTCTTTCAACATTGACCGTGTGGGTACTACTGTATGATTACACTACATGGAATCTAACCAAACGGTAAGAGCAAAAGCTTGATAGAAACTGCACACGAATGTTGCAAGTTGTTTTGAGAAAATCCTGGAAGCAGAACCCTACAAAACAACAACTGCTTCAAGCCTTCTATCTCACAAATTATACAAGTTGAACGAGACCTACCGAACACTGCCAATAAATTAAAGAAATTAAGAAAGACAAACATATATGTGATGTTCTACAATGGACTTTTACACTGAACCCAAAATTATTGTCCGACTAGTTAAGACTTTCATACATCAGAAAAAACGCTAATGCAAGAGATATGGTTTGGTTTATTTTGTTTAATGGTATATCAACCTTTGTAGGTCATTTAATACAAATGCCATTCTTCTAGATGAACAGTTGTAGTACTATTTAACCCATAGCTGGAAGGATAAGGGGGTTCATACCTTTCTCAAGGGTATTTGCCCGAATGTGAACGTAATAGCGCGACTGGAGTACGAACTCGCGTACTACGATTCCGCAGCCCATCGCTTTAACTATTACACCACTAGGACCCCCCCCCGCAAGAGAGAGATTATACATGATTTTAATAACGATTGTTAATGCATTCTACATCAGGAGTTCTCTATGAATATGGTTGTATTCTTGTTTCGGTTATTTTTTTATTTATCCATGTTATACGTAGATGTATCACCATCATTCTCACATCACCCAGAATTCATTTTCTCTACTAAATAAATAGATTATTTGTTTACATTATAGGACTAACACTCCTATAATTTAAAATGGACGTTATGCCACTTGTTTTCGAAATAAAGATGGCGGATGCGCGTAAACAATATGACTCGGGAACTCATTGGCCAGGAGAACCACGTGATCAGTGCTTAAAACTACGTCTGCGTTTGAATTTCGTCCGGCGTTTTTGGAGCCTACCCCATGACACGTATTTTCAATAAATACTTCGTCTTCCATCACTCATCCTCTCTTTTTCACATTTCACTTACAGGGCCAACACACTCTCTCCAGTGTGACTTCCATAGAGAATACTATCACTCTCTCATTTCAACTTACAGCCGTCAACCGCCACAAAAATGTATATGTCACGCAACTATTCTCTTAATTCTTACACCTTTTCGGTGAGATTTCTTTCAACTTCAAAGAAAACTGAAATTTCCTCGAACCACAGAAAGAAACAAACAGTAGAAATACCTAGTCAACATGCATAGGACACTTTTGTTATTTAGTCATTTTTTGTAGTTTTAGTTGTGTTAGTCACCCCCCCCCACACACACACACAGAAGATTATTTCATGAGCAGAAATAGAACCATAGTAATGTTTTAGATATTTCATTGTATGTATTGTTAAGATATAAATTTGTTTTGTCTATGTCGCAATGTTTTGAATGTTCCTTTTGTCTGCACCGTTTCATATCATTTTCACATCTTTCATATCATTACTTCGTTTACTTCATTTGCCTATTTTGCCTTTTTCTAAACATAAACAAAAATAACATACCACTAAGCAAATAATATACCAAACCAGCCTAAATTTTGGGGACTAAACATAGCTACCAATTAACATGTCCCTCTACAACATGAATGTCCATATGTTTCATTTCAGTTCTACTTGTAAAATCAACAGACTTTTTGAAAAATAAATATTATATTCTATCAATTTTCACATCAAAGAAAGATCAATAACTTATCGGTGTTTCTTATTCATTCCTTGTCATCCCGTCAAATATACTTTCTTCCTACTGATATTTCTTTTGTCGTGACGTAACGCTGTGATTTATTTCGTTAAAATGTTTCTCGTCTATTTTGCTGTGACTGGAGTTCCTGCATATCATCATTCACAGATGCTTTATTTGCGTCGTACATTTTCTTTGTTTTAGTGATTCATTGTTACCGAACATCATGGGAGGTCGAATGACGAAATAATAGAGGCAGCTACTTGTTCTTTGTGATCTTTTTTAAAACGTCATTGCTGGAGGAACACGACTTATGATCATGGTAACAGATAGAATTGTTCTCTGAAGATTAAGAGATAAATTACAGAAAGCTAAGACATGTGGGGCCTCATTAATTACTTATTGTTCATAGTGAGAAAAGCTGGGTATATTAAAAAAATAAATTTGCGTATTTCAAATCAAAGCTCATCTTAAACTAAGCAAAGAAGACAAAATTGAAAAAGATGATTCACTGCAGAAGTATTCTTTAAAATAATAATTTCGTTTATTCTTAAAAACTTGTTAGATTGATCTCTTTAAATATAGTTTAAAGTTTATGATTCCTAGATAGAATTTTATTTAAATATGATTCTTTTAGATTTGTAGAGCTTTCGTTAAAACAATTCTATATTCCTAACTCATCAAAAAACTTTCTTTCTCACAGTAGCACAATACAAATGCATGAGAGAAATAAGTTATAAATTATTTTGCAGTAATTATAGCTATTTGAGTTTAAAGAAAATTAAAAGATAAAATTTGCAATATAAAAGGAATTTAAAGGATAAAATTTGCAATAAACAGGAATTAAAGAGAATAAAATTAGCAATGTAAAGACATTTTGAAAGGATAGAATTTAATATGAAAGAAATGACAGTAAAGCATATCGTTCTTTTAAATTGTTAGATTGCATTTTTGAAATTAACTAGCTGTGACAATCAGGCTTTAGTAGGGTGTATTCCAATTCCTGCTGTAGCTGTTCATTTGAACCTGAAATCATAAAAGTTGGTCAGTCATCCCATAAGATGTATAGCAATAACATACTAAATTTTCAAGAGTCGACAATCATTTTAAATCCCCGTATGAAAAAAGTCCGGAAACTTATCGTATTCACCTCGTATCTAATATTTCTTAGATTTATGCCATATTCACCAGGATTTTTATCAACAATTTTACATTTATTTATTTTTTCTGTGAACCAAAGTGAATAAACAGTTGTGCTTTTATTTTTTTTAAAGTTCTATGACTTTCTTTTCCGATGAACTTATGAATATCATAAATGACTTCGTTATTTCTTTTCACATTGTGCGAGTTTTCATAGCAGATTTAAATGGTTGTTGTTTTACTAAAGTCTGAATCACGACAATTTGCCCATTTATCCAGGACTCTTCAAGTATTCGAACTGATGTGTTTTTTGTGGGCTTCTCACGCTTTTTCCAGGCCTTTTTGGACCGTTCCAAGAGATATAACTCCAGCTGGTATCACCGTCATCTTAATGTTCCACAGGATTTTCCCGCTGGCAAAATCCAGTTATTTGTTCAACTTTTCATTTTCTTTTATTTCCATTTTGAGGTCAGCTAGAAAGACAAAATCGAATTGATTAGTTATTTTGTTAATTAATATTAGGTCTCATCTTCTAATAAATATTGTATGATGTTTGTATTTCACCATTTCAAATGATTTTAAGGGTCTCATTTTCTAGATGTGATCTTGGTTTGCGCTAATACAATTTTTCAGTATGAGGAAACTATAATCTCTTGCACAATTTCCAGTGAGTTATATATTCCTCTCAATTATACCTAATCTTATATTTCTTTTGTGGCAATTTGCAGCAGTCGTGTATCATGTAATCAAATGTTTCATCTCTCTCCTCACTTAACCACGATTTGCTATTGTTCTACGTATAATCAGTTTTTACTTTGACACATGATAATCTTCAGAACAAGACGCATCGAAGTATATCCTATGTATAGAAGTTCATGTATGATTCAAAAGCATATCATGCCTCCAGAGAGTTTTCTCTGTGAAATGCTTACTGATTAAAAACGGGAGAACATTTGGCCCATCCCTATATACGTATTGACATAGTCATTGTTGTTGTTACATAAATAATATCATTTGTATTATTATTGTTCAGTGTCTTTCGAATTGGACCAAACACTACAGTTCAGTCTTTATGCGTTTTCAATCTCTATTTATATTCAACGTTTTCTTTTTAATTTCCGAATCGATATTTATTTTAAATCTATTGAAGCCTTCCCTTTTACATAAAATCTATTTTACATACTTTACTTCTCTTCGTTCTTCTTTTTACAAGATATTTTTTTCTTTCTATTCTTTACATTTATTTGTACTATTTTTTTTATTTGAGTTGAAGCCATTAACTCCAAAGCTAACAGGCAACACTGCCAGAAGAACGGTCATTATTTGTTTACGTAAAAACAAATACAAATGTTTGTCGCTCGAAGAAGAAACCCAATAACATTGAAACTGACGCATGCGTAAGCAAATATACTGAATTACGTCCCCAGAGCGATCGAACTTGAGTGATTGTTAGTATGTGAGTATCGACGTTTATCTACATAACTCGATGCGGCATTAAGACAATTCCGTCCTCACTGACTACCAGATTATCCTGTCCATATGTCAGTGTAATCTAAATATAGTAAACACTGAAAGCGTTGACGTGATGCAATCTATTCCAAATTATACTCTTTGGCTATATGCCCGTACAATGAGAGTTTTACTCGATTCCTTAAACAATGACATGATGATATTTACAATAATAACCTGTTCACAGTCGGCCTACATCAAATTCATCTTTACGCTACTTTTCAAGACTAAATTTCATTTCAGCAAACGTCATTACATCTGACGTTATTTTCTTTCCTTCTTTCTTTCTTTCTTTCTTTCTTTGTAGATCAACATCCTAGGGTTATTTGATGTCAAAGCCATCCCCGTAGAAGAACACTGTAACTAGAGAGATAATGGGGTTCATAACTTTCCGAAGAGAATTATACCCAAGAAAAACGAAATAGTACAACTAGAGTTTGAATTCAGTTACTTCGTGACCGCAGTTCACCACTTTAGCTTTTACATGTTGATGACACTTTCTCAGACGTTACGTCTTCATCTACATCATAACAAAACATGTGAAATAGATACTTTTTTTCTTTAAAGTATATTTAAAATTTAAAAAAAAAATCAAAGAAACAAATAATAAAAAAACAAAAGAGGCTGAAAAAAAAATGTAAATACAATAAAAAAAACATTCAAAATGTAAGTAAATTAAAACATTAAGATTGAAAAACTGTAAAGAAATGTGCGCCCATTACCAACTTCAGCCGTTTTTTGAAAAATATGACTGAAATATGCTTTTTTAGGTTCTTTTAGTTTTATTGATAACTGTCTCTTTTTGTGAGGTATTGTTTTGATGCAACTGTTCTAATTTAAAGGAATTTTAAAGGCATTTTTAAGGCAATACGCCCACTTTATGTAACAACACAGGTAATTTCACGGTTTTTGAAAGTATAAATTGATGAGTATAAATGCACACACACACACACACACACACACACACACACACACACACACACACACACACACACATGAGATTTAGTCATATAACCAATGTGAAGCAGCAATGAAACGGTCTCCTAAACTGCTGCTCTACCATATCACAAGACAACAGCTGCTTGGTATATATGTTAACTAAAATATATTTGTTAACTCAAAGATATCCACCAAACCCAATTAAATTAATCACACTGCCCAATAATCTGTCACCCCCAACACCAAAATAGTGATATAAAAAGATAAATAAATAAATATATCAACACAGATAGAAAAATAATGCGAGAGAAATGTGAATATGGCCAGTATAAATGCAATCTAAATAATAAACTAAAACAAAAGAAACTTTGAGTCCCAATTTGGCTTTGTAGGGAGCCAAATAACTGAAAATGGTGAAATCCCTGCTTCTTGCTGAATTGTTCAAGATAAGAACTTAATACCTAAAGAATAGAAGGAATTAATTAGAATGGACAATCAAAAGCTATAATGAAAAACAGTCAAAAGAAAATACCACTCAAATATGTATTTTAGTCAGAAAAATAAAACATCCTTAGAAGCAATGAAATTGAAAACAAGCAATTAGTAAAAAGAAAGTTTTATTTTTAGCTGGGTCTTCGTTTTCACAGTGAAACTAAAATGATTAGAGTGTTGTTGTTGTTGTTACTTGGTTCTTAATTTTTTTAAGAAAGCGGATATACCACTTCGGCCATTGGGTAAGGAAAATGAGAGTATCGGTTCAACCATTGTTATTTGTCTCTCAAGATTCTCCCATCTGACTACAGATTGCACATTACTTCCTTATAACTCGTGACTGTTATTATTTACTATACTTCCATAAGCCTTGCACGCTGGCCAGCAAGTATTTACTGAATCTTCTGTTCTTAAGTAGTCACCCATTTAAGAAAGGAACAAGATTATTTCTCCTAAACTTCAGTGATGAAAGTAAAATCTGCTTTTAGCCTGACTTGTGTTTTATACTCGAATAGCAATAAATGTAAATATCACATGATCCTGATGTTTACTAAAAACGACAGGTCACATTGGTCACAAAAATACAGGTGTTTATTTTCTGATGATATGATTTCTTCTTCTGATTGGTCTTAAAAGAATGTAGTTGGATGATTTCACCCAATCTCATGAAGGAAGGAAGACATTCACTTGAATTCTTAATCCTCAATTAAGGACAGTTTCAGTATTGGTTCCAATTATCTTCTTGAATCCAAATCATTAACTTAAATCTCATGTGTTCCCTGGTCATCTTCAGCATTGATGAACCATGACTCCACAATATACAACACATACCCCATCCTTAATACCTAGAGTATATTAAGCGATTACATCATACTTGATCATATTTTTGAATTGTTGCGACGTTTCAATTCTTCTTGCTGTCACTAGTTATCATATTTTCTAATGTGATTACTTCTAAAAAAGGGACCTTACAGCAACAGACGATTCACATAACTTCTTAACGATTATTTCTCATACATGAGAAGCCATCGTAAGTATAAATATAAAACCTTAATTTTCTTATATATACATGCTTTTCTCGGTACCTAACTGGAAAAATTCTTGAAAAAGATTATAGTCTAATTGATAATAGCGAATTTTGGGTACTATTTCAGTATTTAGAATATATTCACTAGAAGTTACTGTTGATATTGAAGTTAAATGAATTCCAAAGGAGACTCTTATTTCAGCCAGAATTATTGTTATGAGGCACCCAAGAAAACTTACTCAGCTTAATGGTAATCGTCGGTTGAAATAAAATCGAATAACTTACTTGAAATCCCGAACTATACTATTTGTGTTTCGCTTCGTGTTAATGCCCTTGGATAATGCATGAATAAAAATGTTCTCCCTCCAACTATGTGTAAACTGTAGGAGAGTCTGGGCTCTTTAGACTTAGTTAAGCAACAGGTATTTGAGAATGAAAACAGCTAATGCAAACGATCTATACGCCTCCTGAAAATTACCTTGTATCATATCTTACCAAAGAGACTCCTTTTTCCAATATATAGAAAAAATGTCAGAGAGTGTTTCCATTGACGTGTGACTCAGTGGGAAAAAGAATAGCAGCAAAAACCACTTATTCATTCTTATAACACACGTTATTTTTCTTTAGAGATTTTCTTTAAAAGTAAGAGGAAAGGAAGAATCTGAGTGACATGATACAAAGGAGTAAAATTGTGTTTCATTTCGGATATTCTTCAAATATTGAACTTCGTTATTTTACTGACTTGTATAATTCCAACTCAGGGTTATAACTCTTTCTGCAAGGATATATCACTCCAAAAATTTTGGTTATCTTTTCTCGAAAAAATCTGATCTGTGAGATCTCAGTTTACCGCTCTTCTGGATGACAATTAGTTTGTTAATGGGTTACTCAATGAGACTTGGAGTTCTAGTCTCATTGAGTACCCCATTAATAAAGCCTTGTGTCATATATGTTCTCTGACGAAAGCAACAAACTGGAAACATACATATATGTAAGAACAAAATAAATAAATTCCCAAAATACAAATCTCTTCGTTGATCTACCTATTTTAAAATATTTTATTCTCTCTTTGGACCAACAACATATATATATATATATATATATATATATATATATATATATATTGCGTTTATTTCAAGTCTCTTCATATATGAATTGAGGTCTCGGTAGCCGTTAAACGGATGTATGTAAACAATAGTAATTTTGATTCATAACCGTTTAAGATTTACATCGCTGCTACTGGCTCCTCGTGGCTGAGGGTTAGAGGCTTGGATTGGCGTTTGAGTCAACCGGGTTTCGATCCCAGCTACGGCGAAGCTAATATGTCTAGCTACACTGATGAGTTCTGATAGAAAGAAACAGATCTGTCTGAGGATGACTATAAGATATATATATATTAGTTGTAGGTTATTTAACGCTAAATCCTGATTGTGAATGTAAATAAACGACCCAGAGCTCATTTGTTTTCACACCATTAAATCGTTTTAAGTAAATGATTAAATAGTTCTATTTGTACCATAGATGAGGTACTACAAATCCGGGTCAGAAAAGACTCATGAGATATGGCAATGATGAGTACTTCTTATTCCTGAATCTTTAAGACTGGAGCATCACAATCAGTTGTAGTTAAATGACATTCCAAGGACACTAAACAGTTTCAAAAGTATCGATCCAAAACTCATATTGCCCAGTCGGTTGGGGCTGTAGAATACATCGACTGCTTCTCTGCAGAGGGTGAATCCCCCCAACGAGTATCCTAGATATGACACTAATCAAACTGATGGTGAGGTTCCAGTAATACTAGATTTTTGTGGAATGCAGATACCCCTTCATTGCCATTGCTCCCTGGTCCAGTCTGGCATGGAGTGGTAGCACCTGATAAGGGTCCTATCTCTGGGTTGAATAGAACTAAACCGTCGTTTCTTGAGTTTACTGATTTTTGAATTCAAACTGCGTGCTTATATTTAACTGAATTGCTTAAATTGAACTGTTTTCTCATCTAAACTGAGTGCTTATGCTTAACTGAATTATCTGAAATAAAACTGATTTGACATTAACTCTGTGTATTGACCAGTCGGCTTGGGTTGTAGAATACACCGACTGCTCCTTTGCAGAAGAGTAACCCCTCCCCAATACTTGTTCTGAATATGACACTAAACAATTTGATGCTGAGGTTCCAGTGATGTATGAGCTTTGGGGAATGCAGAGCCCCGCTTCATTGCCATCGTTCCCAGGTCCACTCTAGTCCGGAATGAAAGCACTTGTTAGGGTCCAATCTGTGCGTTAAATAGAACTAACTGTAAACTAATGTTAAACTTAATTGTTTGAATTAGAACTGTTTGACTAAAACTGAATAGCTTAAAATAGAAATGTTTCTAACAATTAAACTGTACTTAAACTTAAAACTGGGTGCTTATGCTAAACTGAATTGTTTGAAATGGAACTGTTTTTGACATTGGAACTCTACTTACACTAAACTGAATTGTTTAATATAGAACTGTTTTGACATTTAACTGTGTGTAAACAAAATCTGTACTTATACTAGACTGAATTAGAACTGTTTGAATAAACTGAAAATCTTGAAATATAAATGTTTTTGTCAATTAAACTGTGTACCCGTGCTAAATTGAATAGTAAGAAATATAACTGACTATATGCATAAAAATGGATGTGGCATTAAATAACCTACAAAGGTTGATATACCATAAAAAACTCAACCAACCAACTAAAACTCATAATACTTTTCAACATCATTCATACATTTGCACAAAGTTAATTGGTTTCAAGCAGTCATTGCTATTTAATACTCATCATAAAATTAAACAATCGTTTATTTGCACAAATGGTTTAATTCTAGTAAATGATTAAAAAAATTATATTTCATACATAGATGGAACTTAAGTGATATTAGCTCTCCAGATCAGAGTAGATATGTTAGTAATGGTAGTGAAAGTGTACTCTGCATTCCCTAAATCTCTTAGACTAGAGCCTCATCATCAGATTGTTTAGTGTCATAATCGGGACACTCGTTAGTTGCGTCTTACTCCTCTGCAAAGATGCAATCGGCGTATTATATATATATATATATATATATATATATATATATATATATATATATATATATATATATATATATTGGGGGGTTCTCAGTGTGCGTGCCTGATTGGTAAAAATAGAAATAAAAAATTGGTGACCATAGTCGAGGGTTACACAAAGGCTCCCTTTTCGATAGCTACTACACCGAGCAGTAGGGAAGGGTTCTACTCCTTTCCTAGGTGATGGGTAAACTCTCGTTTAAATTATGCAAATATGAAATACACTGAAATCTTACATTATCAGATATATTTAGAAAAATTGCTTGAAAATATCTTGAAATAATATCGATTAAAATCATTCAAAGAAATTACGGATTCCAGACAACAACAGAATCTTCAGCAAGCCTTTCCGATGTTCATATTGCTTTAATGATTAAATGATACATTTATCCTTGCGTTTAGTTTATCTTTCGTGTGGCACGGAGTTTTTATGAGCCTTCGCTCAACCGCGCCCCATATATAATAATCAAAGATTTTCCAACCTGGAAAGGTAGGCAGTCAGAAGTTAGTTGCAAAATGTTTCTCACAGAAAAAAACCCTGGATTCTCCTGCTTGTAAAGCCTGGTTCAAAGTCCTGTTGCCTAACGTAGCTTCTTCCCGTGGCCAATTTCTCGATTCTGGGCACCACCTTCTACAAGGAGTCGATGATGGCCTCCATGTTGAATCTGCGGCCAGGTGGGAAAAGGATTGGCGGCATATTATCAATATCGCTTTTAAGTGTTTTGTTTTTTCAATATAAATATGAATCTGTTCTCGGATTGACACCAAAGCACCATGGAATCTTCGAATTCACGCTTCCGTAGTGAATTCCATGCAGTAAATTTCTGGTGGAGGGAATTGCATTGATAGTGCCCAATAAACTCTAGTTTGAAGCGCAGTTGATAAAACCTGAAACAAAGTGGATGCATTGAATTAATAATTCATAACGGTGACAATATACCCATTGCACTCACACACACGCACATACACACACGCACATAAGTCTGTGTGTGTCTCTGTGTGAAATTATTGATACAGAGGCTATCAGACGGTCTCCAATACATCAATTTCTTTAATTGAAACGGAGAAAGGAAATAAAACTTAAATTTTCAAATAAAATAATAACAAAGTTGTTTTTTATAAATCAACTAAAAGGTTTGTAACAACGCAGAAGCAAAACTGAGGCGCCATTTTTCCATTAAATTTCTGCATTAATTTTAGATTCTACATTTTAATTGTCAAGATATTTTTTCCTTAAATCATTTTTTTTAATTTGCTTCAATTTCTACATGTTTATTTTCCTCCAATTTCAAATTCTGTATGAACACATTTATGAAAGTTTTCAGTTCAACTCAGAATTTATTTGCAGATTTGGTAGATCACCTTTTCTGAATGTCTATAAAACATATCTGTATTTTTTTTCATCTATTATTGCTAAAAAATGTAATATAGTTTGAATGTTGGAGTGACTTGAATTTCCTATATTTCCCAAGAAAAGCACATGATACTCATCTCTTAGAATACACTGTCAAACATATACGGATAGACAATTCATAGAACATCGTTGAAAATCTTCCTTGTTATGGAAATTCCAATTCATTAAAGAAAGTTTGTTAGATAATATTTTAGACTGTATTCTTACACCAATTTTCTGCCCGGACCATAGGGAGATTTGGGTACATGATTCTAGTCGTTAAGATTCACTTTTTATTGAAACTGTGAATATATTTTTAAGAAGATATTTTCCGTTGAGTTTTCTGGTTAGTTGTGTCAAATATGTATTTACTGTCTCCGTGCCGCGAGGCTGATATCATGCAAGATAGTCAGTAAAAGGCTTTATGGTGGTATGAATTCAGTCTTCCATCTAGATTAGTTGCCTAAAAAAAGCTTAAGATCATAGTCTCCTCAACAATGTACCCTAAGTTGAGAGGAGCTAGTGACATATTTTTCCAAGGGCATTAACACGAAGTAAAACACAAATGACATCGTCTAGAGTTTGAACTTGGGTCTATAATTTCATGTCTTACGACCAAAACTGTTACACTAAATGGGCAGTTTTTTTTGGGGGGGGGTATCGGGAACCTTCCGTTAAAAATCAAATATTAATTATAATCGTCAATCCTTTTTATTATCCTCAAGATACATGCCGATGTTTGTAATGCTATTGCCATGAAGATTTTCTTATAGATTGATATAGAAATGTTTTTTTGTATTTATCGCGATTTTTCGAGACTTTACGAAGTACCCTGATGATGATAGGAACTTTTCTCATTATTTTCTCAGGTTTATATCACGATTTCATAAAACGTCATTTTTCTTTACTTCCAGTTTACCTCTGTGGATTACGGAAAAAACGATACCCACTATCTTACAAGTTTTCTCCCCTGTTTACAATCTTTAACTTTTTTCTTCTTCCTTTTTGAATATAAAATCTGAAAAAAGTATCAACTTTTCGTGTCCTAAATAACTGCTTTTGCTTTGTGAACATTAAATTACTTTGCAAAATTCTTTCGTTTGCACAATTTCTTTGCCTATGACCTCTTCCTGATAGTTATAACAATATATTCTATTGTGACGAGGAAATATGACGCCCTCATACATTCGCCTGGTCATGGGGAAGGCTAGCCAGTTAGCTGTGTTGACTTATTCACCTATAACTTGCCTAGTGGCTTTAAAATGTGGTTCAGCTTGAGATTTGGTGATATCTGTAATATAAGATAGCCTCGGCAAACCACATGCCACGTGTGTGCCCTGCTTTAACTGGTGGACTTGGCGGGAACGAACAGCACCCTGCAAGCCCGCTGGGCACATAGCGGTGTAACACTGTCTTTTTCAGCTGTTTCATGGTATTTACTAATCATGTGATTGAGCAACCCATTACTTATTTATTATTTTTATTCAATATTTTGTCTACCTTGATATTTATATAAACTTAAAATAAAATCCTTCTGTGTTACCATTGGATTACATTTCTTTCTTAACACGTGCCTTTTTTGTTTAATCTTGATATCCACACTTAAAGACAATACTTTACAATTACTTCATGTGCTTCATTATGAGAGAATACTTCATTTTAGTCATGTTTATAACGTTCCTAGAGAAATAGCTATTCTTAATCATTTCAGACATATGTCGTGTTTCATTTACAGACGCTCAGACATTATGTCTTCCATTGATTCACTTTCAATTTACTAAACTTATCACAATTCTACTTAAATATTATAACTTTCACTGACATTCCTTTCCGAAATATTTTGGCCCCGATCGCATAAAGGCCTTTCAAAATCAAATCAAAACATTGTAATCTCGTACTTATTTGCAAGTCAAAAAGACCCCCATTACTCTCGTTGGATGTTTGCCGCAACACGATCTTCATTAATTCAATTGCTTTTTGATCTTGTGTCAGAGTAAATTTTGCTTAGTAATACAGAAACTGCAGTGTCATGTTGAACTTTGCTGATACAAAAAACTAACTGATGTAAGTTGTGTCCGTAAATAATATCACTGAAAAAATATATGTGAAGAAGCTTATAGCATTCGAACTAACGGTGGAAATGCAATGTTTGTTATTAATCTGTGCGCATTGGGGACTCTTATACTTTGTTTGGCTGCTATACTCACAACGTTCTGACCACTGTATTTTTCTGACCCTCATGAAATGTATTTTGTCGTTCTTGATACTCTTCTGGAAATTAGGAAAGTGGCACTTTATTTGAATCAAGGTTTGTGTAGACTGTTCTTATCCTTGCATGTATGCCTACAGGTGTACCTCGCACCATCCAGTTTTTTATTCGATTTTTCTTCGCTTGTGGAATCGGGACCAGTAAACTCACGCACTTCCGATGGTAGTCTGCTAGGAAATTTTTCTTAACGGTTTCATCCACTAAGCCATTTGTTCACATTTTCTATTTCTCGGGTTATCTGTTCTCAGCCTATTAGTTACTGCTGAACGAATTGTATTGATCTCTATATTGGGCCTACATAAGAAGACGTTAGGGTTTAGCATATGTGCTGATTTCTTATGTTTTATTATGTTTGACTCTTGCTCTGTATCTACAATTGTGACTTCATTTTGCAAGAGTTGATGTTTGCCCCATTATTTACCCATCAGTGGTGGGGAGAAACAAATCTATTCACATTGCCATACGAAGGTTAAAGATCCGAGTCTGCTGCACTATTCAGTCGTATCTGGAAGGAGAATAGTTGCATGCATACCTTTCCCAAAGTTATTTACGCCTTGTAAGATTCAAGCAGCTTCGTTCAGGATTCGACCCTGAGTAGCCGAGTCGACTTCCCGAAACGATAACCGTCACGCCACGAGCGTCTACAATTTAATTTCGTAGAAAATACATTCTGAGTTGTAAATCTGTCTACATCTTCGTCGTGTTTCAGATTCATATCAGTTTTTCTCTCTGTATGTTATATTTCCCTTTTTGTAGGCATTGTCAAATCTATTTGGCAATATTAGATTTATCTTAGACTTCAAGATTACGAGTTGAATAGAAGTTGCAAAGCAAACATTTTCATTACCGTCGCTAAAAAAAATCTGAAAACTGATATACTTTGTGAATTCAATAGGTTTCCAGACATTTTTTTTGTACAGGCATTCAAAATTGTCGTAGACTCTTGAAAATTCAGTTTGTTATTGCTATGCATATTATGAGATGACCGACCAATTTTCATGATTTCAGCTTCAAATGAACAGCGACAGCAGGAATTGGAATCCACCCTACTAAAGCCTGATTGCCATAACTGGTGAATTTCAAAAAAATGCAATCTGGACGTGAGGACACTTTACAAGAACGATATGCAATAAAATTCTGTTTTAAACTTGGAAAAAATGACACAGAAACGTATGGAATGCTTCTGACTGCTTTTCGACCATCTTGCATGAATCGAGCATCAGTTTTTGAGTGGCATAAGAGGTTCAAGAAAGGCACGGAGTCTGATGATGAGAGGTGTGGGAGGAGTAAGGAAGTCAATACACCAGATTTGATTGGCCAAAGAGTTAGGGTTAGGGCTACTATGTTGAGGTTTTTAGGGAGTTAAGGAAGAAAATCCGTCGGAAGAGGCCAGCACTCTTCAAATCGGGTCAGTGGCATTTCCACCAGGACAATGCACCAGTCTACAACTTCATCCTTGTCACAGACTATTTGAGAAAGATGGGCATCAAGACGGTTCCTCAGCCTCCCTATAGCCATACCAAACTTGGTCCCTGTGACTTTTGGTTATTCCCTAAGCTCAGAGGTTTTCGTCATGAGACAATTGAGGAGATGAAAGAGGCTGTTACGAAGGACATTGACACGCTCACATAAGAGGACTTCGATGGGGCCTTCCAGAAGTTGTTGGAACGGTACAACAAGTGCATTGCAGCCGGGGAAGATTACTTCGATGGGGACTAGAGTTTCATGTTTGTACTATCAATGAAAGTGCCCATACGAAAAAAGTCTGGAAACCTATTTAATGATCCTCGTATTTACACATTAGGATGTGGGAAGAAGTGTTATTAACTTTGATTCTCACTGGTTATCCCATACTCCTCGCCTTAGGAAGCGCGATTAGCGTAAGATTATCGTCGAAAAAATAGAATCGGCAACACAATCTCAAATCCTGTACAAATCTCTTCTGCGTTTCACATTGAGCTAATGCCGTTCGGAAATATATTTAACCATCTGTTCTCCCTAGCTATGGATAAATATTAGGTAAGACTTTCTTTTAGCTTTGGTTAGTTTATCAATCTAGGAAAAAAAAAAAACTGAAATCAGACCAGTTGTAGTGCACTTAAATTTGAGTATGTGTCAAATCCTGCTTCTGACAGAAGGGCGCGTAAATAGTTACATCCGACCTTGTGCTAATCTTATCTTAACCAAGTTTCTTGATTGGGAACACATTTTAACGTTGCCCAGAAAACCTATATTATTTAATTTCTTAATAACACCCGAGTAAATAAAACATATAAAAAATAATATATGATAGAAAAATAGTTGATGGATATACGGATATATTGTTTTCATTTCACGTAATTTATATTTATTGGAGAAATATTTCCTAAGATCTTTGATAACATTTATTATTCATTATTATTTACTTTTCAAATATTGATTATCATTTCCGTGGAAAAATATGTGTACAAATCAAAACGGACATATATTTATACAGGCAGGTCAATATAAACATTCTTGTAATGATTTGTTCCTGAACTGCTAATGCAATTTGGTTAATAGATTAATAGAAATTATATGAAGAAAGACGAAATAAAAGGCAGAATTACAGTCTAGAAATAAAATACGTTAAAGTAAGAGACGGTGTAAATGTTGAAATAAAATCATTTAATAATTTACAATATACATTAGAAATGATAATATATATTTAAGATATTAAAGATCTAGTGCAATGTTCATCGATTAGATGAGAGAGAAAGAGAGAGAGAGAGAGAGAGAGAGAGAGAGAGAGTTAATGAAATGAGAGTGATTTCTTGACTTACTTTTTTATTTCAATTGATAGTCAGCCCTGTCAGGATGGTTTAGAAAATGGTAAATATATACTTTGCAGAGAAGTATGCCCTAGCCAACCAAAAAAGGAATGTGGATCTGACGCTAAGGACCCAGTTATGGAGATCTTGCCTTTACCCTTAGGTCAAGTATGACTATAAGTGGAAGAAACCACACAAACACACACACACACACCCACACACACACACACACATATATATATATATATATATATATTCGCCAAAAAGAAGAACAATTGCTCTCAAAAAGATAATAGATTTATTTCCATCCTGTTAAAAGCATTGCGATAAATCAATGCTCTAAAAAATTAACAGGTCTTCATCAGATCAAACAAGAAATGGATTAAAATATATTTTTTCATATTTCCAACAAGACTAAGAAAAAATGTCTTCTATGTATTAAAGCAACCCTAAACCTTCAAGTAACAATAAGTATAAAAATATTATGGTATGTAAAACTACATCCGGTTTCAAATTTAACAGAAGTAAAAAATTAGGGATTCAACAACCCGTGTCAAAAATTTAAACATTTATCAAAAAATATTCAAACAATCTAAATTTAGTATATAAAATGCTATCATCAAAATGAACTAAAAAAATCTTAAACTAATTTTAATTATGCTAACCCCACCCAATTATCATAAAATAATAATGCCTTATATAAATTCAAATTCTCATTCAGTTACCTATTTAATAAATCATAGTTATTCCTTAGTGAAAAAATGTATTCCAATCTATTTCTTGTTTTATCTGAAGAAGTCCTGTTATATTTTAGAGCATTGATTAATATCAATACTTTTAACAGGATGGGAAAAAAATTATTAACTTAATGTGACCGATTGTTGTTTTTTTTTTAAAGAAAGTTATTTGCTCTGTGGTTTTTATTTACATAGAGCTCTTTCTAAGATTATTTAAATTTGATATTCTATTTTTGAATATTTTATTGATCCTGATTGAAATTATTCTCTATTCCGGATTTACTGGATTGAGCCATCGAAAGATAACCATGACTCATACTCAAACCACATACATAAACCGCATTGCTTTTCGCGCGGGTAAAAAAGGGGCGCGTCCTGCTCAGGTTGGAGCCCTGGCCTCAGTGTTCGAAAAATCAGCTACAGAGCTCAAACAAAAACTACTAAAATGCAAACAAACAATACAGATAGCGACATTTAACGTTAGAACCCTAAATAGAATAAGTCAACTACCAGAGCTAACTGCATCAGACGTAGAACATAAGATAGACATAATCTGTATGCAAGAACATCGATACACTCACACCGAAGATATCAAATATCACGAAACTGGCAATGGATGGATGCTGGTGACTGTATCGGCATGGAAAAACTCTGTCAATGCATCGGTAGGAGGGGTGGGAATGCTTATAGGACCAAGAGTGCTAAAAACACTTAATAGCATTGAGAGAATACAACCTAGGATGATGGCCGCAACGTTTAATGGCAACCCCAAAGCAACGATCATCTCCTGCTACAGCCCTACCAATGTTAGCGACGAAACCGAAGTAGTCACCTTCTACTAGGATCTATCCTCCCTAGTACGTAGCATTCCGAAACACAACCTGCTAGTCATTGGTGGAGATATGAATGCACAAATTGTGGAAAACAGAAACAACAAATACAGCCTACAAAACACGTCAAACAGGAATGGACAACATCTAATTGATTTCATGATAGAAAATAGGTTAACATGCCTCAATACAAACTTTCAAAAAAGGGAGGGAAAATTATGGACCCACACATACGCGAACAAGAGTAAAGCACACATAGACTACCTCTTTATAAACAGAAAATGGAAAAATAGTGCGATGAATTGTGAGGCATACTCCACTTTCGAAGGTGTTTCCTCTGATCATCGAATTGTCACGGCCAAAATACGTCTAAGCCTACGAGAAAACGCCACACGAACAGCGACAACTCAGCACTATGACTGGGCCCTACTTAACAACAGAGACATTAGAGACAAATATGCATTAGAATTAAGAAACAGATTCGAAACACTACAAGAGAAGACAGAAAAAGTTACCCCAAATGACGAATATGAAAATTTTTTTAAGCACGCCTAGAAGCGGCATCAAAGTGTATCCCAAAAAAACCTAGAACTAAATATAGAGTCCCTTGGGAAACGTCTGAGGTTAGAGAAAAACGTGCACTCGTGAAAACTGCCTCCAAAAGCTATCGGAAGAACCCAACAAACACAAATGCCCGAAAACTAGAAAAGGCACAATATCAATTAGCAGGAATATATCTAAAAGAACAGGCAGAACACATACAAAATCAGATAAATAAGATTAGAGACTCGGTGGAAGATAGACAATCCAGGATAGCCTGGCAAACAATAAACGAAGTAAATAGAAGGAAGAGCACAGCCAAAGCAAAATTGAAAGCTGCAAGCCAACAAGAAAGAGTAAAACTGTGGAAACAGCATTTCGAAAATCTACAAGGAAGCCCGCCAAAAATAACGGATGAACCGATCACCAGAATTATCAGTAAGCAATTAGACATTAAACTAGGGCCTTTCACCAAAGAAGAACTCGACTCGGTTCTTAAAAAAATTAAAAATAGGAAAGCTGCAGGGCTGGACGAGATCCCCCCAGAAGTGTGGAAGACTAGACAATTCGACGATATACTGCTCCGGCAATGCAACGCAGTCTATAGTCAAAATAGGATAGAAAGATGGATGAAGGGATGCATCCTTCCTTTCCCTAAAAAAGGCGACCTCGGATTAGCCAAGAACTACCGAGGGATAATACTTACATCCATAGCAGCTAAAATCTACAATGCCCTACTACGAAACCGCATAGAACCCAAAATAGACAACATCCTTAGGAAAAACCAAAATTGCTTCCGGAGAAATAGATCCACAACCTCACAAATATTGACCATCCGTAGAATCCTTGAAGGCGTTCGGGCAAAAAACCTTCAGGCGACATTACTATTTGTCGACCTTACCAAAGCCTTCGATTCGATCCGCAGAGGGAAAATAGAACTAATCCTACTAGCATATGGCCTACCAAAAGAAACCGTAGCAGCAATAATGATCCTCTACAGAAACACAAAAGTGAAAGTACGTTCACCAGATGGAGACACGGAATACTTCGACATTGTTGCAGGAGTACTACAAGGAGACACGCTAGACCCATACCTCTTTATCATCTGTCTAGACTACGTTCTTAGAACTTCGATCGACAAAATCAGAGAAAATGGCTTCGAGCTGACTAAGAAAAGAAGCAAAAGGTACCCCGTAAAAACAATCACAGACGCCGACTACGCTGATGACTTAGCGTTACTGGCGAATACGCCTAATCAAGCAGAGACACTACTGCATAGTTTGGAACGAGCTGCAGCAGGCATTAGCCTCCATGTCAAAGCGCACAAAACTGAATATATGTATTACAACCAAACGGGCAACATTGCCACACTAGACGGAGCCTTTCTGAGGCTAGTGGACAAATTTGCCTACCTAGGAAGTAGCGTCTCATCAACAGAAAACGACATCGACACACGATTGAAGAAAGCATGGACGGCTATAGATAGACTCTCAATCATATGGAAATCAGACCTGACCGATGAAATGAAGCGCAGTTTCTTCCAGGCAGTGGTTGTATCGATACTGCTATATGGATGCACTACATGGACGCTAACTAAACGCGTGGAGAAGAAACTTGACGGCAACTACACAAGAATGTTGAGAGCAATATTGAACACGTCCTGGCAACAACACCCCACGAGACGCCAACTGTACGGCCACATGCCTCCCATCACGAAAACTATACCGGTTAGACGAGCCAGACACGCCGGACACTGCTGGAGAAGCAAGGATGAACTCGTAAGTGACGTCCTCCTATGGACCCCCACATATGGCCAAGCAAAAGCAGGACGACCAGCCCGAACTTACATACAGCAGCTATGTGAGGACACGGGATGTAACCCAGAAGACCTGCCGGAGGCGATGAATGATAGGGAGAAGTGGGGAGAGAGGGTCAAGGATATCCGTTCTGGTGGCACGACATGATGATGATGATATATATATATATATATATATAGGGGGGTAAGAGTTTTTAAAAATTATCTATATTCGATAGAACTCTGCTCTAAAATTAGTGTCTTAAGTTTACAAAAAATATACGTAAATATGAACGTACAATGATCGTGATTCCGTAACCTCTAGATGTAAAATAAATCAGTATAGATTAGTAGTTGAGATCTATCAATCGAGTATTCATTCTATTACTCCAATCTAGGATACTATGATTTTAATACTTTTGAAGGTAAATCATATTAGTAATATATCATTGTCAAACCTTTACAGAACTGAAACTCAATAATGTAAAAGAAAAATGTAATAAGATTCTAAAAGTGTTCATGAATATATATATATATATATATATATATGTGTGTGTGTGTGTCTGTGTGTGTGTGTGTGTGTGTGAGAGAGAGAGAGAGAGAGAGAATGAGAGAGAAACAGAGAGAGAGAGAGAAACAGAGAGAGAGACATTCATTGATTATTGGATGCTTTAATGCTGCTGAGTTCACTTATAAATAATACCTAATGATATCCGTTCAGATGGTATAATGTTTTATTAGAAATAAAACCTGAGCATATCAGATTTAAAATGAAACTAATTGATCATAATCCAACTTTTTATAAGTGTATTTATTTCTGTACAATTCTGAATATAGATTCATATATTCCGTAACATTTCAAAAATATCAAAACCTACTGTAATATTTTCATATCAGTTTCCACATAACTGGCGAATATTTCCGGCGATATCTAATGTTATGCAATTTTTGCAGATATACCTAATATAATATCGATCTGAAGATTTGAAATCAATTTTGTGTCTGTCAATTCTGCGAGAGTGTCGTAAAAAAACGAGGAACGACTTAGTCTTATATTCTAAGATCACGATAATAGCCTGTACCATAAAAACTATCGATCAAGAAATACTCTTTTATTTTCCTAATCTTCTTTTTTTTTATTTGTCATACATAAACATAGATTACTCAATTTTATTGATACAAGTTTTTACTCTGAAGAATATATCAACATTAACGTTTTACAAATCATCTTAAACGCCATTCAAAAAATGAAAATGATAAACAAAACCAAAAAAGCAATCATTTAAAGATAGTTAATTCCCTTTCTAGTTACCCTTTTGATATTTGCCTTCAATTTAGTTTATTGACCCATAAACTGAATTCGTGGGCAATTGAAATAACAATCAGATAGAAAACACAGTTGTTATGTCAAAACGTCAACACTTCCACCACCATAAACAATAACACCGGCAATCCCACAGAAATAAGTAGGCTTGATAGATGGTCAGCGTGAGTTCAATCCTTGTAAGTTCCAAATGTAAGTACAATATGTGTACTTATTTTATAGAGTTTTTTTGTGAGATACTATCTGAACATATGAACCTGATAGCTGTTGAGTTAAGTTGTATATTTTTGCACACAAAGAAACCGACCTATTTATACATAGAAAAATCGTTCCTTTATTGACTAAAAAAATCCAATCACATCTACCTTTTATGGGATAGGTCAGACGTACCCACAAGCACGCGCACAAAAGTATATATATATATATATATATATATATATGATATATATGATATATATATATATATATATGATATTTCAACAATTCAAAACCTCATGGCTTTGAGTTTCTCGTGCCTGATTTTTAGGTGAGTTTATATCGAAGCCTCTGAAATCCACGTGTGCTCACTTTTTTACCCATTTTTTTTTTATAAACTTCAAGCAACTGTCAATACGTAGTCTATTCAATAAGTTTCCAGACTTTTTTTGTACATGCATTTAAAATCGTCGTAGACTCTTTAAAATTCAGTATGTTATTGCTATACATATCAAGAGATGACGGACAATTTTAATGATTTCAGCTTCAAATGAACAGCGACAGCAGGCATTGGAATACACCCTACTAAAGCCTGATTGTCACAGCTGGTGAATTTCAATAAGGCAATCTGAACTTTAAAAGAACGATATGCGATAAAATTCTGTTTTAAACTTGGAAAATATGCCACAGAAATATATGGAATGCTTCAGAATGCTTTTCAACCATCTTGCATGAATCGAGCATCAGTTTTTGAGTGGCATAAGGCAGGGAGTATGTGAGGGGTAACCAGAGGTATGGGAGGAGTAAGGAATCCCATACAGCAGAGTTGATGGGCCAAAGGTTTAGGGTTAGGGTCTTATGTTGAGGTTTTAAGGGAGTTCAGGAAGATATTCCGTCGGAAGAGGCCAGCAGTCTTCAAATCGGGTCAGTGGCATTTCCACCTGGACAATGCACCAGTCCACAACTCAATTCTTGTCACAGACTATTTGAGTAAGATGGGCATCAAGATAGTTCCTCACCCTCCCTATAAACCAGACCTTGCTCTCTGTGACTTTTGGTTATTCCCTAAGCTCAGAGGCTGTCGTTATGAGTCAATTGAGGAGATGAAAGAGGCTGTGATGAGGGTCATTGACACGCTCATACAAGAGGACTTCCATGGGGCCTTCTAAAAGTTGTTGGAACGGTACAACTACTGCGTTGCAACCGAAGGAGATTACTTCGATAGGGACTATAGTTTCATGTGTGTACTATCAATAAAAGTGCCCATATAAAAAAGTCTGGAAACTTATTTAATGAACCTCGTAAATGTGATTCTTTCACTTGAATTTCATTTTATTTTTTTTTTAAGTAACATTTTTCACCTTCTTTATGTTCGACGAGCTACTGACTTCTTCTTTTGTTGAACGCTTCAACAATTCTGACAATAATTGATAAAACCTCAGTGTTACACCATGAATTCCAGTGTATTCATAAAAGAAACAACGATTGGTTTTGACTAAATAAACGTGGAATATGGTCAAAAACTTGACTTTAACGAACTAAATTCTTGGATGTTGGCAGGCGCACCGTAGCTCTAAAGAAATTTCATTTGTGACTGATTAAAATCTGCTATAATCATCGACTCCAGACAAAAAAGTAAATGAAAACAGCGAAGCGGATGTGATTAATCGACCGAGAAACCTTAACTCAAAATTGAAAACATGATTTTCTCTTTAAAATGTCTACCCTCACTGATTTCAGAGGATTTTGTATGTTTTGTTTTACCTACTGACCGCACTAAAAATGTTAAGATGCTCACTAAAATAATTGGAGACCTTTAATTTAAAGAAAGGTTTAAATCAATTTAGTTTTTTCACGACCTAGTTTCCTTGACCTATGAGGAAAAAGTTATCCTGCCATTAGATTATGTATATATAATAACCCTTTTCCAGATGAAAAGGAGAGTTGCCCGATGACTACATCGTGATATATCTTGAAATACATTAGGTTTATATTCCGATGAGTGCCACAAGTCTATAAGAGGGCAGAAATTCGAGCGAGAAAGTAGACAGTGATTTTAGTAATGATGATAAAACAGCCAGCTCTGCTACTTTGAATAAAAGTCAAGAATCTTTGCCTGGAATTATTTGTAGACACTCTGAAGAAAAAAAGGTAGATCGTTATTTTGCCTCATTGCTGAAGAAATGTCTATATGGAAATATTTGCATAGATCAAGAGAATTTATTAGTTTTCCAGACAAATGTGAAGATGAGTAAAGTTCTTATTCCCCAAAGAGACATTTGTGACGACAGTTCAATATGACAAGACAGACATTAGTCGTGTCAAAGCAAATGATTTCAATAAAATGCTTTGCAATATATTTATATCGGTTCTGATCCATTAAGAAAAAAAGTAAAGGTGCAATATTTGAGGTATAATTATTGCTAATAAATAAATAGAAATTTGGAATTACACTCTATCCAAAATATGAAAATAAAAGGAAATTTTCGAGGTTAAATATAAACGATGAAAAAATACTAATAGTTCATAAACATTATATGGTTTCCAGATATTTTTCTATTCTGTTATATTTTTTGAATCCATTTACATTGTTTAAATAACTAATAATTATGATTAATAGCAAATAGATTTTCAAGAAACTATACATTTTTTTCTGTTATAGAGTGCGAAATCCTCAAATCAAATGCCTGTTGAATCGTTGACTTTGGTAGTTTATCAACGTCAGCACAAGGTGGCACGACAAACTGAGTTAAATCTGAATTGTGATCTGCCTGGAATCTGAAGACGGGGAGTTATCTATCACACATTTGGCATTCAATTGTGCACATGTGGACAAGTCCATTTCCTGGATGGTGATTGGTCGCTGACTCAGGAGTGAACATATAAGTGTATATATACCAACTGGAGGCTAGATTGAATCCCTAGGTTTGTAACTGCAATTACCATCATTGTTTTCAACACATTAGAGTGGTACCTTCCTCAAAGCTAAAAATGCCCCCCCACACACACCTATATATAAATGACCCATAGATGAGACCCTAACAAGTAAGATCTTAGAGTTATAAAAATGACGAGTTACTCTAAACTGCTGGCTAAGATCTTCAGAACTGTAGCTTCACCATCAGATTTTGTTTAGAGTCATTCTCAGGACACCTATTTTTGAAGCAGATATGGTTAGCTGATTATAAGTACTGCCAAAAGGGCATTTAAAATTTATTCAAGAAGTAAACCCAATCGACAGGTAGAAAGGTGAGGTAGGAGGCAAATAAACATTGACAGACATTCTACGGCATCCACTCAGACATGCAAATACCTACACTACTATATATATATGTATATATATGTATGTGCATGTATATGCGTTTATATGTGTTATGTTTAATTTATTCTTAAAATACGGTTCTTTGTATTTTTTACTTTGAGCAGCATATTTCACTGATTTAGCGCAAAACTATCAGTTTATTGCTATTGTATATATAGCACTGTGATCAGACGTCATTAAAATTAAGCTCCTAATTTGATAGCTGCATCTATGTTTGTACGCAATTAAAGATCATACGTTTCCGGTGGGGGGTTCTTTAAAATCAGAGATGATAACAATCGTGTTTTTGAATTAATCTAATATCTCCATAACAACACAAGATAAGCCAAAATTAGAACAAGTACTTTAAAATTTTACTCCGTTTCTATGATTACATTTTTATATACACGTATAAAAGGCGACTAAAGGTCGCTTCAAGATCCGTGCCTTGATACGTTCATTGATTATATATATATATATATATATATATAAGAAAATAATAGAAAATATCCGGCACTATGGAAAAAAATTGAAAAGCAAAGTAATCCAAAGTGAAAAAAATTATATGAAAGAAAGATGACCTTATAACGTTTCAGTTTTAATAAATCATCATCAGTACTTAGAAAAGATGTTATTCTTTGTCGTAAAATAACCGATGGGTGTGTAATAAAATACAAAATGAAAGAGGAGATTATATATACAGAGAAAAGGGGAGCACTAACCGTTTAATCTATAAATCAGCATTCGATTTTCAAGAAATATCATGTGACTGTGTAAGGTAATGATGTAAAGCAAATGTAACCATCAAGAGATACGACAGATTAAAAAGAGAATGAAATGGAAGAAAAGAAAAGCAAAGAAGAAGGTTAAAAGAGGGAAGAAAGAGAAGAATAGAAAGAAAAGAAAAGAGAGAGAAAGGAAGAGAAGAGAGAGGAACAGGGGAGGAAAGAAAACGAATGGAAGGATAGAAAAGGGAAGAACAATGACGAAAGTAAGCGGAAGTAAACGGACGTATCTTACGTAAATAACTAAATATGGTTAAATCATAAAAAATCAACCGTACGTGAATTGATATGTCTGCAGATTGAAAAGTAGAAAAACTATAGGAAGTGGTGTTGCAAATTGACATCCGACCCGACCAAGCTGTCAAATGAGAAATGCACCAATGTAAATAACAGATGTGTCCGGTCGAAGAGATAACGGATAACCTTGACTGTCGACGGGTTGAATTGAGTGGACGTAAAACAATGATATAACCCGGGTGAGACAGGAAGTCAGGCAGTCGGAGTTCAGAGCTCGAAGAGATGTTCCAGATCGAGCAGTGAGAACCAGCTCTCAGCAGAGAGGCTGGTCCTCCAGGCCCCGGTTGAGCAGCCCAGGAGAACGAAAAAGACGCACTGCTATGGCCGGAGGAGCTGGGTTGGGGTCAATATGTTGAAGTTTTGTTCAATCTCCAACTCACCTCTCACACACAATCCTTTCAATAAAGTGAGATGGATAGTTTTCTAGAGAATTGTATCCGCTCGTCTTTATAGTGTTGAATATGTTTCTGCATGCAGTTGCATATGAGTACGCAACAGTGGGTGAAGTTTTAAATTATGGAATTAGCATAAATAAATACATAAACGAATATAAAAATATATCTACGATCTGAAGGATAGAGTTTCAACAAGTTAAGATAATTTTTATTTACTCTTCTATGATATCTATAAATTCCCTGGCGTGGTTTAAACTTTTTAATTATAAGTTCTTAGAAATAGAGGGGTAGAATTCCATGATGTCAAATTAGATTAATGTTGTTCTATTTTAACACTTAATATTTTTAAACTATTCAATTACATCAAATGAGGTTTTCAATAGGTTGAACCACGAGTTTTTTTTTTTAGAAGGTTAGAAGTGAATTATGTGAGCAAATCTTTGAAGACTAGGCCTAATTCAGTCTTCTTCAAATGCAATTGAATCGGTAATATGGGAAAATAGATATGTAAAAATAGCGATGGATTAATTAAAGGATGACTAAATTTCAACCTTAAAAAGAAATCATAAAAACTAAAAATTTCTTTTAATTAAAGAAAAGTTTGATATTAGCAATAGCATTCATCCTCATACTTTCTTAAAAAAATACATAGATAAATAAACAGACCTTTACTTGAAATGGAATAGGTTAAAAGAAGTGAAATGATACTTGCTGCAAATCTAAAAAATCTTGTTGATAAATGCGGATAATTAAAATAGACTTCACACACTAGGTTGGTGTCGGACACTTACTCAGTACCTTTTGATCTTTTGCCCTCCTCTTGGAGGTAATTATTTTAAAGAGTCTTTTTGTAAACTTTTCTCTACATTATGTGACGGCTATGGGAAGAATTTGTTTCTTTCTATCAGAGGACAGCTGAAATAAATTTATGATAGCCAAATAACGCTCCGTGGATTTTTTTTATCCAGTCATATTAAGTAGATACGCGTGGGATGATATTTATAAATTGATATATTAATAATCATTCACCGAGCACTCCCGGAAAATTGTAAGAATCCTCTTATTTATTCTCAGCTTGAGTAATCCCATACTAACATATATATATATATATATATATATATATATATATATATATATATATATATATATACACACACCACACGCATATATATATTATATATATACTTATATATATATATATATATATATTATATATATATATTATATATATATATACTTTCATTTTGTTTTCGGGATTTTCACAACTATAGTTTGGATTGTAAAGTTCATACCTGTAGAGTTAGAAGGTATTACATAATTGTATCTGTTATGGTAGACAGTTATTAGTGGACATATTCATCAATGATACTGTTTGTTCTACGGCTGTTGTCATATATATATATATATATATATATATATATATATATATATATATATATATATATATATATATATATATATATATATTGCACTGGCATATTTATTGCAAAGAAGAAGCGGAAAACTTTTTAAAAACCGACAGACGCTTGCTTTATTGATTCTGATGTCACATTTTATAATTTGATAATTTCTCTCTTTAAGTTTAGATTTGTTGTCATGTAGGCATTAATGCGGCTATTTGTTTGACCTTTTTTCATTCGTATTTTCCAAAAGGTTTTCAGGACGGCAAGCAAATGTTTGATACTTGTACCACTTTCGTCATGTTGATCCAGGCATTCTTAATAAGTTTAACGCGTGTTTTGTAATCTTTCTGATATATTGATATCTACAAAGTACACTTAGACAACCTTACAGACGTGAGCAAGTGCACACACAATCTATCGAATACTTGCCTATATGAAATTGCCTGTCTATACGGGTATACTTGAAGCCAAATTATAAAATGATCATTTTTTTTATTGATACAATTTTAAGTTCAAATTTCATGGAAAGGTTTTACTAAATGCCCCCAAAAGCAGTTTATTTCTACCACAACAGCATCAAGAACAGAATGTGGTACAAGCTATTGTGTTTTTAAAGCAGGGCACAGACGGATTATTAATATTATTTAATAAGTGTTCCTATGTAATTGAATGAAAATAATTTATAATCATTATTATTTTCTTCCTAAGAGATTTTTACCACAAGCGTTAGGTGATGGTTTTTCACTGAGTTTTGAGTGACAGCAAGTCTCCTCAAGTCTTCGGGACTTTTCTCAGTATTATGGCCGATTTAATAATAAATTGTCTCCAATTGTCCTCTTTTTTCCAATTTTTCCATTTCCTTTACCACTCTTTTGTGGATTGTTCCAAGCACTACGATTACAATTGGTACCACCCTCGCCTTCATGTTACATAGTAATTGATAGTTCTCTGGTAAAGTGTAAGATCACGAATCAACAGGGTCTCTTGTCTTTGTTGACCATCAGTATGTATGGTCGTCTGGCTGAGTTTTTGGGATCAGCTTGAATTTCAAAATCCCAGCTAACTCTGTGTATCTCTCATTTTCGAGGACGGATTCCAGTTGAGTATACAACACTTTGTCGTGTGATCAAATTTCATTTTCTGGCATAATTCTCAATGTATAACCTTCCTCACCCAGGACTTTTCTCAGTGTTCTGGCTAATGTTAACAATGCTGTCGTTTGGATGTTCTCCGCCTTTTATCTAATTTTCAAGTCCTCAGGTCCCCGTGTGTATCCTTTGGTGACTTTACCTGGCACACCAATTACGATTGGTTTCACCTTCACTTTCATGCTCTATAGTCTTTTCAGTCTATTATTATTATTATTATTATTATTATTATTATTATTATTATTATTATTATTATTACCATTTACTCCTTGAGAGTTTTTCTCATCAGTTTTAGCTGGTGGGCTTTCACTGGTGTGTGAGTGACAGCAAGTTTCCTCAAGTCTCCAAGACTCTTCTCAGTATTCTGGTGGTTCCCATTGACGTAGTAGTTTGGATTGTCTCCAATCATCCTCTTATTTCTAAAGTCTTCCAGTCCCTTTAATAATCCTCTATTGGCTGTGCTAAAAGCACCAATCACAATTGGCATAATCGTCATCTTCATGTTCCATAGTTTTTTCAATTCTCCACGAAGGTCGAGGTACTTATCCTTCTTTTCACATTCTTTCAGTTTTATTCTGTGGTCAGCCGGGACACCATAGTCCACAATTTTGCTAGTTCTCTATTTTTTTTTTTTTGTGTGTTGATTATTGTAAGGTCTGGTCTTCTAGACGAGATTAGGTGATCTGTTTGTATGTCAAAGTCCCATAGGAGTTTATATGAGTCATTTTCTAGGACAGATGCTGGGTTGTGCGTATAACATTTGTACGTATGATCAAATTTGAATTTCTTGTTCTTATGGTCGAATTCAAATTTCTTTTGATTCGTCTTTATGAAACGGTTTTATGATACTTTAAGAAGAGTTTCATTTTTTATCTTGAAATTCCCCTTTCATAGTTATGCTCATGCCTTTTTGAGTACAATACCGCTAGTTTGTATTATGATTATTTTACTTCTTGCGTGTTTATTCCAATAGCGTAAGTTGATAATCTTTCACTGGATTCTGAGTGACACCAAGTATTTTCATGAGCCCAGGACTCTTCTTAATATTCTAGCCTATCTATACAATGCAGGAATTTGGATCAACTTGAGTCGTCCTCTGATTTCCACCTCTTCCAGGCCCCTTTCAAATTATTTGAGGACCATTTTAAGCTGACCAACTACATTTCGGATCATCCTCACATCCATGTTCCCAAGCTTTCTTAGTTGTCTAACAACTTCTACGTTCTTATCTCTCTTTTTGCTTTCTTTAATTTTTACTCTGTGTTCTCTTGGGTCGGCAAAGTCCATACAAGTGTAAGTTCTTTTTTTGTTAAGTATTTCAACGTCTTGTCATCTGGGTGGGATACGTTGATCTGATTCTATCTCGAAATCCCAGGGAATTTTAGGCATCTCATTCTCCAGAACGGATTCTGGTTTGGGCATGTATCATTTGATAGTATGGAAAAATTTCAATTTCTTGAACAATTCCAAGATGATCATCTTACCCAAGCAATTGTATCTAGTTTTATTCACCATTTAACGCAAGTTTGCTACATTGGTTTATTATATGATTAATGGTTTCTTCTCTATCAACATATCATCTACAGTTGTTATTCTATTGCATATTATCGATTTTTACTTCTATATAATTGGTCTTTACAGCGTTATATTAGGCTGCTTTCACAAGAGAATCACTTTAGCTTTCGTGAGCATAACCGGGCCTTGCACTGTGAGATTTCACTAGTTTGTCAGTTGATATTCACATACAGTTATTATTATTATTATTATTATTATTATTATTATTATTATTATTATTATTAGTTGTTGTTGTTGCTGTTGTAATAAAGAGAAATAAGATTGTTTTTAAATTGTGCAGACATTATTTTTATTATTTTTATTTTTACTCCTAGGGAGTTTTATTCAGTCTCTGGAGTCTAAGTAACAACAAGCCCCCTTAAGTCTCCAGGACTTTTCTCAGTATTCTGGCCGATATCACCAATGCTCTGGTTTGGATTGTCACCACTCCTCCTCTTATTTCCAAGTTCTCTAGTTCTTTTACCAATTTTGGTGGTTGTACCAAGAACACCAATTACAAGTGATATAACCGGCACTTTCATATTCCACAGTTTTCTCTTAAGCCTAGCAATCTCCAGGTATTTATCATTCTTTTCGCTCTCTTTAAATATTACTCTGTGGTCAGACAGGAAAGCAAAGTCCACAAATCTACAAGTTCTCGGGGAGGGGGTTCTTAAAAGGTCTGGTCGTCTGGCCGAGATTAAACGATCCGTTTGTATCTCAAAATCCCGGAGGAGTTTATGCGCCTCGTTATCAAGGATATATTCTGGATTTTGTATATACCATTTGTTTGTATGGTCAGATTTAAATTACTTGCACATTTCACAGTGGATCAACTTGCCCGTCCAGTCGTGTCTAGTCTTATATTCTTTCTGGGATAATTTGCTGCATTATCATGAGATTGATCGTTTAGTTTTCATCACTACATAACCTACATCTGCTATTTTATTGCATCTTATCTATTCTTGCTTTGATATGGTTGTTCATTATGGCGTTGTTTTGTGCTGCCCTTATTAGAGATTCAGTCTTTCACTGGAGATTTCCCCTTTTTTTTTAGCTATGTCCACATTTTTTCGTGTAAGATGTCGCTTATTAGTCGCTTGAAACGTCCATAAACTTGTTTTCCTTCCCATTTTTGTTTTCTGGTTATTTCCCTACTGCTGATCTTCATGTCATCAGTATTGTTTCCAGTGGCAATAATCAGTATTCCTTCACACTTTTTTATGTAGTCTTCAAGTCCTGGTATCGATGCCTCAACGTTGTCTTCAATGCTGGCTTGTCTTCTTCCTCCTTTTTTTGACACATATTGTTTGTTAATGTGATCTCAAAGATGCTCGGCCTTATGCATGGTCATTAGTTTTCTTGTTGTCTTGTCTATTTGTTTAAGGTCTTCTCTGGTCCACTTCAAGAATGACCCCAGGTATCTTACAAGACAGACTGCCCCGGTATTTATCCTTTTCATAAGGTTCCTGCTATTGAGTTTCGTCTCGAGTAATTTTCTGGTTCTCCTGAGATACGCTTTCTTAATTTTTTCTTTCATATCCATTTCTTTCATGATGTCAACTTCCAATATTTCCAAGTATTTACAGGTTTCCTTTTCTTAGAGCGTTCTATTTTTCTTTATATGGTAATTCGATTCCTTCTGTCATGTGTCGGTTTTCGCTTCTCATTTCTAGCATTGCACATTTTTCTATGGCAAATTCCATTCCTATATCTTCACTGTATTTTCTTACTGTCAGTAATAGGGTTTCTAATTCTTTGTTGTTTTTGGTAAACAGTTTGAGGTCGTCCACGTACATTCATTGGTTGATATTTATTTGAAATTTACTGAGATAGTTTCTGAGCATTTCCTAAGAATGTGATTGAGTTTCATCATTGTTTTTACGAATAATTATGGGGATATTGCATCTCCCTGGAGTATGCTTCTCTGGATTTTTACCTCTGCTAAGGTTTTTCTTCTCGCTGTCATTTCCACTCTCCAGGTTTCCATGATCTCAATAAACTGTATGATATCGTCGGGTATTTTACACATTTTGAGACAGCGTAATACACAGTTTTGAGGGACGATATCGTATGCCTTTTTGTCGTCAATCAACGTCACAGCTAGATTTTTTGACTCGTTCCACTCTCGTTGATGATGTGTTGATCAATATATAGTTGTTCTCCTGTGACCCTAGTCCCCTTGCTGCATTCTCTTTTTTCGGGGAAGAGTCTGCGGCTTATCAATGAATTGTAGATTTCTTCCCAAATTTTTGCCATTAGCATTTTTTCACATCATCGGTAGACACGTTATGGGTTTATAATTGTTTTGGGCAGCTGCTTTGAGGGTGTCTTTCTAAATCAGGATGGTCTTCTCTTTGGTCGTCCATTTTGGTATCTCAGTTTTTGGTATGCATTTATTCATTTCGGTAGCCAGTCTGTCGTGGATGGAGGTGGATTTTTCAAACCAAAATCCATGTATGCCATAAAAGCCTGGAGTTATCCAGTGTGTTTTTAAAGTGTTGTTTTGTATGCGTCCAGGTGTATTACAACCTTAGCACCTTCTTCGAGTATTCACCATTCTTTCCATGTTGTTTATCCATTCAGTTTTTTTATCTTTCCATTCCCATATTTTGCTCTCTTTGTTTTTTTGCCTCCTTTGCATCCGGTTGCTGGTATGTCTTTCACTAATCTGAACCTATTTCTTGAGAGAATTTTCTTTCGTTTTTTGAAATGTTCTGTTTTGTATGTATTCTTTGATCTTGTATCGGTATCTTTTGAGTCTTCCTTCTTTCGCCTGTACATTTTGATTAGTCTCTTCGAGTTGCATTTTTCACTATATTTGCCATGCCTTTTCCGTTTCGTCCGAATATATCATTATTCTCTTTTTAGTAATTTACCTTGTTGTCGAAGTCTTCTTATTTGCGATTCTAATCTTTGTTCTCAACCGTGTTTTGACTTTCTTTCTGTGATCTTTTGGTGAACCCGAGTTTTTTTTCACGAAGTAATTTTACTCTTGCATGTATTAAATCGTTTTATTCCGTGATGTTGTTTGCTAGGATAGTTCTCAATAATCGTTCATTTTCTCGGATTCGGACTTGGATGTCCTCCAATCTTTGTTTCTGAGAGAAGACAACGTACCTTTCTTTTCAGACTTGATTCTTTTCATGATTTCTACATTAATTTTTCCTTTTTGGGTCAGTGTTTGCGCCTTTGTGTTTACGATGCGTCGGTCACTATCACTTAGCGTTTGGTTTTGGTTAGGAGTTCCTAGTTTTCCTACATTTAGTTTTTTGGTTACTGTATCAGGGATCAGCTGATACGTTTGCCTATATATATTTTTGGTGGATTTTTAGTATTTCAAGGTCAGAAAACTAACCATTTTTTTGTTATTGTCCTAATCTGGTCAGTGAGCCTTTGATTTGTTCTCTTACATCTATTGAATTCCGTCCAAATTTCTATCATTCTTTTTTCTATGCTCTATTTTTTGTAGGGTTGCTCCTAAAATAATAGTTTACCGCTAGTTTGTTATCTTCCCTTGTCTATTTTTTTACGCTGTTGTCTCTAATTTGATTGATTAATCTGTTCATCTTTTGTTTACTTGAAAAAGAAAATTTTTGTATACATGTAAGAAGGACAGCCAACATATACAGTGTTGCGTTCTGGTTAGTGAACGCTTGTAATATTAGATAAAGGACAAACCACGATATGGGAGGAAATAGAGATATATTCTCAGGAAAAATTATATACAATAGAGAGACTATTAGTAGACAAGAACATAGGATTAGTGAATACAGAATAAAGATATTGTCCAATGATAGTATTGGCTTCCGTTATTACGGTAGCAAGTAAGGTGATCTAGTGCGATCTCCAGTTTCCAACGCTCTAATACTATTCCTATAAGAAGCTGCTCTTCACCTTCTAGTCTGCTCTGGTATTAGTAGCTACTGCTATATATGGCAGATGGACTAGTTCCTTGTGTGGAAATAGGTGGCTGATACCCAACATACAGAATACCGACGTGTTCCCTCAAGCTGTTTATAAAGGGAGCACCTCCCAATAATGACACCCAAACCTGCTGTCTTGGCCCCATATTTAATTTTTTTTCGATTTGTCATTTTGCAAGGGTAGTATATTATGTCTATAACAGACCCAAGATTTGTTTATTAACTCGGTACCTGATACAGATGTGACCGTGTATACTTATGGTAAGAGTTCTTTTACAGCGGGTAACAAGAAATATAAAATGCCCAAGTTTTAACTTAGTTTAAGTCTACAGACTGGCTATTTTCATTGTGGAACTCATACAATATGTCACTGAGCTATTTCCTGCATCTTCATGTTGGCTTTTGTATTTATTGCCATGATTTATTGAAATCTCGTTTCTACCAAATCTGGCCCAATCAAAATATCAATTTTGCTTCTAAAATATTTTAAGTCACGTATTGGATCGTAATTGTTCTCCCATTATTTGCGCTTTCCAACCAGTTCCTAACAATCATTTTTCATCCATCGCGAGGCGGTACTAGCAAACGATATATAAATTTTAAAAGAAAAAAATTAGACGTTTTTGAAATAGTTTTACTGAAAAAATCTTGAAAAGTTTCGGTCTTTAAATTGCAAACATTTACCAAAGATTTCATGTTTGAGCGACAAAACAAAATCTATTATGCATTTCAAATTAAATTTAAGGTCAACTAACCGATTTTCTTTATTCAAATAACAGATAGTCCGCAGAAAAGATATATTCCTTATATTTAGTCGGTAGGAATTTGAATCTATGCAGTTCCCCACTTTTATTTCCATTAGAAAAGGTCACGTAGCATTTGGAAACATTCGATTCTAAATTAATCACCACCCGTTTTTTAAACCTTTTCAGACCACCCCCTAAATACATTATTCTTCATCTATCTCAGGGAAGTCCAGACAGACTATATGGAATTTCCCAGAAAAAAAAATAAAAATAAAACGTTCAAATCTAACCCATGTTTTTGAAATAGCAAAACTGAAAAAATTTGGAAAGGTGTCTTCATTTTAATTACAAAAAATTACCAAATATTTCATGTTTGAGGGACAAAATAAAATCGATTATGCATTTTTTAATAAAGACAAGTTCTACTAATTCATTTTCTTCATTCAAATTGCAGATTGTACGCAGCGATGATTTGTTCCTTTGAATTAGTCGGTAGGTGTTCGAATCTATGCGTTTTCCTCACTTTTTTTTTTTACTGGAATACCTTAAATCGATTAACTATGTACAAATTTGTTGCATTGATTGAAATACTTGATAATTCTTAACTTTGTGCCAAAAAATTATCACCGTAGAGAAAATTAGAAAAATGTGCAAAAATTATTGCCGTTAAAGTTGAAAACTTAGATTGTTATGAATATTAGTAAAATATTTTAAAGGGAAAAATATCAGCTTTAAATAAAGCATAAATGGGTGATATGCCATGGAATAAACTAAACAAAGTAAAATCAAATCAATCAAAAATACAAGCATTTTTTATGAGATTGACAGATATACAGCGACTGACTATCTTATTTAGACTTCATTTGGGGCCGTGTTTAACGTAATTATTATCATCACAGAAATGTCATCGCGCTAATCCCCACGTGAAAGGCATGAATTCATATGATCTCTCTCTATATATATGTAAATTGTATAGAATACTAGGTTCTTTACCTATGGATTAGGCAACCACTCTAGGAGAATGAAAACATGAAATACAAACCAGCCTTAATCTGCTTAAAAATTAACTTTTTCTCACATCCCGCCCGTGGTGAAGGATTGAATAAATATATATTTCGACTTCGGAGTTTTGTGAGAGAATGCTACTTTGGGACAGGGGAACACGTTTCTTTAATGCAACTCGTTTCATCATTTCCAAACAAAGAATTTCAACATTCGCAACAAAGCCAAAATGTGTGCCTTACTTCTAGTAATTTCTATCTCCAATAATTTTTTGCATCTTCCCTTAGACCCGGTTTGTGCAACAAACCTTTGCTCATAAGCGTTATTTTACAGTACGTAATCAGCATTTTCATTTCATAGAACAAGACTAATGAACCGAGCCCGTCTTTCTGTTCATCCATAGCTGGAAGGGAAACAGACGGAGTCATACTTTCCCCCAATACATAAGCATTAAGTGAAAGGCAAACAGTTTTGTCCAGGATATGATTTCGGGTTGCAGATTTGATTTCCTAGAACGCTTAGAGTGCCTACAAAATATCTACTACAGACATGATGTAACTCAAGGTAAATATTAAACCGAGAGCACCAGATTTAATTCATTCTCCTTTATACCGAAGCACAAAGGGTAAAGCAAACAACTTTGTCAGGGATTTTAACTCGTGTCACTATTTCCATTTTCCACGACGATAGCCGTTACACGATATCTCTTTAATTGGCGGATGCTTTCATGACTTCGATTTCGAAATGAGTTATAACATATATATAAATATATTTATATATTTATGTGTGTGTGCATGTGTATTTGTATGTTTCTGTGTGTATGTGTGTGTAATTGGGATGCAATCTCTCATGTTTTGTTAATTAATGAATATTAAATAATAAATATTTTATCGGTATACTTTTATTAAAGTCTTTTCAAGTTTTCTGATAAGTATCTTGGTATTTGTTTGGAATTGGTGGAAGAATTTACCAGTATTGTCTCGAGCCCTTTCGAACCTTTCATAGCCCATCATCAGTGGTTGTTTTCATGTTTAAATAATGTTTTAAAAGGTTATATATATTTTTTTTAGGTTATATATATATATATATATATATCATGACAAGCAACCTGCATGGATTTCCCTGTCTCTCTCTTGCCATTCGTCCCTATAATCTTCTATATAAACCACACACACACACACGCACACACACACACACACACACACACACACACAAAATGTTGTGTCCTAGTTATAATGATAAATTTCATCTAATGGTGAGGCTCCAGTTCTGGAGGTGTTGGGTGTAGGAAATACCCTTTCATTGCCATTACTCCTAGATCCATTCGGACTCTTAATGATAGTAACTGTTAGGGTCTCATCTATGCGGCAAATATTCATATTTACAAATTATTCGTTTTAAGAATATTGATATTATATAAAAGAGTAATTGAAGTTTACATTTTATACATCTGTGTTTGTATTCGGTAAAGTGGGTGATGGTGTGTTAAAAAAAGGGCAATATATAGGAATACATCGTACCATATAACGTAGTATAGGCTGCTTTTATTCGATATAGTAATTTGAAGCTATAATTTTTAACTAAAGATGAAAATATTTAGTTACTTGAAGTCATATAGCTGTGTGCAAAGAAATTATTATTATCAAGTAGAAATCATTACTTGAAGCGCTATAAACATTTATAAATTATTTAAAATACGCAGACATACTTGAATCCATACAATGTTGTGTAAATTATTTGCTTTAGATAGCTGCACTTGATATCATAAAACTTTGTACCAAAAATTGTTAAAAAAAATCTCAAGATACAACGAAACAAAAAATGTATGATGTAAGCAATGCCGAAATCATTAACAATATAGTTAAATTTAATAAATCAGTTAACCATGTTTGAAAGTAGGTTCGTTAAAAGGTATTACACTCTGCCAATGGAGTCCAATGAAAGATTTTATGTCAAAAAATTTACTTTCTTCTACTTTCTAGTTTCTCTGTGAAGACGTTTATTGGTGGCTAGACGAGATTGTAGATCTACATATTTTTGGAGGCGATACTGTATTCACTTAATGGAAACCAAAAGTAGTTCAGAACGTATCATTTTTAATGAAGCTTCGTTCGTCGATCGACTAGACATCACCGGAGGTTTCAAAATGTTCGTCATTTCTCTCGGTCTTCTTTTAAATGAAAAAAAAAAGTGCACAAAGATTTGCACAATTTTTCATTTTAGTGATATTTAGGCGTCTTATATCTTATTGAAATCGAGTAATACTCTTTTCTCTTTTAGCAAATTTATTCTGTGCTAAACTAAAACACGTAAGGAACGTATGGATGTTAACCATAGCGCATTGATTAAGAAAATCTCACTGGTCTGAGAGACACACGTACCGAAATGTTTATGGGCAAAGAGAGATAGACTTAGCGAGCCAAGTTCAAATTGAAGACATGGCTGTCAACGTCAAACATTTCTTGCAGTATCTGACACCACATTTCATTATATTTAATTCAATTCATTTGTGTTCCAACGACTATTCTTTCCTTAGACTTTCTCGTCAGAAATGATTGAGAGAATTTTAGAAAAATTGATGCAGTTTAATTGTGCAATGGCCGTAATCATACTAGAACATTCCTATTATTTGAGTGGTAGAGAGGTGGTACTTACCCCTCTTCGGAAGATACTGTCAACGTATACTAACTCCCACAGACAGATCGTGTATATTTGAAGTTCAACGCCTCAGACCAGTAAATCAGACCATGGAGAAAGTACTAAGAAAATAAGACTAAGTGAACAAAAACTAAAGCTTTATATATGATTATGTAGTGTGACGGCAAATTGACTAAAATCCCGAAACGGGACTTTATTTTTGCACGTGTGAAGACGCCGCAGGTTGGCACTTGATACCCTATAGAATAAGTCCTCGTTCGGAGTTTTTCTCTCAGGCATATAAGACCTGGCATATTACGTGAGGGATTAATTTAGGGCCAGACTGACCTCCTCTGGCAAGGGGTTCCAAATTTTACACTATCCACACACCCACCAAGGTCACTAAACTTCCTCCCCAAGACAACAGAAGATATGGACCTATAGGTTTTAGTCGTAATAATATTATATTGTAGTAGTCGGCAACTCCGGTTCCCCGTGTGATATTTTATAGGAATTAATAGGACAATTCTAAGCAAGATAACATAAGGCGAATAGAAGCTGAAAAGGAAATATGAAGTAACAAATTCGTAGAAGATACGGCAAAGAACAACTTTGACCACGTGGTAACATTAAAATACATGAATCCTTTACTATACAAAGAGATACACTTTCAAAGTGTCAAATATATAATAATGAATTGAACAGTCCATGGACATAAATGTCTTTCTTCTTTTCTGTTCTTTCTTTTCTTCAAATTGAGAGAGAGAGAGAGGGTGGTATATAAAATTTTGGTATAAAGGAGAAATAGCCCCAAAGTTACTTATCTTATTTTTCGACGAGGTTCCACTGGAGAATCTTTCTTCTTTTACGGGCTAATAGACTTTATGCTATTTTCAATAGTGGCTTGAAGAACTTGGGTCCCTCGTGTCTCAGATATGTTTTTGTCTTCTTCACCCGGAGTAATTGGCTATAGGTCTGTCTGCCACGAGCCCCTTCCAATAACAAACATTTTTTCTCGTTTTTTTCGCCGACAGGGAGAAGGGTGCCACTTCCGTTTTAGGGCCCCAGACAATCATTTGGCTTCTACCTTCCTCCCCGCCCCCTGGTCAGGCGATTTTGTTAGGGCTACTAGATGTCACCCAAGTCAGGTTACTGTTAATTCAAACAGCAGTCATCCCACTTCCATCGTCTCAGTGGGATATCACGTGACAGTAGGTATCATTAATAACGATTTATACAACTTGACTAATTCTGAAAAAAACATTAACTAAGAAAGCTTAATAAAATAACAAAGTGATGTATAATGTTTGGAATTATTATACAAAATTTATCTCAAATATTCCGAGGTTAAGAGAAGACAGAAAAATCCAATGGGTAAAAATTCGAACACACAGCAAATACGAAAACGATGACTCAAAATGCGTTGTATGAATAAATCACGAGATCTAAGAATTCCAAATAATATTAAGCAGAATTACAAATCAAATATATATATATATATATATATATATATATGTGTGTGTGTGTGTGTGTGTGTGTGTGTGTGTGTGTGTGATATGTAAATAAAGATAACGTAATATCAAATGATATTCGAAAGAAAAATGTTCACTTTCGACCTGAATTGAAGAAGACATCCACCTCTATATCAGAAGAAATCATATCAGTTGAATTTGTTGCTTCTAAATTAGTTCTTCGGTCGATATCAAATGATTTCAACATTTTTTTAACCTTTGAAAAAAATGTCACGTTCATTTTCCCGGTGAATATATACATTTTTATTACATTTATTTTATTTCTATATTTTTTTATTGTTGCATTATTTCGATCGTATTACGGATGGACCTGTCACGTTTACCAATGAATAATGTGTTATCCATATTATTGTCTGACCAACTTTACTTACAACTAATCATTTTAGACTAGACTCTGTGAAGAAATGTCCTCTATAGGAGAAATCTTAAATAAAACAGGAAAAAAAAGAATACATAAAACATTGAATACTGTAATTCATTAAATATCGAGAATACAAGGAATGTATTTAAAATCGGAAACTGTATATTCACTTTTAAGAAGATTTCAAAGAAAAATTATCAAGATACTTTATATATACAGAAATATTATTGATTCTACCGGAAGACAAAGCTTAAATTCATTGCTAATCGGATTCTTGTATACATTTCTGAATATACAGCTCGGAATTCACACACACACACACACACACACACATTCTCTCTCTCTCTCTCTCTCTCTCTCTCTCTCTCTCTCTCTCTCTCTCTCTCTCCAACCGTCCCTATCACCCATCGATCCTGGTTGGTCGTCTAGGCTGTATCCAGTGTTCACACATAGATTTTGTAGGTCTTTGCTGGTCGGCCAACGCTGGTGCATCCACGCGATGGAGAGCAACTGTAAGTTTCCTTTGACATGCCTCATAAATTGAGTTGGTGGCCTAACAGGATGGGCACTTGGGTCTTAAGGTAAACAAATTAAGGCGGAAATGCCACGCGAATTTCGCTGGTTGGTATGGGGGAAAGAAGTGTGACCACGAAAAAAAGCAGAGCAATGTGAAGAAACAAACTTGCAGAAGTCGAAATTTAGTAGAATAAAAAAAAGATCAGTGTCTTAAGAGGTTACTAAAGTAAAAAAAAGCTGTTTTTAGTTGGCCCTGTACCAGTCACGCGAAAGCAGAACGAAGAAACGGTTAACTGAAGATTCGTATCTCGCTATATGAGTTCATCATAGCAACATTCTCCTTCACTCCACTATTCCGTTCATTTCGTAATAAAAGGAAAATAAAAGAAACAGATTATAATTTCTACGTAAGCGGTATGATTGTTTTCCCCTATATACAACACATATGTAGGTGTCTTGAAGAAAACGTCGCTTCTGAGTTCTCATTTAGTTCTTCAGGAGAGTACCACATGTTTTGTTCATCTTCCGAGAACAGTTTGTTTTTGTATAAAATAATAATGATCTAATATGTCATTTTTATACTAGGCAAAGCCGCTTACTGCTGTCCAACTTATTCATTTTGACTAGACTTTGAATTATTTTTTCTGTGTTTCATCATATTTTTTTTTTCAGATATGAACGTATTACCTCAGGTGAAATTCGAGCACTATGCGTTTTTTGGTAGCAGTTGCAAATGAATGCATGCCATGTTCATAAACACTGCATCAGAGGAAGCAACTCGTTTTGTAACGCAGCAAAAAAATATTACACCAAGAAAAACATAACAGCATTACTCGAGATATACTTCAAAGCTAAGCATTTACAAGATCATCACAATGCTGGAAGGGACACCTAATGAGGACCAAACACACTAATCAACTGTAAATGGTCAATGAAACTGGCTAACTAACCTTTTTCAACTCGACGAGATGCCTGAGAATTTGTTTTAGAATGGCTTATATTGATTGCATTACATTATGAAAGTGAAAAAGTGTAGAAGAAAATGTCTGGCACAGTTCTGCTTTTTATTCAACAGCTGCTCTCAGCAAATTCGATTGCCAACTACAATGTGAAATTACCTACTTTTTGGAAAAAAAAAGTGGTGGTTGCACTTCAGTAAGAGAAATAAACTAGTTAAGAGCTATTATTTATCTGCATTGCTAAATTTTTATATTTTCATAATTTCAAGAGGATAACCATTTCCTGCCTCTCGTGCTGAATTATGAAGAACTATTTTGAGTATCATTCGAAAAACATTCTCTTTTAAAAGTTACCCTCGTTAAATTTGATTAATAAAATATGGATTAGCAAAAAACGTTACCAGAAAATAGCATCAAAGACTAACGAAATTTACGCAAATGATTAATGCATAGGTCATCTTCTCAAGTTTCCAAAACTAAATTCCAGATAAATTTATTTATTTAGATTTTTTTTTCTAGTTAAAATCTTCAAACTATAAACTGGTAAAATTCATGAAGATAGAGAATGTCAAGACAAAAAGTATCATTTATTCAAGATTTCTTCAGATGTTGCTAAAGGAAGATATAAATATTTCTTTTTACAAAACAGAGACGCAAATGTCTCTACATGATAATCTTACTTGTAGTTCATTTTATGGATCGATCCAGAGTTCAGATTGCCTTAAACATGCTTGCTTACATGCTACCTTCACAGCAGGCTACAGAGAGCTACAGACATACATCTATTCTTTTTCCCGCAGAGATCTTCATATGTATATCCTTATAAATATATCATTATAAATCTGCACGCATTTTTTTTTTTTTTCATATAACTGCACATTCCCGCTGGCAAAGCTCATATCCTGATAAGACATTTTCTGAAATATTATGTAAAATGCGTAAGCAATTTCCTCGAGAACAATAGTATACACTCATTCACTCCCAATAGTATACACACACATACACACACACACACACACACACACACATATATATATATATATATATATATGCACTCACACACATACATGAGTATGTGTGTGTAAGTGAGTGTACGTATGTGATGTATGGGTGTGATAACATCAGAGTAACCGTTGATTCCTGCTGGGTAGAAATATCAAAGAGGCGTAAAAATGTCCTAGCAGACAAGAGGCTGCCAATGGACGTTGAGGAAATGATTTTTAATCTCATGTTTTCCTATTGGTGATGTTTTTAACGAACAAACCTTTCAGGAAAGACGTAAGCAAGGAAGAAATAAATAAACAAATAAAGAAAGAAAGAAGAAAAAAAAACTAAGAAAAAAGAAAGAAAAAAGAAAGGACTTGGTCAAAATTATTAAAACTTGGAGGAAACTGTAAACTAAAATGATGTAAGAAATAGTGACATAATAAAACTGAAAGAAGAAGATGAAGAATATACTCCTAGAGGTAAATAAACTATATATTTACCCAACCCCTCCGAAACGAGCAGGATTTGACACAAGGCCAATTTCTACCTAAAGAGGAGTTTACTAAATAAAAGGGGAACCATAAAGTACAATAAGAACAGGATTTTCAAAAAAATAGACGAAGATCATTAAAAAGAATACATGAGACTATTGAGCTGAAATATTTCATTTTCCTATTTGATAATTATGTTACCAAAATATAAATCGTAAGGTAGTGATCTGCAAAATTTATATTTCGAATGTTCAACTCGTCTACAACTTGTCAACAGTCTTAAAATGTTTAACTCAGATATCCCAAGGGTATAAATTTCACTTGTTGCATACATCGAAGAATGTTTACTATTCATTTTCATTAAAAGTCACGTTTGGTTATATTGATATTTAGAGTTAATATCAGAATTATTCTCAGGAAAATTTCTCGTGCATTATTAAAGTTATTATTACTATTATTATCTACTTATTTTGAATTTTTCGCATCAGCGATAGTCGATGGACTTTCACTGGAGTTTGAGTGACTGGAAGTCTCTTCATGTCTCCAGGACTCTTTTCAGTATTCAGGCCGTTCTCAACAATGCTGCAGTTTGGATTTTCTCCGCTTCTCCTCCTAATTCCAAGTCGTCCAGTCCCTTTAATAGTCCTTTAGTTACTGTACCGAATGCACCAATTACAATTGCTATAATCGACACCTTCATATTCAAGAGTTTTTTTTGTTTTTGTTTTTTTTATTCCCTAGCAAGGTCAATGTACTGATAATTCTTTCACTTTCTTTCAGTTTTATTCTGTGGTCAGCTGGGACCGCAAAATCTACCATTTTGCAAGTTTTCTTTTTTTTTTGTTTGTTGTTGATTACTATAAAGTCTGGTTTTCTGGCCGAGATTACTTGATCCGTTTCTATGTAAAAGTCCCATAAGAGTTTGTGTCTGTCATTCTCCAGGACAGCTGCTGGGTTGTTTATGTACTATTTTTTCGTATGGTTAAATTTAGATTTGTTGCACATCTCCCAGTGTATCACCTTGCCCATCCAGTCGTATTTAGTCTTATACTCCTTCTGTGCTAATTAACTGCATTCGCTTATAATGTGGTAGATTGTTTCGTATCTATCACCACCTACCCTACATTTGCTTTTTTGCTGCGTCTTATCTATAGTCTGGCTTCAATTTGATTGGTGCTTATGGCGTTGTTTTAAGCTGCAATTAGGAGAGATTCTATTTCTCTTTTAAAGTTTTTTTTTCATTGTCACGTCCAGGTTTTCTCGTGTGAGATGTCGTTTAAAGCGCCCATAGAGTTGTTTTTCTTCCCATTTTTGTTTCCTAGTTATTGTCCTTCTATTAACCACCGTGTTGTCAGTATCGTTTTTGGTGGCTATAATCAGTCCTCCTTCATGTTTTTCTATGTCGTCCTCGAGTCGTTGTATCGATGCGTCAACAATCTTTAATGCTAGAAAATCCTCTTCCTCTTTCTTTTCTTGATGCATATAGTCTGTCAACGTCGTCTCTGTGATGAAGTGTCTTATGCATGGTCATTAGTTTCCTTGTTCTTTGGTTCATTTGCTTAAGTTCGTCTCTGGTCCACTTCACAAAGGGTCCCGAATATCTAACGAGGGGTACAGCCCAGGTATTTATTTCTTTGACAAGGTTTCTGTAAGAGAGTTTTGTCTCAACTAGCTTTCTTGTTCTTCAGGGATATCCTTTCTTAATTTTGTCTTTCATCTCCACTTGTTTAATGGTGTCAGCCTCCAAAATTCCCAAGTATTTGTAGGTTTCCTTTTCTCAAAGCTTTCTCATCTTGTTTTGATTTGGTAGTTCCATTCTTTCAGTCAGATGTCTTTTGTCACTTTTCGTTACAAGCATTGCACATTTTTTTCTATACCAAATTCCATCCCTATGTCCTGACTGTATGTTCTAACTCCATGTATTAGAGTTTCCAGTTCTTTTTTATTTTTTGCTAATAGTTTGATGTCATCCATGTACACTAGAAGATTGATTTTTACTTGCGATCAACTAAGTTTGTATCCGACTGTGCATTTTTTGAGTATCTGGTTAAGTGGCATCATGGCAATTATGAATAGTAACAGTAATAGTGAATCTCCTTGGAATGTACCGCTTTAGATCTTTGCTTCTGTTAATTTTCTCCTCCTGCTGTCAATTCCTCAACTCCTCGTCTTCATGTTTTTCTCGATAAAGTTTATGATTTCATGTGATATTTTGTACATTTTGATGCTTTTTATTATCCAGCTTTGCAGAACCAGGTCATTTGCCTTTTTGTAGACAATCCAGACTACAGCAAGGTTTTTCAGTCTGGTCTTGCTCTCATTTAGGATGTGTTGATCAACTTTGAGTAACTCTACTGTGCCTCTGGATCCTTTGTGGCATGACCTTCATTCGATTTTTCTCCTTACATAGCCGGAGTAATTATTATTTAGCCTCACATGATCATAAAACAGAGTTCTAATACTCACTCAAACGTTCTAGATGGCTTCTGACATAGGTTGATCAACCTTCTAGCTATCTAGCATTGAGCTCGACGAAGGAATCTAGTAACTGTTTTCATTTTTACATTAATCCCTGCGTCTTTACATTATTGAAAAATGATCTTTACCGGTAATTGAGGTTTCTTTGAGACTTCTGGAACCATTTGTCTTCTATTTTTCTCAGAAATTAATTAACAGTTTTATATCAGTTCTTAACTAATTCGGAATGCAATCAATTAAGTTGTTCTAATTGATAATTATCAGAACAGTCGATTTAGGAACATTAAAACGATTGAAAAGTATTTTATATCCACCAAATTGTTTTGGAACATTTGTGCTCAGTCATATATATTTATCTATAATCTGTATTTATGAGAAATCATTTGTTATTCGTGAATATGTTGTAAATATATATATATGGTAAATAAAATACTTCACGTTACTTGTATGCATTAAATATCTTTATTAAGAGCTTTATGTCAAGTTCAGTTATCATATTTGAGAAACGAATGAATAATCACTACACGTAGCACTCACACATTGTTTACTTGCGAACATCCCATAATGTTACAGAATCAGGTCAATATTATTTAATTTAGGTAAACGCTACATTTTTAATAAAAAATATTATTGCTTTATATTTTCGTATGAAAAATCTCCATAAGGTGGTATGAATAATTTTGATTGCACAAATTTTGAGATTAATCTATAACTAGGACTACTTCTCAAAATAAACAAATGATAAATTATTCAAAACTAAATACAGAAACAACTCTCTACGAAAAATTCAGTAAGTATTTACAAATGTTTTCATTTGCTTAAAAACATTCAGATATTCAATCGGGGCGAATTATTCTGGCAGTAGTCTTAAAAATAAACATTTTACAAGGCAGTTTTTTGCATTTCGTATGAATAAAAATGGTTTCCTATATAGTATCAGATTTAAATCGAAAATAATAATAATTGTCTAAATTGAAATTTGATTTGAATTCTCATCGTGTTTTATATTTCTTTTACGTCCATTTTGATCCTGTGAAAGATAATTCTAGATACTCGAATTCAAGTAAATGTTTGGTTGATGAATTCCTTTTCAGTTTTCGTTTGCTTTTTGTATTGAAATGAATAGGTAACGTGTCGACTTCTTTTTAAAAGATTTCCTTCTCAGCAAAATAAAATTCACACTACATCGAAATATCTTCGGGATCAAAGAAATTATTTATATTCTATGCAACTAATGAAGGATATAATATGTACTTTGAGACAAAGAGAGATATATGACAGGCCTGAAAATATAGTTGTATCGTATTTCAGAGGAAAATGTCTACGCCTATTAGAAAGGGGACGTGCACAAGAGAGTTTGAAATAAATTGATGAATCATTTTTACAGAATTAATTATTCATAAGTTCTATGCGAATATTCGGAACACAGAGGCGTATCTTCTATATTGTTGAAATCGCTTTTATTATCATCATCATCATCATCATCTGTATACAACTTTAGCATATATAACCCTCAACCCTTCATCACTTAAAGTGTTATACAAGTTTTCTCAAGCCTTTATTCAAATGAGAATCATTATGAATTTAAAAAAAGGGAAATATTCCTTGTTCCTATTTCGTAAAAAATGAAACTGAAACTATATTGTCGACTCAATAATAATGATAATAATAATAGATCCATCATGGGACTGAGGTTATAGAAGTGAGTGTCATCATCAGCAGGTCCTTCATTGGTATACAACGTAAGAAACCCAGTTGGCATCAGGCAAATTTTAGCTGTTCTAATTTCAGAAACACAATCAATGATCAAAGTAACTGCTCATTTACGAGGCTCCAACGAAAACCTAGTTCTGAAAAAGAAAACAAAAAATGTACATTATTATTTTAAGAACAATTCAATACAAGGTGGGCACAGAAAAAATGACAATTCGGGCAGAATCCGTGAAATTTAATATACCAAATGTTTGTTGACCAAACAAAAATTATTTTAAAGAAAGTTTGGTTTTCTGACCTTGAGATTCGTGGAATACGTGGACAAACAAATTGTGAAGAATATGATTCATATTCCCGCCACGAATCGAAACACTAAATACTGAAGAGCAAAAAACCACAAACCACTGCACCAGAAAAGAATTGTTAAGGAAATAAGACAAAATAAATGTAGATTTATTAATCAAAATCAGGACTAAAAAGAAAACTATATTACTATCTTGAAACCGAGATTTGAAAAAACGTTTAGGTAAAAATCGTAAAAGTAATCAAATTAAGAGTCAGCATGAATAATCTTAACGAGTTCATGTATTCAGGAGTGAAACTTGTCAGTGAAATCAATAGTGATCGTCTAAATAACCTGCAAAGAAATACAAACCCTGGATGGGAAAATCAGCGAGAAGAATAGGTAAAGAAACTGAGATCAATGAAAAAAGGGAAATCATGCAAAACAAAAAAGAAATAGAACAAAACAAAACAGCAGACAAGTTTGACAAATCAAAAGATATCAGCAACAGAAGGGAGGGACCAAAAATACCGAGACAGAGTCAAGCAATAAAACAAAACAGGATATTCATAGATAATGAAATAACATTCCACTAAATAGGTGGAGAATTTACTAAGACAAACAAATAATTGGATGCAAAGAAAAGAAAAAAAGTTTAGGAGTAAAATATGAGAACAGAAAGAAAATAAGCTACTGGCTGAATAGATAAATAGCAGAAAAAAAGAATTACAAAGACTAGAAGATGGACCTGAGGCGGACATACACCTCGAATCCCTCGGAGCAACCTTGGAAAAAGTACCAAATTGACAACACCTAGCTATGGTAGCATACGTGGTTCATGGTTTTAAATATTGACGTTCATCTGTGACAAACTGGTCATTTAACTGAATAAATGACCGGAAGAATCAAGTATACCTGAAAGCATGTCAAAGATGAAGATTAATATGATCCAGGAAGATTCCCTATAAGGAGCTATTAACAGCAATTATAGACCCATAATGTGTCGACCAATGATGCTGAAAATCCTATTCACACAGATTCGGGAAGAGATATATTATTTGCTTGTAAGCAAAGAACAATGTCCTGAAAAACAAAAATAATCCCATTGGGCAATAAAAGGTCCCGAAGACCTTCTGTAGATTGATCAGCACCCTTCAAAATAACAATGGTGAGGCGAAAGATGTCACTGGGCTATGGATTGACTACAAAAAGAACTATGTAACCGTCCTAAAAAAAATTAATATGTGAATGTCTGAAACTGAACCAAATATTCGACAAAATTGTAAACTTATCAAGTATATAATGCATAATTGGAACGTGGAATAAACAACAGGAGGAAAATTTTTAGCAGACGTAAAAATCCAGCGAGGTGTCATTTAGGGAGACGGGTTTTCGTCCCTACTATTTTATTAGCAATGTTGCCACTCAATTACACATACATAGGATCTACTCTGGGTACTATAAATTTACAAAATAACAAATAAAGATTAATCACCTTACGTACATAGACGACGTCAAGTAATTGGCAAAAAGTTAAAAATAATCGGAAACTTAAATATAAACAATAAGATTGTGCAACCAAGATATAGGAATGGGATTTGGTAAATAAAAATGTGTCATTAACATAATGGAAAGTTAAAAAATATAGATTGGTGAAATCTTTAAATTTCATGTTACATTCGAAATAGTTTTAAACATAAAAACGGCTATAAAAATGTCAATTCTCAGCTCCGTTTAATTGACTGACTGACCTTTTAGGACAGTTGAAAGCTCGGATGTTATTGGAAGATAATAAAGTTAGGTGATTAAAATCTTAGAGAATAGCAGTTAGATTCCATGTTTAAGTGAGTCGAAATGATGAGATACTATTTTCTGTCTGTGCACTGGCGCTATTAATCTTGTCAGTAATCTAGATGAAATGAACAAACTTACGTTGTGCACGCGAGAAAAGAAAGCATTGCTTTTGTTATTCATCTCAGCGAAGAAAAAAAAGTGAATAATAAAGTAGATGAAAGTCCATTTGGATCGAAGAAGAGCAAGACGACAAACCAAACTCAAACAGACGATACCATTTAAGTTTACACGCACTTAGATATTATGAGTTTGCGTGAAAATGTTTTTAGTGTACATCAGTACATATTCATGCCCCAGCTATTGGTAGGACGAGACACAAGATTAATTCCTTAGTGGACTAAAGATGGTTTGATTTCAGACTTTTATTTTTCCCAGACTGGTTAAGAAAGAAGGCTAAATAACACAATCTCCTCTAATATTCTTCCTTGGGAACCCACGTTTATTGATACCTTTTCAAAAAACTATTGTATAAAATGAAATTCAAACAGCTTAGAACAATATTTGAAATCGGGTTGCCGATTTCAATTCCTTAGCCGATAGCCTTTACGCAATGCTTTCTATTTTACTTGTTTTGCTCTAACATTTTAGATTACACACTTTTTTCTCTTATTGTTTTATACTTTCTTCGTTTTTCTAACACTTTTTTCTCTTATTGTTTTATTCTTTCTTCGTTTTTTAACTGTTTTCTTTTTTCATTTAATTTTTATATCCTGTTTTAAATTCCTAGGGTTAAAGGGTCCTTTTATTTTTAATCTTTATTCTCCTTAATTTCTTCTATTTCCTCCGACTTTTTAAAAATGTCCTATCGATTATTTTAATCTCACTCGTTTACATGTTTACCAACTGGTCCATTAGGATTTTTTTCTATAATATTTTCATAAATATCACGACTAGTGACTTATAAATACGCAAACGATATTTCTTCGAATCATATATATATATATATATATATATATATATATATATTCGAATGGGATATAGAATGTACCTTGTCAAGTTTCCACTCTCCAAGGTCCAATATTAGCAACGATATATCGATGGTGTACAAACTCTGAGCAAAACGGAAAGAAGACAAAATAAACTCAATTACACATGCCACAATATTTAATGCTCTATATACATGCAATTTTCTTTTCAGGGGATATTTTGGGTGCTGGTTAGATGACTTTCCAATTCCCTGACAGTGACAGAGACAACGAATCTAACAGTCAGAGGTGAAAATCGGTCTTGAATGGGACTGTCATATAATAGCCTCCATAGATCCTTATAGACATGTCACTTCACCTAAGGGAGAAGAGTATTTACTGTATCCCTACAATGTGCATAAGAAACAGGGAGACAGAAAGAGAGAGAGAGAGAGAGAGAGAGAGAGAGAGGCAAAGAGAGTCGGTGAAGGAGAGAGACAGAATATGTACACGATTCACATACATATGATTCTCTGTATAAATAAATATATATACAGTCATCCACAAACAGACTGTTTCGTGGTATCACAACTCTTCAGTGTGGCTACACAAGTAGGACTCTTGAAGCTGGGATCGAAACCCGCCCATCTTTACGTTAGACTTAGTATCAGACCGCTTGGCCAACAAGCGTACCACGTAGGCTAGATAATTATAAGGTATATTAAGTAGCAGCAGCAGCAGCAGCGTTTATTTTTTATATTTTATACCTTAGCGGATACCAGAGTGCTGAATTCGTTCGAAGAGCTTTGCTTTATGCGAGCAACAGCCGTAAATTCCTTCGCCAGAGTGCTCAACCCCAATGGGGGACCGTATATATATATATATATATATATATATATATATATATATAAGCAAAATAATGGAGGAAAAATTAAATCTTACCCATTCTATGATTTATATTGTTATTATGGTGAATTTTCTGAGATTTTCTAAAGGAGCACATATATTGAGTTTAAGTTAAGTAAGTGACGAACAGTAACATAAGGAAAGATTATTTCAAAAGGATTTGAAGATAAAAAAAGTTTGAACGCAGTATTTCTATCTGTCTCTCTGTGTCTCTCCCAATAAACACATATATATATATATATATATAGAGAGAGAGAGAGAGAGAGAGAGAGAGTGAGAGAGTAATGGATAAGTGTTTAAATGTATGAATTGAATGAATTAAGCTTTTAGTAAAAAAAGATGTCAACATATTTTTGAATACAGACAGTCTCCAAAGATTTATTTCATATAATAATAATAATAATAATAATAATAATAATATACTTTCGGATATTGTGTTTTTTTAGCACGTGTCTTTCCGCTTGTTTGTGAATCTATGTCCTTGTATTAAGTGTATGTTTCTGTGCAATGGGTGAGTGTCGATGATTATGCATGTTTCTTTTTTTTTTTTTATTTTATATGAAAATGTATCCATATATATTTTGCACTATAGTTTGGCTTGTAAAGTCCTGTATATGTAGGGAGAAAATGAAAATAATGGTCTTATTCTTAATATGTTCGTGTATTCGATGTTTTGGTTTGCATGAAAAATCTAAAATCCCAAATTGGTCTCGATTTGGCGTTAATAGAAATCACTCCATCAGAAACGACTTATAAAAGCTTGGTAAATCGATAAAGTTGCAACAATGGTGTAAACACACACACACACACACACACACACACACACACACACACACACACACACAAATATATATATATATATATATATATATATTAAGATATAACAGTTAACTTCATAATAATAAAATAACAAAAGAATCAATGGTGCATAGATTGAAAACTATATAAAGCAAAATGCAAAAAAGTTATTTTCTTCGCTGTCAGCTTTCATAGTCAGCCATATTTATATCAAAATAACTGAACGTACAGAAAGAATACTATAAAAATTGAATAAAAGAGAAAAAAGAGAATAGCAGACGTATGATCAGTTTGTGATCGAATTCGAGTCTTCCCAAAAAACGTCGTACAAAACCAAGACTGCGTAATATACGAGTTGAAATAAATCATTTATACGTAGGTTCAGTTTTGTTATGGTCGTGAAATCCGTTCAGGTATACAGAAGGAGAAATTGATCCATCAGCTCTATACTCAGTTCATCCATTTTTTTTTCTTTTTGGATGACTTATCTTCTCTTAGATATTCGGGCAGTTAAATAGAATTGCAATCTATCTATCTATCTATCTATCTATCTATCTATCAGATATTCATATTGATTTTCATCAATGTTTCCCTTATACTATATAAATGGTCATCTTTATTTGATATTACTTTGACTACCGAAATCGTTCAATCTTTAGATATATCTATACAGTAGCCAACAATATTTTTGGGGTTACTTCCACTTTTCAAGTTTCCAATACCATATTGTAAAGCTTTTGTAACATTAACACGTAATTGTATATAAATCACTCAGTTGGCGGGATTTTAATATGCTGACTGAATCCCTTGCAGAGAGTTTGACATTGCACTGCAGCTGCTGTTGAAATTTCAGTTATGAATATCTGGAAAGTGTATATTATACCTTTATTTCCATTACTCCCAGATCCACACTTACCTGAAGTACTAATACCAATTGGGCGACGATCTAATCATTTCTTATTCTATGGAAGCAATCCTATTTTCACGACTGCAGTGTCGAACCGATCTCAGATATTTTTACTCAAAACGGGAAGACTTAATTCGGATAGAGAATGGTTTTGTTTTAGTCTGACAGAGGCTTGTCAAAGTCAAATGTGATGAGTGGTAGGTCTAACAGGTTTGCTCTGCTACCGACTCGGCAGACAAACAAATTTTGGTGTAGATTTGTTCAATCTAAGCGCCTTTTCAAGCACCTTCTTTTCCATCAATCATTTTGACAAGCTTGTAAATCGTAATTTTGGGGATCATATCGAGCAGGGATCCAGAACATACAAAGATATAGATTCATACAATACTGATGTATCAGTCTCTAGGTATGATTCGAATTTGTTAAGCCCTTTCGGCGGAGTTTAGAATATGCTGACTATTCTTTTTTTAGATGAGTGTCTTGCGTATCAAATATAACATCACCTGATACTGAGGCTACTGTTCTTCAGATATGAGGAGAATGAAGTATATTTTCATTGACATTACTGCCAAGTTTACTCAGAACTGGAGTGGTAGAACCCGTAAGAGTCTTATCTATGGCAACAAGAAACACTTCTGAATTAACGTATTATCACCACAAAAATTATAGCTATCAAAAGATTATTTGGTATTATTTTCATTGTCCAATAAGTATTGTTATTATAGTTTTTGCCTTGGATATCCTGTAAGGATTCTATTATTTACGATTATCATAATAATTCTTATATCATAAATCTTATAATAGGGCAGAGGCTAAGAGGGAATTGACCACAAATTTAAATTGTCTCGGTATTTTCTTTTAATCTTGTCGTGCCAAAAACAAATTTTCACTAACTGCAAAATCATTCCTACGATCATCATCATATCGTGCTGGCAGCACGGATATCCCTGACCCTCTCTCGCCACTCCTCCCTATCGTTCATCGCCCTAGGCAGGTCTTCAGGACAACATCCTGTATCCTCACACAGCTGCTGAATGTACGTTCGTGCTGGTCGTCCTGCTTTTGCGCGGCCGTGTGTAGGGATCCATAAGAGTACATCTCTTATGAGTTCATCTCTGCTTCTCCAGCAATGTCCTGCATGTCTGGTTCGCCTAACTTGAATAGTTTTCGTGATAGGGGGCAGGTGGCCGTACAGTTGGTGTCTTGTTGGGTGTTGCTGCCAGGACTTGTTGAGGATTGCACGCAGCATTCTTGTGTAATTGCCATCTAGTTTCTTCTCGAGCCGTTTTGTTAGCGTCCATGTAGTGCATCCATATAGCAGTATCGATGTGACCGCTGCCTGGAAGAAACTGCGTTTCATTTTATCGGTTAGGTCTGATTTCCATATAGTCGATAGCCTATTGATAGCTGTCCATGCTTTCGTTAACCTCGTTTCGATGTCCTTTTCGGTTGATTCGACGCTGCTTCCTAGGTACGTGAATTTGTCTACAAATGCGTCTTCTTCGTTTGGACTTTTATTTACTACTGATATTTTAGGTAGCTTTGGGGGCGGTCTAGTGGGGTGAAGGGGACAATTCGTTTTTGTTGGTTTTTTTTTTTTTTTTTTTTTTTCTTTTTCCTTTTCTGAGGGGGGGGGGGCTGTAGTAGCATTCTAGGCTTTTTCTTCTAAACTACTGTTAGGGCTTTCTTTACGAATTTTTAAATTATTCGATAGAAGATATTTAAAAACATTCTGCCTTGTTCGCTGACATGTGGATAGGCTTAATATCAAATTGGCTTTACAGTAGAGTAAGCGTGCCTTTACATTTAAAACGCATAGTTTAAGCATTATTTTACAAACAAAATACAGCATAACATTCTGTAAAATTCAGCATTTTAAATTGGAATTAAAGACATACTGACCAATATTGACATATTTCTTCCACTTGGCTCCTGAGTTCAAATGCGTCTTCTTCGTTTGGACTTTTATTTACTACTGATATTTTAGGTAGCTTTGGGGGCGGTCTAGTGGGGTGAAGGGGACAATTCGTTTTTGTTGTTTTTTTTTTTTTTTTTTTTTTTTTCTTTTTCCTTTTCTGAGGGGGGGGGGCTGTAGTAGCATTCTAGGCTTTTTCTTCTAAACTACTGTTAGGGCTTTCTTTACGAATTTTTAAATTATTCGATAGAAGATATTTAAAAACATTCTGCCTTGTTCGCTGACATGTGGATAGGCTTAATATCAAATTGGCTTTACAGTAGAGTAAGCGTGCCTTTACATTTAAAACGCATAGTTTAAGCATTATTTTACAAACAAAATACAGCATAACATTTTGTAAAATTCAGCATTTTAAATTGGAATTAAAGACATACTGACCAATATTGACATATTTCTTCCACTTGGCTCCTGAGTTCTTTATTCCTTGTAAAAGAATACAAGAAGGCACGAGGCCTTTTGGTTTTGGGGGAGGGGAAGGGAGCGGTCATGCTTTAACTATATTTTCTATGGGGAACCTAGCTAGCCACATTCGCCGACCCATTCAACAATACAATATATAATCACTCGTCCATCTCCTTGCACGCAGCGACCACCAAAATACCGCATTTGCTCTATGAAAAAGTCCTACTTAAAACCCGAAAGTGATGCATGATTTTTATTTACAATGTATGATTTTTTTACAATGGATATGATGGGAATGGGAGAAAAAAACCCGAAAAACATATATACACGAAAACAAGGAAAAAATCCCCCGTTTGGTTTCCCTCCCATCCCCCCCGTCTAGAAAATTGGAGGCCGACTGTTTTCCGGGTCGAAAGAAACCGGAAACAAGCCGGACCTACCCTAGGTAGGGCGGGAATCCTAATCTACAGAGATAAAAGAAATAAAGGGTCGGGCGCGGTATGGGTCGATACAAGCAGATTATATGATTTTTTACATATGAATTTTCAAGATCTTCAATAAAAGCGGGCTGGGATTCGGGTTGAGGTACAAAAATAATTGGGAGGGGGAAGATCTTGAGAAACTACCGACTAGATGACGGGGACAATGACACACAACATACTGCTAACTAGGTTACAAGGGGAAAAAAACAATTCTACTTACCAGGGATGGGGTCCCTAAGGACCCGTACCATAGACGCCATGGGCCGGCAGAGGAGGGAAGGATGACTCCAACGTTGCCCCCTTTCGTACGACCAGGCTCGCTGCAGTCACCCACCTTTTGCTGAATGTTATGCGATCCAAGCGTTTTCTATCGCATCTGATTTTGACCCTCAGCTGATGCCGAAAATACAAAACCAGATCACGATGAGAAAAGTTTGCATCGTCATACAATCCCTTGTTTCGCGTCGTCCAAATCACCATTCGGGCTACAGCTAGGATCGCGAGAAACACCACACGCTTCTCACCGTGAAACGGAGGAAGAACGTTGTCTACGACGTAACCAACGTCGAGCAGCACGAGCTGTTTGGGTTCGATGCGAGCCGTCCACTCCCCGACGTGATCCCAAAACGGACGGACTCGCTCGCAGTAGTAGAAGGCGTGCTCAGCCGTTTCTTCCAAGCCACTGCCGCAGCGAGTGCAATCAGGCATGTCTGCCAGGCCCGCCCTGAAGTTCAAGCCGCGAAGGGATAACGCATTCCGAACAAGTCGCCAGGTGAGCGAGAACTCGGAGTTGTTCAAGAAGCTCGATCCTGGCGCCCAATTCCAGTGAGAGCGGATCTCCTCCGCCGTCCAGCCGTGCCGCTCGCTGAGAGGATCAGAAGCGGAACCCACCACTAATTCCCGATACAGCTCCTTCCGAGGCCATGAAAGGTCACTGGACCCAAGAAGGTTACGAAGGGCCTTTCGGCACTCGCGGACAAACAGTGCTTCGCCCAAAGGCTTACGTCGACCTTCAGCCTTTGGGTCTGACTTGAGGCGAGGAAAAGTCCGACTCGCCTTTCGTCTCCACACTGAGTCCCCCGTCAAGACACGGCCCAGATATGCAAGTCTTTCAGCAAGCCAGTGGCTCTCCAGATCAGGCATACCCAGACCCCCGTTGCGAGTACGTTGGATACAGACCTGCCTACGGACCATCGGCCTTGCACCTCCCCAGAGCAATCTGGAGAGGGATTGTTGCAGTGCCAACCGACGTGCCTTAGGCAGAGGAAGTACAGCCAATCGGTAAAGGATCAGGGGAAAGACGTACGTGGCGCACGCCTCAGCCCTGCCCTTTAAGGACAACCTCCTTGAAAGCCAGATTCCCACCTGAGCATTCACCTTAGCTTGTACTTCCGACCAATTTCGCTCCAGTTGGAGGTCGGGCCCAAACCACACCCCAAGGATGCGGATGGGTCCGTCACTCCAGCGGAAGGGCCCTGGAAGAGTATTGCTACCCCTCCAAGCACCAAGCCGCAAACCTTCGCTTTTGTCAAAATTGACCTTGGCCCCTGCAATCCGCTCATACTCGACAACCGCCTCTTTCACAGCCTCTATATCCTTGCGGCGGGATACAAACACTGTGACGTCATCAGCGAACGCGGAAACCCTAGCCGCAATGCGGCCAACGAATGGGATACCGCGCAGTGCCGGACTTGTCCCCTCATCCCTAAGCCTGCGCAGGAGGGGCTCCAACGCGAGGACATAGAGAAGAGGAGACAGAGGGCAGCCTTGCCGGACCGAACGCTCGATCGCGATCACCCCCGAACGCCTTCCGTTCACCTGCACCACTGCCTGAGGGTTGTGGTACATCATGCTAATCCATCTGCGGAACTCCGGTTCGAATCCGGCAGTCTCCAAAACAGACGCCAAGAACCGATGGTCAACCCTGTCGAAGGCCTTGGACTGATCTAAACTGATCAGCGCGGATTCGGTGTCGTCTTTTATCCCCTCTAGGACCTCGCGAATCAAGTGCAGGTTGTCCTGGATCGATCTTCCCTTCACAGCAAAGGTCTGCTCGGGGCCGATCAGATCGCTAATGACAAGCTGTAAACGATTCGCTAAGACCCGGGCCAAAATCTTTAACTCTGTGTTAAGCAGAGTTATGGGCCTGTAATCGTCTAAACCCTCCCAAACATGCCTGCCACCTTTCTTCAGCAATGTGATCACGCCCTTGGTAACGCTACCAGGGATGGCTCCCTGGGCGAACCAATGGTTGAACATATCCGTCAGAATAGGCACAAACATGTGCGACATCCTCAAGTACACTTCGTAGGGCAAACCATCTAGTCCCGGCGACTTGTTCAGGCCGACCTGCTTCAACGCGTCACGGACTTCGCATTCAGTAACCACACCCTCGCAGCTAGCCGCTTCAGCCGCCCCAAGGCGGGGGAAGTCGGCCAGATAGCTACGAAACTCCCGGAGCGGGAGATCAGTGCAGCGGGCAAAGCGATCCCGAAAGTGCGCCCGAAAGGCGTCACGTATCTCACGACCCGATCGCAGCAGACGCCCGTCCGGGGTCTTCACAGATGCGATGTACCGATCGGGGAACCTTCGCACTTCTTCTTCACGCGCAGTCGCGTTCGATTTCACAGCTTCGTTGAGAACTCTTTTTAGCCTAGATCTAACTACTGATCCCTTGTAGCGCTCGCTACTCTCACGCTCAAGGTCCCTCCTAGCTAGCTCTACACCTAGGGAGTCCCCCCCAGCCACCGCCCGGGAGAGTCTATCATCTATAGATTTCGCCTCCGCGGTCCTATCTAAGTTGAGCCGTCGACCGTATTTGGTGGCGAAATCTCTAATCCTGTGCTTAAGAGAAACCCACCACCTATTCCCGGTAACCGCCCCCACTAACGCCCGCTGAATTAGGGATTCCAGCCGATCCCGGAAGTCCCGTATCTCCAGTAAGGAGGTATTGAACTTCCAGTAGCCGGCTAGACTAGGCCTATTTGCTAACCGCAGACTGACTCTAATGAGTTTATGGTCAGTCCACGCTATCAAGTGGAACGTGGGACAACTAACAAAATCAATGTCAGCTCTTCTCACTAACACTCTGTCCAAGTAGGAGCCTACTTTGGCAGAGGGCGAGCTATCTAGCCACGTCCACATCTCCCGCCCTGGGTGATCAAGACGAAACCTGTCGACGAGACCGTGACGAGTCACGAAGCCGACAAGGCTGCTATCACACCTTCCCGCACGCCTAGCTCCCCGCCCGACCTTATCTATCTTGGGATCAAGGATCGCATTCCAATCACCCATTAAGACTAGCCGCTTCGTATCGTCCAGGAACGGCGCCAACCGACGAAAAAAGGAAACCCTCTCCGCAACGATATTGGGCGCATAAACCGCAACCAGACGAAACTTGAAACTTTTCACGGCAACATCGGCCACAACCAACCGGCCCCCGTCACCTGCAAAAACAACGTCAACATCAGCATCAAGGCTGCGTCCAACTAGCAAGGAGACCCCAGCGCTGAAGTTGCTGCCGTATGCTGAGAAAACGTTAAAGTCGCTTTCCAGCACCCGACAGTCAGCCTCGCAAGTGAAGTGAGTCTCCTGCACTGCAGCAACATCCACTCCGAGGTTCCTGAGTTCACCAAGCAAGCGCGCACACTTGCTTGAATCCCTCAGTCCCCTCACATTCAAACTGGCAAGGTTTAGAGCCATCAATCCGACTTACCTTACTCAGTGTCGACTATGGGCCGGAAATCCTTGGGTGTGAGGATGCCGACAGCCTGACGCAGGGAACCGGTGCCGAGTTCAGTTGTAACCCGGTTGTCCCTGGTGATTCCGCCGACATCTATCGGGAACCGCAGCTTTAGGGACCTGTAAAGGGACGGGTGAACCAAAATTGGGACCCTGCCCGAACAAAAAGGAATACATTTTTTAAGGGAGGAGTGCTCCAACTCCGCCAGCTTTATGCCCGTATCAGTCTGACAGACCGTACTCAGGTACTTCCATACGCCCCTGGTACGGTCGCCAGCTGACCGGACAAAAGTGGTCACCATGGCTGCACTCCTAAAGTTCGAAGGGTTTGTAATGTTTAAATCATTTATCTTTTCCAAGCTGAGCAGCGGCTTTAGTGCCTTCCGGAGCTGGAAGTCCCCAACTGCTTCCAGCTCCACCGAACACAAAGCCGCTGCCCGCTGTATCTGTCCAATTGAAAGTTTCTCCTCCTGCTGATTTGGTTTCTTTTTTCCGGCAGTGGGGTCAGGTTTTCTTTTAGGTGAGGGAATCGCGGGGAATAGTTCCTGGGATGATATGTCTCTGGGACTAAGTGTGGGAAGGGATGGGGTTCGAGCTAGGCTCGAGGGTTGTGCCCTTTCTGCCGATTGTGATCTAGGCAGGGGGATTCTATAAGGGCGATGGTATTTGTGCAGAAAGTGTTCTTGTTGTGGTGAGAGAGGTGAAGGAGGGTCCATTTGTTTGGGAGGAGACTCTAGTGATATTTTTGGAGGGGGGAAAAGTGGTGGAGGTAGTGTTGAAGGTGATGGTGATGGTAGAGATGGAGGGGGTGACTGTGGTTGTGGTTGTTTTTGGGAGGAAGGGCCTGCCTCGGGCTGGGGTTTTTCCGGGCACATTTTTTTCGCGGCCCCTTCCCCACTGTCCCTCCTCCGTTTTAAATTGGTGTAGGTCTCCATTTCTTCTGTATGGTTTGTTGTTTTTTTCTTTTTCATCTTTTTGGATGCTGGAGATGCTGTGGTTGCTAATGGTACTGGTGCTGTTGATGTCGTTGGGGTTGCTGGTGTTGCTGATGACTTTGGTGTGGTTTTGGGTGCCGGTGTTGCTGATACTTTTGACGTAGTTGTTGCCGGTGTTTTTGGCGATTCCGGCGCTGCTGGTGGTTGGGCCTTGTCTTGTCTCTGAGAAGGGGATGCATTTTGATTTTTTTCTCCCTGTTTAGGGGGCCCCTTTTTCTTCCGGTTTACCTCGGTCCAGCCCTCCTGTTCGTTTGTTTTGGGCTGGATCTGACTCGTGCCCTGGGCCTCCGTTTGTTTACTGATGGTGGTGGTGGTGGTGCTGGCGGTTGCTGAATCTGTTGTTGTTGTTGTGGCTGCTGTGTTTTCATTTTTCTGTGGACAAAATCTGGCAATGTGCCCAATTTGTCTACAAGCCCAGCATCTTGGTCTACGCCCTTCCACCATCACCATCATTTGCCGGTCCCCGCTGATTATAGTCTCGGGGATGGCCTTGAAGCCATCCCTCGTCAGGCACAGCCGGAAGGCGTACTCCCCGTAGGCTGTCCCGGCCGGGGATCTGAGGAGGTTAAATTCCTCTACCTGGCCAAATGCGCTTAGATAGGCGGCCAAAACCTCCCCAGTGATGACGGCCGGGACGTTTGATACCGTGACGCGCAGCCTACGGGTCCCCCTATACTCCGGCTGTAGCCTGAAGTGTTTGGTGACAATGTTGTTTGCTGCCGCCTTCGCTGCCCGTTCTTCAGTGGGCAACAGGACATCCCATGTCGCAAAACTTTTACGGCAAAAGTATTGGCATGGGATGCCTGCCTTCCTCACTAGCTCTTCGAAGATGTCTTTGTTGAGCCCCACAAGCTTTTTCGTTTTGAGGTCAGAAACGACCAGCGAGAGGATCCTGGGTGTTAACTTTTCGACCAACTCAGGGATGGGCAGTATCTCATTCCCCTTGAAATACTTGGCGTATCTGCCCACCCTGTCTCTCTCGAAATCAGCAGGTCCCCTCTGCTGGCCCTTCCAAGCTGTGGGGCTCTTTTGGGCCGGCTGTATCGGGCTGTCTTGACTGTTGATGATTTCCTGTGTCTCAGCGGGGACCGGCAATGAAGGCCAGTTTGCCCCTATAAGGCTTTCCTGTGTTGAGTCTTTTTTTGGGGGGGTATCAGAAGTCGTGGACCCCTCCATGGCTGCAGAAAAATTCTCAGCCAGGAGGGTAAAATTTAGCCTCCGTCTGTTGCAAGAATGGAGGGGGGTTCTACTTTAGGACGAGAAGGCAAATAATACAGTGAAAACAATCAATACAAAAACACTTGTAAAGAAAAGACACTGAAAAAAATACCAAAAATAAGTAGAACCCCTGAAATAAAATTTAACAGAAAAACAAGTCGAACGTATAACAAAGGTTGAACGAAGAACAAGTGACGAAAGACAAGTAAATGACAAAAAATTAAATATGTCAAAACAAGTCAAAATAAAAAAAAACCGTCACTTGCACAAAATAAATTAACTTGGACAAAACAAAACAAGTCTTACTTAACGAATAACAGGTATAACGATGTTCAACAATTCAATCTGAAAATAACTTTAGCAGAATGACCTGAGGAGCAGGCTTCTTCCTTGGCTCCTGAGTTCTTTATTCCTTGTAAAAAAATACAAGAAGGCACGAGGCCTTTTGGTTTTGGGGGAGGGGAAAGGAGCGGTCATGCTTTAACTATATTTTCTATGGGGAACCTAGCTAGCCACATTTGCCGACCCATTCAACAATACAATATATCATCACTCGTCCATCTCCTTGCACGCAGCAACCACCAAAATACCGCATTTGCTCTATGAAAAAGTCCTACTTAAAACCCGAAAGTGATGCATGATTTTATTTACAATGTATGATTTTTTACAATGGATATGATGGGAATGGGAGAAAAAACCCCGAAAAACATATATACACGAAAACAAGGAAAAAATCCCCAATTTGGTTTCCCTCCCATCCCCCCGTCTAGAAAATTGGAGGCCGACTGTTTTCCGGGTCGAAAGAAACCGGAAACAAGCCGGACCTACCCTAGGTAGGGCGGGAATCCTAATCTACAGAGATAAAAGAAATAAAGGGTCGGGCGCGGTATGGGTCGATACAAGCAGATTATATGATTTTTTACATATGAATTTTCAAGATCTTCAATAAAAGCGGGCTGGGATTCGGGTTGAGGTACAAAAATAATAGGGAGGGGGAAGATCTTGAGAAACTACCCACTAGATGACGGGGACAATGACACACAACATACTGCTAACTAGGTTACAAGGGGGAAAAAACAATTCTACTTACCAGGGATGGGGTCCCTAAGGACCCGTACCATAGACGCCATGGGCCGGCAGAGGAGGGAAGGATGACTCCAACGTTGCCCCCTTTCGTACGACCAGGCTCGCTGCAGTCACCCACCTTTTGCTGAATGTTATGCGATCCAAGCGTTTTCTATCACATCTGATTTTGACCCTCAGCTGATGCCGAAAATACAAAACCAGATCACGATGAGAAAAGTTTGCATCGTCATACAATCCCTTGTTTCGCGTCGTCCAAATCACCATTCGGGCTACAGCTAGGATCGCGAGAAACACCACACGCTTCTCACCGTGAAACGGAGGAAGAACGTTGTCTACGACGTAACCAACGTCGAGCAGCACGAGCTGTTTGGGTTCGATGCGAGCCGTCCACTCCCCGACGTGATCCCAAAACGGACGGATTCGCTCGCAGTAGTAGAAGGCGTGCTCAGCCGTTTCTTCCAAGCCACTGCCGCAGCGAGTGCAATCAGGCATGTCTGCCAGGCCCGCCTTGAAGTTCAAGCCGCGAAGGGATAACGCATTCCGAACAAGTCGCCAGGTGAGCGAGAACTCGGAGTTGTTCAAGAAGCTCGATCCTGGCGCCCAATTCCAGTGAGAGCGGATCTCCTCCGCCGTCCAGCCGTGCCGCTCGCTGAGAGGATCAGAAGCGGAACCCACCACTAATTCCCGATACAGCTCCCTCCGAGGCCATGAAAGGTCACTGGACCCAAGAAGGTTACGAAGGGCCTTTCGGCACTCGCGGACAAACAGTGCTTCGCCCAAAGGCTTACGTCGACCTTCAGCCTTTGGGTCTGACTTGAGGCGAGGAAAAGTCCGACTCGCCTTTCGTCTCCACACCGAGTCCCCCGTCAAGACACGACCCAGATATGCAAGTCTTTCAGCAAGCCAGTGGCTCTCCAGATCAGGCATACCCAGACCCCCGTTGCGAGTACGTTGGATACAGACCTGCCTACGGACCATCGGCCTTGCACCTCCCCAGAGCAATCTGGAGAGGGATTGTTGCAGTGCCAACCGACGTGCCTTAGGCAGAGGAAGTACAGCCAATCGGTAAAGGATCAGGGGGAAGACGTACGTGGCGCACGCCTCAGCCCTGCCCTTTAAGGACAACCTCCTTGAAAGCCAGATTCCCACCTGAGCATTCACCTTAGCTTGTACTTCCGACCAATTTCGCTCCAGTTGGAGGTCGGGCCCAAACCACACCCCAAGGATGCGGATGGGTCCGTCACTCCAGCGGAAGGGCCCTGGAAGAGTATTGCTACCCCTCCAAGCACCAAGCCGCAAACCTTCGCTTTTGTCAAAATTGACCTTGGCCCCTGCAATCCGCTCATACTCGACAACCGCCTCTTTCACAGCCTCTATATCCTTGCGGCGGGATACAAACACTGTGACGTCATCAGCGAACGCGGAAACCCTAGCCGCAATGCGGCCAACGAATGGGATACCGCGCAGTGCCGGACTTGTCCCCTCATCCCTAAGCCTGCGCAGGAGGGGCTCCAACGCGAGGACATAGAGAAGAGGAGACAGAGGGCAGCCTTGCCGGACCGAACGCTCGATCGCGATCACCCCCGAACGCCTTCCGTTCACCTGCACCACTGCCTGAGGGTTGTGGTACATCATGCTAATCCATCTGCGGAACTCCGGTTCGAATCCGGCAGTCTCCAAAACAGACGCCAAGAACCGATGGTCAACCCTGTCGAAGGCCTTGGACTGATCTAAACTGATCAGCGCGGATTCGGTGTCGTCTTTTATCCCCTCTAGGACCTCGCGAATCAAGTGCAGGTTGTCCTGGATCGATCTTCCCTTCACAGCAAAGGTCTGCTCGGGGCCGATCAGATCGCTAATGACAAGCTGTAAACGATTCGCTAAGACCCGGGCCAAAATCTTTAACTCTGTGTTAAGCAGAGTTATGGGCCTGTAATCGTCTAAACCCTCTCAAACATGCCTGCCGCCTTTCTTCAGCAATGTGATCACGCCCTTGGTAACGCTACCAGGGATGGCTCCCTGGGCGAACCAATGGTTGAACATATCCGTCAGAATAGGCACAAACATGTGCGACATCCTCAAGTACACTTCGTAGGGCAAACCATCTAGTCCCGGCGACTTGTTCAGGCCGACCTGCTTCAACGCGTCACGGACTTCGCATTCAGTAACCACACCCTCGCAGCTAGCCGCTTCAGCCGCCCCAAGGCGGGGGAAGTCGGCCAGATAGCTACGAAACTCCCGGAGCGGGAGATCAGTGCAGCGGGCAAAGCGATCCCGAAAGTGCGCCCGAAAGGCGTCACGTATCTCACGACCCGATCGCAGCAGACGCCCGTCCGGGGTCTTCACAGATGCGATGTACCGATCGGGGAACCTTCGCACTTCTTCTTCACGCGCAGTCGCGTTCGATTTCACAGCTTCGTTGAGAACTCTTTTTAGCCTAGATCTAACTACTGATCCCTTGTAGCGCTCGCTACTCTCACGCTCAAGGTCCCTCCTAGCTAGCTCTACACCTAGGGAGTCCCCCCCAGCCACCGCCCGGGAGAGTCTATCATCTATAGATTTCGCCTCCGCGGTCCTATCTAAGTTGAGCCGTCGACCGTATTTGGTGGCGAAATCTCTAATCCTGTGCTTAAGAGAAACCCACCACCTATTCCCGGTAACCGCCCCCACTAACGCCCGCTGAATTAGGGATTCTAGCCGATCCCGGAAGTCCCGTATCTCCAGTAAGGAGGTATTGAACTTCCAGTAGCCGGCTAGACTAGGCCTATTTGCTAACCGCAGACTGACTCTAATGAGTTTATGGTCAGTCCACGCTATCAAGTGGAACGTGGGACAACTAACAAAATCAATGTCAGCTCTTCTCACTAACACTCTGTCCAAGTAGGAGCCTACTTTGGCAGAGGGCGAGCTATCTAGCCACGTCCACATCTCCCGCCCTGGGTGATCAAGACGAAACCTGTCGACGAGACCGTGACGAGTCACGAAGCCGACAAGGCTGCTATCACACCTTCCCGCACGCCTAGCTCCCCGCCCGACCTTATCTATCTTGGGATCAAGGATCGCATTCCAATCACCCATTAAGACTAGCCGCTTCGTATCGTCCAGGAACGGCGCCAACCGACGAAAAAAGGAAACCCTCTCCGCAACGATATTGGGCGCATAAACCGCAACCAGACGAAACTTGAAACTTTTCACGGCAACATCGGCCACAACCAACCGGCCCCCGTCACCTGCAAAAACAACGTCAACATCAGCATCAAGGCTGCGTCCAACTAGCAAGGAGACCCCAGCGCTGAAGTTGCTGCCGTATGCTGAGAAAACGTTAAAGTCGCTTTCCAGCACCCGACAGTCAGCCTCGCAAGTGAAGTGAGTCTCCTGCACTGCAGCAACATCCACTCCGAGGTTCCTGAGTTCACCAAGCAAGCGCGCACACTTGCTTGAATCCCTCAGTCCCCTCACATTCAAACTGGCAAGGTTTAGAGCCATCAATCCGACTTACCTTACTCAGTGTCGACTATGGGCCGGAAATCCTTGGGTGTGAGGATGCCGACAGCCTGACGCAGGGAACCGGTGCCGAGTTCAGTTGTAACCCGGTTGTCCCTGGTGATTCCGCCGACATCTATCGGGAACCGCAGCTTTAGGGACCTGTAAAGGGACGGGTGAACCAAAATTGGGACCCTGCCCGAACAAAAAGGAATACATTTTTTAAGGGAGGAGTGCTCCAACTCCGCCAGCTTTATGCCCGTATCAGTCTGACAGACCGTACTCAGGTACTTCCATACGCCCCTGGTACGGTCGCCAGCTGACCGGACAAAAGTGGTCACCATGGCTGCACTCCTAAAGTTCGAAGGGTTTGTAATGTTTAAATTATTTATCTTTTCCAAGCTGAGCAGCGGCTTTAGTGCCTTCCGGAGCTGGAAGTCCCCAACTGCTTCCAGCTCCACCGAACACAAAGCCGCTGCCCGCTGTATCTGTCCAATTGAAAGTTTCTCCTCCTGCCGATTTGGTTTCTTTTTTCCGGCAGGGGGGTCAGGTTTTCTTTTAGGTGAGGGAATCGCGGGGAATAGTTCCTGGGATGATATGTCTCTGGGGCTAAGTGTGGGAAGGGATGGGGTTCGAGCTAGGCTCGAGGGTTGTGCCCTTTCTGCCGATTGTGATCTAGGCAGGGGGATTCTATAAGGGCGATGGTATTTGTGCAGAAAGTGTTCTTGTTGTGGTGAGAGAGGTGAAGGAGGGTCCATTTGTTGGGGAGGAGACTGTAGTGATATTTTTGGAGGGGGGAAAACTGGTGGAGGTAGTGTTGAAGGTGATGGTGATGGTAGAGATGGAGGGGGTGACTGTGGTTGTGGTTGTTTTGGGGAGGAAGGGCCTGCCTCGGGCTGGGGTTTTTCCGGGCACATTTTTTTTGCGGCCCCTTCCCCACTGTCCCTCCTCCGTTTTAAATTGGTGTAGGTCTCCATTTCTTCTGTATGGTTTGTTGTTTTTTTCTTTTTCATCTTTTTGGATGCTGGAGATGCTGTGGTTGCTAATGGTACTGGTGCTGTTGATGTCGTTGGGGTTGCTGGTGTTGCTGATGATTTTGGTGTGGTTTTGGGTGCCGGTGTTGCTGATACTTTTGACGTAGTTGTTGCCGGTGTTTTTGGCGATTCCGGCGCTGCTGGTGGTTGGGCCTTGTCTTGTCTCTGAGAAGGGGATGCATTTTGATTTTTTTCTCCCTGTTTAGGGGGCCCCTTTTTCTTCCGGTTTACCTCGGTCCAGCCCTCCTGTTCGTTTGTTTTGGGCTGGACCTGACTCGTGCCCTGGGCCTCCGTTTGTTTACTGATGGTGGTGGTGGTGCTGCTGGCGGTTGCTGAATCTGTTGTTGTTGTTGTGGCTGCTGTGTTTTCATTTTTCTGTGGACAAAATCTGGCAATGTGCCCAATTTGTCTACAAGCCCAGCATCTTGGTCTACGCCCTTCCACCATCACCATCATTTGCCGGTCCCCGCTGATTATAGTCTCGGGGATGGCCTTGAAGCCATCCCTCGTCAGGCACAGCCGGAAGGCGTACTCCCCGTAGGCTGTCCCGGCCGGGGATCTGAGGAGGTTAAATTCCTCTACCTGGCCAAATGCGCTTAGATAGGCGGCCAAAACCTCCCCAGTGATGACGGCCGGGACGTTTGATACCGTGACGCGCAGCCTACGGGTCCCCCTATACTCCGGCTGTAGCCTGAAGTGTTTGGTGACAATGTTGTTTGCTGCCGCCTTCGCTGCCTGTTCTTCAGTGGGCAACAGGACATCCCATGTCGCAAAACTTTTACGGCAAAAGTATTGGCATGGGATGCCTGCCTTCCTCACTAGCTCTTCGAAGATGTCTTTGTTGAGCCCCACAAGCTTTTTCGTTTTGAGGTCAGAAACGACCAGCGAGAGGATCCTGGGTGTTAACTTTTCGACCAACTCAGGGATGGGCAGTATCTCATTCCCCTTGAAATACTTGGCGTATCTGCCCACCCTGTCTCTCTCGAAATCAGCAGGTCCCCTCTGCTGGCCCTTCCAAGCTGTGGGGCTCTTTTGGGCCGGCTGTATCGGGCTGTCTTGACTGTTGATGATTTCCTGTGTCTCAGCGGGGACCGGCAATGAAGGCCAGTTTGCCCCTATAAGGCTTTCCTGTGTTGAGTCTTTTTTTGGGGGGGTATCAGAAGTCGTGGACCCCTCCATGGCTGCAGAAAAATTCTCAGCCAGGAGGGTAAAATTTAGCCTCCGTCTGTTGCAAGAATGGAGGGGGGTTCTACTTTAGGACGAGAAGGCAAATAATACAGTGAAAACAATCAATACAAAAACACTTGTAAAGAAAAGACACTGAAAAAAATACCAAAAATAAGTAGAACCCCTGAAATAAAATTTAACAGAAAAACAAGTCGAACGTATAACAAAGGTTGAACGAAGAACAAGTGACGAAAGACAAGTAAATGACAAAAAATTAAATATGTCAAAACAAGTCAAAATAAAAAAAAACCGTCACTTGCACAAAATAAATTAACTTGGACAAAACAAAACAAGTCTTACTTAACGAATAACAGGTATAACGATGTTCAACAATTCAATCTGAAAATAACTTTAGCAGAATGACCTGAGGAGCAGGCTTCTTCCTTGGCTCCTGAGTTCAAATGCGTCTTCTTCGTTTGGACTTTTATTTACTACTGATATTTTAGGTAGCTTTGGGGGCGGTCTAGTGGGGTGAAGGGGACAATTCGTTTTTGTTGGTTTTTTTTTTTTTTTTTTTTTTTTTTTCTTTTTCCTTTTCTGAGGGGGGGGGGCTGTAGTAGCATTCTAGGCTTTTTCTTCTAAACTACTGTTAGGGCTTTCTTTACGAATTTTTAAATTATTCGATAGAAGATATTTAAAAACATTCTGCCTTGTTCGCTTCGGCCTAAGAAGAATGGAACAGCTTTTGAATTATTTCCAGTTCTATATTTCTTATTATCAGCAGTGTCTGATTCTAGACCAAAGTAAAAAAAAAAAAAATGTTTATCAAAAATGCAAATGATATGTATTTGTGATAGAATTTTCTATCTCTTTTTAACATTTTTTGGTTATTTAATATTTATTAATACCAAGTGATTTTTTGCAAATACTGTAACCCTATTCTTATCATCTATGCATGCATTTAAGCGATTGTGATGGTTCGTGTTTTTATTTTTGTACCTTTTTCTACTAAATCCTATCTATGCAAAACCCTTTATAACTATACATGCCTGTTTATATATTTACTGCCAGCGTCCTTTCTAGATTTCCTACTTTCATATACATTTCTGGGACGATGTATCTCCATTATATGCTCCGTAAAAATATTACCTTTTTCATTTTGTTACTTATTTCTCTATCGCTTATATCTTTGATGATTAGATAAAAAGTGGGGTTTTTTTTTTCATTTTTAATGGTCAGAAATAAGAATACCGAACCAATACTGAACTACTTCATGGCGTTAATTTTCTCATCCATTTTTGCTATCTCCTGCATAACAGTCCAACATGTCTAATTGCGTACTTTGACTTTTTCTGAAATTGCTAAATACCATAGATTAGTTTGTAGAGAAATCAAATTGGCATCTGAGAGCTATTCAGTGAGAGGATCTAAAGATTGAATTAAAAATGGGTTTGACTCTTAGAAGTTCCAAATTAAATATGTTTCATAGGGTTAAATGGGTATTATTATCATTAATAATCAAGCAATATTAAATGGCAGGATAATTTCTTTAGAGATTTCTTGTTATTTACTAAGCTCTGCTTAGTCTAGCACACCAGCTTTAGATTATTTACAGTGTCTCCTGTTACTAAGAGGTCACCCGACTAAGAACTGCTCAGGCTCATAGCTACTTAACTTCGGAGATTTAGCAGAAATCAGAATTTTAAGCACAGCTGAACGTAACTCTTTCGAATAAAAAATAATTTATATTTCTCCCAACATTCTAAAATCTCACCACATTATTTTATTTTAATTCAAATTTAGAACTTTATCCAGTAAAAAGACAAGCCCATTTAGTATTTTGTGCTGATCTGAAATTTCAACACAATCTACCAATATAAAAAAAAAATCTTTGAGAATATATATCTAATCATCAACTACCATCCTTAATTTGAGAAAATGAAAAAAATCAGTAGAAATTATTTCGAAGTAAGAAACATGTTTTTCACAAGTTATCGTAGAAGAAAATCAAAGCAGCAGTTATCACGAAATAAAACAAAAACAAAAACAAAAAAAAAAATATTTTAAGCAACCCATAAACATTATACCGTTAGAATTATGAGCTGAACAACTTCTAAAAAGATTTCATTATAATAGACGTCCATTACATTTACTTGATAAATAATTGAGAAGCACTTATGTCTACGTTTTTCTGGGTTTTTGGTCGTACAAGAGATAGGATGATTGACATGGAACAACATAATGTGGATCGCTGAGGCTTAGACAAATGACGGTTCTCAGATGAGATTAGGTTTCATTTCCCTTATTGATTGTTGCTTAACCTGCACATTTGCATAATAGAACAGTCATTATCACGCAAATTACAACGCCATCACTCTCTTTCATTATCTCTCTGTCCCTCTGTCTGCCTGTCTATATGTCTGTCTGTTTCTGTCTTTCTCTCTCTCTTTCTCTCTCTCTCTCTCTCTCTCTCTCAAACACACACACACACACACACGCACACACACACACATATATATATAAAGAGAGAGAGAGAGAGAGAGAGAGAGAGGGATCTAATATTTTGGTTGATTTTACAGTATATCAATTCTTATTAATACTGAAGTAATTATTTTTTTAGACGAGTGATTACTACTACTACTACTACTACTACTACTACTACTAACAACAAGAACAACAACAACAAGGTCAATAATAGTAATAGTAACTAAGATAGTAAATGAATCACTTTCAATAGTAACAAAAGAAATGGCATATAAAGTAATTATGCCCAATTCAAAACTGTTTATACACTTAAGAATGCCCAGTGTACGTTATATGGTGATAGAGTGAAGCATTCAATCACATCATAAGCAACTGAAAAAGTCCTTGGAACGATTGTTTGAGAAAAGAAAACAGATTGATAATTATGCAAAAGACTAAAAGTTGGCCATATTGACAAATGGCATATGCACTCACGAAATGGCATATGCACAAACTTAGAAAATTAGACAAATATCATTCCCTGAGACTCAGAAATACAAACTGATCACGAAACACCAGCCATAAGACCAAATCTAGTATCAATAAACAGAAGGAATAGAACTTGTCAGGTAATAAAGTTTGCCGTTCCAGTTGTTATTTAAGTGAAAATAAAATAAAGTAATACGATTACCTTAGCAAACGCAGGGATCTTGCTAGAGAGCGGATAAAATAAACGGTGAAGCGTGACGATTACATCATTTTCAGTTGATGCATTATATTAATGTAGATAAAAACCAACACTTCATCTCAAAAATATCTATTTGATCAATAGATGGAACACCAACTGGTGTGCATTTTCTAGAACCTTTCAACAGGAAGAGAATGTGCACAAGAATTGTAAGCGGGCTAGAGCTACTTTGAATTCAAATTCTTCTGACTTTCCAACAAAGTCTAAATAGCCTTTTCAGTCGTCATAGCAGCTGGAATATTAGTGCATTCATGCCTTTTTCAGGGTCATTAGAGTGAATTGAACGTCAAATAACCTCGTACAGGATTTGAACTAGGTTCACCAAGTCCATTTTCTGCGACGCTACCTGATATACTATACTCGTATCTTGTAGGTTTTATAGCTAATATTACTCCTTATCAGAGTGGACCTAGAAGTAATGACCATGAACCTATCACTCCACACTCTAGTCAGTTTTAGAACCAGCTTCATACCGAGAAGTGTTTAGAGATCACTTCCAATATTTATTTTCATAACTATAAAATTTAATCATATAAACTTATTTAATTATCATTTATTTCTAAGATAATACAATTTTATCTAGGGGTTATTTAATAAATGGTGCTCTTAAAACAGTAATATTAAATATTTATTTCAGCTTCTCAAGTTATATAATCAAAGTTGTACATTATCTCAGCAGGATATCATTCCGTATTATGTGCTTGGTATTCTTATTATTATTTACGTCCACAATTCTTGATAATAGGCTTCAAACATTTTTCACCCTAACCTATATTTCTTTTATCCTCCTGGAAAAGAAAACGATTTTGAACACCAAACGAATGCTCTTATAAACAAACTGCGCGTGCGCCTTTGACGATGAAGTGGCGCCAATATATTCTATGGGAGAGAGAAATTATATAAATTGTTATTTCTGTTTGGTTTTGTTCATTCTCTCGTGGAATTTTCTTTTTGGAAACTGAACTGATCGTGCAACATTCTTTTGAAGTAAATAGATTCGATAAACTGAATTGGATAATTGTGATTTCTAACATTCTGAATCACTTTATTCAGCAACAGGGAGAAAAAAGTTGAAGAATTTGAAAAGGCAGCGTGTTGCGTATAAAAGAAAATGTCGGAAAGGCAAGTTTTATTTTGACTCCCTTGTCTGGATGAAAGGGGGATGTGTCCATTTGGATATTTTTCTTCTTTTGTGAACTGTTCTTCCCATAGATGAGATTACTGTTGGCTTTTTTGGATCTCTTTGTATGCGTTATCGAAAGGTCGATAAGTGGAGTTATATATATATATATATATATACAAGATCAGAAGGATGCTTGTGTGCGTATTATGATGGATGATAAAAATATATCACACTGTTTAGACAGATTTGAAAAGTGATTTTTTAATGCAAATGACAATAATAACAAATAAATATGGGTATTTTGAACTAAATAAACGCTCGACTGAGCTTTACTGAAAAACAAATGAAGCAATTCATGCTTTTTTGCTTACAATGAAAAGGTAAACCCAATTCTACCATATAAAAAAACAAACAGTATATATATTCTTAAATAGAGACGTTCTATTTATTCACTTTCTCTTTATATCAATATATTATATCAATTTGATTTTAGCTTTTGTTATAATGAACAAGTGCAGAAATATTGTTGCTTGTGCCAGATGATGGATCATAAACAAAAAAAATTATTTCAGACAGAATCTAAAACTCTTGTTAAAAGGCAAATTAAAAGAAGAGTCTATAAATATGGGCATTTTAAATTAAATAACTACGTATGGTCAAATGAATTGATTAGTGTCCTTATATTTACAATGAAAATTCAATTTTATTTCGGTCATACGAGTACCATTCAATAAATTAGGTGAATTTTGTTCTTAGAGCAATTGACAACACGATTTACAGATTCACCTTTTTCACGGAAATCAGTAGTGTTTGCTCCTTGTATGCTCTAAAAATTTATCAGCATGACCTTCATTACTGACATCTGCACCTGAAACATTTTCTTTATCTGAGACTAGTGTGTTCCTCCTCTACACAGGCTCGTTGTGTCAGATTCGTTAAGATCCATCAAAAAATGTTTTAGACTAAAACATGTATATCCGTGAAGATCACACATTCTTCCATAAATTGCACATTGTTTGAATTTTTTAAGCCACTAAAAATCATATGACGAACCTCTTTTCAAGTGTAGAGCACTTTTTCCTTTTTGGCCCCATCTTGAATCACATCAGAACAAATAGTTTTGTTGGACATAAAAAAAAGTTTGCTTTAAAAAAATCATAAAAAGAATCATTTTCCCCCGCCAAAAAATTCCCTTATTCATTGAATAAACATCGTATAAGAAATGGTACAATGCATTCTAAAAGACTGTATCAAAATTGATACATTTTCTCCTAATATCAAAATATTTATCACTTCAAAATTAGCTTTTGAAATAATTAGCAATATAAGAATATATGTAATTACAAAAAAAATTCAATAAGGCTGCTTTTCGAATAGTTATAATTTGCAATCTACTTTTCCAGTTTTAACGCTTGTCTTATGGTATTAATGTTAAAACAATTCCCATTAACATAGTTTTTTTATTAAGGTTAGGAAAGTTCTTCAGTAATATAATCAATGTTATAGAATTATTTAGAGCTAAAATATATATGCAATTTGAAATAGATAAAATAATCGTGACGTTCTTTAGTGTGTAATGATTGGGCTTTGTTAGAAAGCAAATGAGTTATTTTTAAGAAATGTGTACCCTAAAATGGGGTATTTATACTACACACAGATTTGCTTAAAACAAACTGTCCATTATGTAGATGATGAATGACAGAAAATGCTTGTGTTGGGCACTAAATTAGTCCGTAGTCTAAAGAAGAGGAACTGCATTTCATACAACGAATAATTATTTATAACATATACTTATTCTTTGATGTGGTTCTGAATCCAAAAATACTCATTGAAAATATCAAATCCAACGTCACAAATTAACTGTAATGTATTGCAGAATTAATGAAACATTCTATAGTGTGAAAGTCTATATACACTACCCACCAGGAGTGAGCACTCGGGCGAAGGAATTAACGGTTGCCACAGGTGGAATGCAAAAAGGTCTTCTAACGAATTGAGCACACTGGTATCCGATAATATAAAATGTAAACAAACTAAAGTTTTTACAAAAATGCCTTAAGTTCCCGAGCTGTCGTCGGTCGTCGAAAAAGCTGAGAGCTAAGCGATTAATCAAACGTAAAATTAAGCGGATTTAGATCCTCACTTGAAGAGTCCAGCGTGTCTAGCCACACTGAAGAGTTGCGATACATTGAAACAGCCAGACTGTGGATGACTATATAAAAGCTGCTTGGTAGCGCCAGGAGTGGCAGTACCGCCTTGACCTACCGAAACTGTGTTATCACCCTGGTTGGCGGCTGATGGGGATAGGGTATCACACGTTGTATGATGAAAATTTGAACACTAAGACTCTCTGGAAAGCAAGATGACTCTTTGGAAAGACAAAGTGACTCTTCCGAAAGTTAGAGTGACATCATGGAAAGACAGGAATTTTAACAAATATTGATTGTACAATGAAAGAAAAATGCCCTCAGGGTGTGTGTAGCGGGGAGGGAGAATATATCACCCATCATACTTGCTCATACGGTAACGATCTGGATATGTATCCGGCTATAAAGTATGATTCCGGCAGAAAATTCAACTGCTTGCAAGGGTCACAAATCCACCAGGCACGCTGGCGCGAACAACGTAATACTCCAACCGGAGAATGTTAACCAAATGACGGGCTTATGAATCAGGATTACCCCACAGTATTCACGAGCCCATTGCTGAGCATCAGAGTCCTGGAGATATTCATAGCAAGCCAGGAATAGGGTGGCCCAAGGGTAATCAGAGAGCTCCCTGGGCAAACTTAGACCGGGATCTTTCTTTTTACTCTCCACCCATCTTGAGGGTTCATTGTTCAACAAATAACATCTTTCAGCAGAATTATATATGACGTATGTCTCGAGTGCTTTTGTGCAGTAACGCAAAAAAAAAAAGATAAAACTGAAGGAAAACAAACCGAATAGATGACGGATATAGAAGGGTTTTCAACATGAATGTAATGCACGTGGAACCACTATTCCCGTGTGATTTCGAAAAATGAAGAAACAGTTGCTATGACATCAACGGCCGAAATTAAACGCATTTTTAAATCAGAAACTGCACTAAAATGAAGATGAACGAACGTCCAATGTAATGTCTGCTTTAGGTGATCTAGCGTATATATAGACATATTTTTTTTAAATATGGCAAAAGCTGCTTGGTAGCACCAGGAGTGGTAGTACCGCCTTGAGCTACCGAAACTGTGTTATCACCCTGGTTGGCGGCTGATGAAGATAGGGTATCACACGTACTTTCACACGTTGTATGATGAAAAAACATATATATATATATATATATATATATAAGACAGTATTTAATCCAGTAAATCCAGAGTTGGGAAAAATTCCAAGCAGGACAATATAAATATTCAAATATATAATATTGAATTTAAGTAATTTCGGTCAAGAGCTCAATGCAAATGAAATCCACATTGCAAATTGTTTTTTTTTTTTAAATTTCGGATAGTTAGACATGTATTTTTGTAGTCGTAATTTTTTTTGTAAAATTTGAGGTATGATGAAACCGGATGTTCCGTACAAGTACATACCAAAATAAGTTGACACTTATGGCTATTTGATTGGGGAGGGTAAGGTTTATCTAGGCGAAATAAGTTTTTTTTTTATCTGGTTGTAAATGTGAAAGAGTTAGTTTTACCCATTTTCTTGTTTGATCTGAAGAAATCCTGTTAATTTTTTAGAGCGTTTATTTGTATAAATGCTTTTAAGAGGAGGCCAGCTGATAGCACGGAATCACTTTTCTATCTCTCTTTCTCTCCATGACAGGTCCGGTGTCCTCACAGTGCTGATGTAAGTCTTATTTTAGTGGTTTGTGAGAAGGGAGACAAATGTCCTTACAATTGTTGTTTGTATTGTCCCTCTTCAAGAGTTTCTTCAAAACAATATGACGCTTCTGGTGTAGATCCAATCTAAGAGTTTTATCTGGGTCTAAGTGGTGTAAAAACATGATAATACCACCACGTCCACAACATGGAATTAATCTTGTTTTATTTTATCTGAGATCAGATTTTCATATCAACATCTGTTCACGCCTCCCCAGTTAAAAATATATCTCAGTTAAAAATATATCGCTACTAATGTATATAAACTAGTTAACAAATTTCAGAGGCTTGTGATTTAACGTGAAGATGTCTCATCCTCTTTAAAATACATGAGCTCTCTTTAATTGATGTTCATCAAGAGACTAAGGTGTATTATTGTTTGATTCAGAGATCCCACTCGGTGGGTTTATTCTCCAGAAGTGCTAAATCATCAACGCAGTTTGCATCTATCATAGCTTCTTCGAGGTATCATCTGCTTCTTTTCTTTTGACGTCCAGAATTCTCAATCTATGCAAATTATTACCAAATATGGTTCAAGTGTATTTTCTTGCCAGACTCCAACGACAATGTGGAAGAATTCAGAGTCGCCATCAGCAGCATGAACTGGTGCATTCGTATTTTTGTAAATAATCATTAAAATATTAACAATTTCTTTTATGATATACTATTAGTACTAGTTCCATTTTTTTGGTTTGTTTATAGAATCAAATACCTAGGAGAAATCTACAGTTTTAGAGTGTTGCCTCGAGATTTTTATAAATACTCCTTAAAAATGGTCTGTCAGAATGTGTGCTGCAGTAGATCGATATCTACGAAAGTTATTCTATTATTTAGTACGATTTTTCTCTACTTCAGTTCGAATAATTCCGAGAAGTAGGATGTTATAAATCTTAACAGTATTAGCAATCAGCGGTTCTTCTAAATGATTACGATTAATAATTTTAATAGGTTTATCAGTAAGTTTATGAGGGTTTGAAGAAGATTCTTAACATGTTATAACTTCTGAAACCTTTCTTCTCGTGTGGCAGCTTTTAGCTTTACTCTCGAAAGAAGTTTCCTTCCGTTCCCTTCATTTACTCTCTACCATGCAAAACATAATTGTCTATCTTATACCGAATATCTTATGTTATTGATTTAACTCTGGATATCTTTTAATTGTCTATTATGTTTAGTTCATCGAGGAATTTCTGAAGTTTATGCAGATAAGTGTTTGCAAGGAATTTCTAAAAATTTAGTAAGAATCATTTTTTATATTATCTCGGATTTCCTAAACTGTTAAACTCTCCCAATGAACTCTGCATTTGGCGCTTAATTTGATAGTTCTACCCTCAGTTGCTCCTTCAGTATGAATAGTAACAATCTTTCCATTTGGAGTATATCTTTCGTATGTCTCTTAACGAGTATCAACTTGTTTCTTCGAATATTGATTCTTTATAACAAAGTCGATTCTTTATATCACTTTTCTTCGTATATTGATTCTTTATAACAAAGTCGATTCTTTATATCACTTTTGACTAATTAAACATAATAAAGTTAATAATTACCAAATCAGAATAAAACGGGG